>JADLZL010003763.1:0-590561 GCA_015844335.1 Chrysopogon serrulatus
GAGGCACTCCCCGATGTGCCTGGACATGTGGTAGTCCAGCAGTGACACCGCATTGGTTCCTCTCGTAGTCCACCCCCCGTGACGTAGGGACTAGCGCAGTTAATGGTCGCGAAGGAGGTGACCCTTGTGTCTTGTCCCCCTCATTAGTTGATGCTCCTTACAATGTTTTCCTCGAGTTGGTAATACTATAGATGAGAATGTGTAATATGGTGTAGGTCAGACTTTATATTTAGTAATTACATAGGTTTCCTTTTACTCTACCGGATCAAGGAGATTGTTTTACTACTTTAGTGAGTCTCTATATTCTATATCTAGAATAACATTTATCTCAATTCCCACTCATTTGTGCTATCATTTATCTTTGTTGACTAGTTATTGCTAAAGCATTAGTGTAATTGGCTATGATAGGATTGCTCATTTATTCTCTTCCCAATTCTTTATAAAGTTGCTTACTCCTAATGAATAGAATGCTTTTATCCTTTTGGCATAAAATAAATCCAACGATACTCAGGAATAACTACAGGTGAAATGCTACAGCGGAAGAATTATCTCTGTGCTTGCGGATATATTTTATAATATTACATAGAGCTCTGCTAAGGCAGATTATTTTTATCCTTGGTTTTTGCATCATGTTAGGGATGAACTTACTAAGTGATAAAGCTAAAATTACCAAATGCTAACCGGCCTGCTAGATAGCCACGGGCAGCCAGATCTATGTACACCCTGTTGCCTTTGGCTTGCCGCGTTGTGGGTAGTGATAGGGTCGACGGCTTCTTGCTAGTATTATGATACTGAACGGCCGGGCGTTATGCCGAGTGGGATGGAATAACTTTTCGGGCGCTTTCTCGATCTCGCTGCATGGGTTGCAGCACGCCTCTTCACTCTTCCTCGTTTAAGTGATCTTCATAGGATATTACTACGAGATATCCACGCCTCATAGAAGGTAGTTGATTGACGCAAGGTGGGTTTCAATATCACTTTTCAAACCCCTAACAAAATATTTCTTCTTCTTACCGGCTGCACATGCTCGTGCATACCGTGACGTGATGATCAACATAAGTCTGGCTATACCGCACCACCGACGACCACCCTTCTGCCGAAATTCTTCTCCGCCTTTTGTTGGTATCCCGAATGAAATGAATGCATCTTGGAACATATGGGCCCAAAGTGATTGTCGATCGGTCGACGTAAAAAAGTTTGCCCACCATGCGCATGCAGGCCTCTCAATTGTTGTTGCGGCAAACTTAGGTTTTAAAAAGGTGCCGACCGGTCTACTAACAAGTCAAACTTCTGATCTATGACACGAAGCCAATCAATATTAGCCTCCTAAGGGATCTCGACCCTAGTGTGAACGGTGGACGGGTCTGTGAAGTCCACAGATCATTGATCTCGCCGTGATTACGGCGGCCCATTCTCATATGGTGCATCGTGATTGTGCTGACCCATTTCCGTAATAGGCGGGAATTTCTCAGTGGTGGCATTTACTAAAAGAACGCCCTTTGCCGATAAAAGACTGTGGTGCTAGTGGTGCTGCAGGGATCTTACCTCCCTCTTTGTGAAGAAGTAGCAGTATGGCGGACATACATTATAGACAAGATCATACTTATTCAAAGCGATTTATTGAACTTTAAAACATTAGTACAAACCGGTCACACATGGGTTCACTTATTCATATTCTGGAGTGTCCGCTCGTAGGGGCGGGCATACCCGAGGTTGACTACTTAGCACATAAGGATAACTATATTACACATCCATCTCGGGAATCGGGCATGTCGACTCATTGCCAGCGACGACTCGCGGTCCTGTCCCTCGGACTCCTCGGTTGGTGGCGGGTACACCTCCGATGACTCCCACGGAACCCAAGTCGATGCGGCTACTGGCTGGCCGTACGAGGATGCGTGGAGGTTGTGTTGATGGTGGATCTTCGTGTAGGGGCGTGATTATGCGGCGAGATCATCCACCTGCCTGCAACTCGCCGATGTAGTCGTAGCCATCGTTCCCTCGATTCATTGCACCCTCCGGCTCATGGCGAAGGCGAGCAATGGTCTGCTGGAGCTTGTGGATGGATCAAGATCCTGGCGCTCTTGCTTTTCTTGATCCGCTAACTTCGGACCGGCTTGTCATTTTCGGCAGTTTGCCATCAAGTGATCTTTGGTGGCGCAACGCCAACTCTGAACAATTGGGCTATCTTACGTTTCTTGGATAGCTTCTTTTTACCGGAGAAACCCGGCCGCCGGTCGGCCTCGGCATCATTCTTGGGCCGGTGCCAACAGTGGCGTGGCACACCCTTAAGCCCGGTCATAGCGCGGCGATACGCTAGTCGCGAAGGCCATCCTGTAGAAAGTAGAGATAGAGTCTATAAGATTGAGAGCCTTAGAGTCGCAAGAAGAATAGGATTGATTTTACTTAGCCCAACCACTTTTTATAGGGGATATGATTTTAAACATATGAATTAAACATGATGCATGATCGAACCTACGAATCAAGCAAAAACTTTTAAACTAACATAAGCATACTTTTAGTAATATAGGGCAAAAGAAAAAATACATGATACTCCGCTTAAGACTCTTTTTAAATAGCACCTAGAAAGGCTACTAGAAAGAATTTAAGACGGAAGAAGCAATTGGACTAAACCACCTTTAACTTTTGGATCCAAAACATTTTGAAGTTTTGAAAAGTATCTTGTAAAGTATCTTTGTAAAGAAATCTTTGCTCGATACCTCTCGTGCGGGGAACCTTCTAAATTATATGGCCACAAGCACGATATTGTCTCTAAGACCTCTGTGATCATGTTTGTACACCATATAACCTAGAATGTTCCGTCGGGTGAAACCCCGATAAACCATGATTCCACCGGGATCGATACTTACGAGAGACATCCAAGTATTACAATGACTTTCATATAAAATACGAGTAGCGGAAGACTTACAATAACTTAATTTACAAACCTTTTTTGTAAAACTTATACAAACAGAGTATCATTATTACAAAATAGCGGAAGTATCATTATATAACTTTATTACAAACCACCCTTGAAGTGCCCGCCCCAAAGGGCCACAACCTATTCCTCATCGGATCCTTCCTCGACAACGGTCATGCGGCAAAGGGCCATAACACACTTGCTCACACGGTTCACCTCGCAATGGGATTTAACAAACCCCCAGTACCAAAAATACTTTGTAAGACTTACCCCAGACCAAAATTGAGGAGAAGACTCAGAATGCCGGCTAATAGGAATCAAGGTGAGGCTTTAGCAAGATCAAAAAAGACACATTTGCCTTGACGACTAAAGTTGATCCTTACTTTTCATATTGATTATCCTACTCTATAACAAACACTTATCGCCCATGTAATAATTTCAAAACTTTCGGTCTCAACAACTTTCATCATTACTACGATGCCGACGCTTGGTCAAGTTTCCCATATGGAGCAACGACGATTCGAATCGCTTTATATACCGGTGGGGCTTCTAGCCACACACGATGTATGCGGGGACCGAACATCTTACATACATCAACCCACGCTTGACTTCTCCGGACAGAGCGGGTCCTAGCCACGAGAGTACAAGATACACCATCTCCCTACGCCGCTCAGACGTCCGACGGTGCGCTTCGTAGTGTGGGCAATACGCTACTTCCCGTCTCGGTTGTCCGTTCTGTATGGATCATACAAGGTGGGAGCTTACCGCCATTAGCATGCGACCACAGGGATCACCACAACGAAGCGGTCCTTAACCGACACAAGTGGGCGATTACTACACACCGTGGCACTAGCCCATCCCGATGCAAGTCACTCCGCGGCATCTTGATTTACTCATCATGTTCTTGTGCGTATCCCCGACCCGGCCAAGGTGAAGGATAGGCGACAAGCAACATCAAGTTTTGAATACTTTCGAGGCGATATTGTTATCAACTTTAAAACATTTCACAAAAAAGCCTATGCTAGTAGCGAGGACTAAGCATGTACTAAACATTTTTGAAATCAAAATAGGTATCCAGGATAGTATCACAAGGTACGGTAAATGCATCAAATAGGATAGCACCCAACTCCTATACTTAATGCATCATAGTATCCACATGAAATCATAAAAGACTTTCAAGATTCAAGGCGGGGGTTTGAATGCATCCGGGGCTTGCCTTGGGGCTCGGCGAAGTGAGGTTCGGTGATGGCTTTGCCGAGATCGGGACCAACCTCCTCGCACTAAACACCTTCTTCGAGATAGGAGTTGGATCAACTCCCTCTTCGGGGACGCACAACTACACGATTGAGATGCATGATTACAATGCAATAATAAAAAGGAGCACGGATAATGATGCAACGATAACTAATCTTTCTTGAGTACAACTTTCCTTCACGGTAATGTTACATTATGGAAGTATAACTAGCGTCGACGATGACGGACTAACGATACGCTGATCAACATAAAATGCCGAAGGTCATTAGGGTTAATGACACGGGGTCATCACTCAATCCCATCTCCTCGCGCCGTCGCGCGGCGACTCTCCCTCCCTCCTCCTTCATCGACAAAGGGTCCCCACGCCGCCTCTCTTCCTCCTCCTTTCTTCTCGACGGGGAGGAGGATGGGGCGTGCGGCGATCGGACGGTCCTCGTCGATGGTGGCTTCCGACTAAACTAATCGCACCAACAGCTCCTCTCACCGAACCGCACTCAACGAGCTACTAAACGGCCACTAAGCGCGTTGGAGCACGACGACGGGCGGCGTTCGCAGCTGGCTTGACGGCGGCGCGGTTCGTTTACGACGACCAACGGCCAAGTTTCCTCCAAATAAGAACCGATACCCTCATAAAGCGCAACTCGTCACGATGAAACTATCTAGCCAACTCAATCGAACGGAAACCCACCGGAACGTAACTTAAACGACGATGGCGGCGGCTTGGCATGGCGGAGCTCATCGAGCGGCGCTGCTCCTACCAAAACAAGAAGCAAGATAGACACAACCGATAACCGCTTTCATGGTCGAGCTCACCGAGGTTTCAAAAACAATCAAGCAAAGAAGCTTGAGATGGGCGGAGGAGGAAGTTCGACGGAGATGTGGGCGGCGGCGTGTGAACTCCGTGACGATTTAATTTACATTCCGAGACACTCGCGGAACCATCGACCGAACCAAAGCGAAAGCACAAGAAGTTCGGAGATGATGGCGATCACGGCAGAGAAAACGAATTTGATAGAGAACCAACGATGGTGGTTTATGGTAGTGACTAACCACGGCGGCGCGCCGCTTGCTCTGACAGAAGAAGATGATGACGTCCTGGGTGATTCCGACAACCAAAGATCACGATTGGTGGCTCGGGCGCAAGGCGCAAGGGGGTGGCGAAACCGTGTGCAAGCTATTGGAAATGATGAGCGAGCATGGTGTGTGAATTTGATAGAAGAGCAACGACGGCCGGCGGTGAGCGTGGAAGAAGAAAAGGGATGCCGATGGTCGGGTGGATGGCTTTTATAGGCCGTGCGGAGATGCTCGACAGTGGCTGGTGGCTTCGCGACGGCGGTGAAGTGGTGGCGGCGGCTAAAAGCCGGAAACGCGCGAGAACGGCGACGGCGACGGCGAGAGACCGGCGGCATGGTCGGCCGGGCGAGGTGGCAAACCCCCCCCTCCCCCGGTTCATCTACTGTAGAAAGGGGGATATTTCTCTTCTCCTTTTTCAAATTACTCCAAGATTTTGAATAGAAGTTGAAAAATTCCCAAAATATAGATTGTGCAATTTTTCATGCTCTACAACTTTGGTTAAAGGAGTTTTATCAGAATCCAAATAATTTTTGAATTGCATTTCAAATTTGAAAATAGGGCAAAACCCTAACTTCAAGGATTTCAAAATTACTTTTAAATTTTGAATAAAAGATGAAAATCTCCAAAAATAGAAGTTGTTCCATTTTTCAAGATCTACAACTTTTATTTAGAATGTTTCTCATGAAACCAAATATATTTTGAATTGGAGTTCAAAAAGTACAAAAGGGGACATTTTCCAATTTACTCAACTTTTGAAATTAGTTTACATTTTATTCAAAAACTTGAAAAACTTTATATACCAAACTTGTAGAGCTCAAAGAGATGTATAATCTGTATTTTTGAAGTTTTCCCAAATTTTGAATATTTTAAGATGAAATTGAGAAAAGGGGCAAAAGGCTTTTTGAATTTCAGCTTTTGAAAAGGATTTTCAAATTGGATCTTTTGGGCAATTAATTAATGATGTTGTGATACTTTTCAAACCCAAACAATGACATATTTTCAAAGTACAAAGTTCATACTTTGAAATGGTGACAATGGTTAGCAACTTTTATTTAGAAAATTAATTATGGTTAGCTCATCAAAATTGAAAATGAAATTCAATTTCCAACACTTAGCCACTTGAGCTAGGGTTTGGGATTTGAATTCTAAATTCAAATTTAATTCTTCCTTGTACCTCATTTGACTTATAAAACATGTTTGATGTGTAAGTCAAGGTTAGCCAAACACTTGCAAACATCAAGGTTGATTTTAATTGGTTGCTTTTATAAACAAAAGCAAAATTGTAGGTGAAGTTTAATGGCATACACATACGATATAAAAGAGCTCAAGCAACCCTAGAATTAGATAAACTCATTTTAGTTGTATTCATTAGGGTTCTCTAATCATGAATGCTTATGCAATGATGGTGATGACATGGCAGGTTTAGGTTAACGTAACACTAGAGGTGTTACACCTCGCCTGCAGCCCACGCCTCACCCGGCCCACCGCGCCCGCCCCGCTACCGGTCGGCTGCGTCGCCACGCGCCCGCCCGCCGTGTCGGGCCCGCCACCATCATCGGCCGCGACGCCGTGCGTGCTCACCCGCCATCGCCGATGTAGTTAGGGGGCAAATCGTCTTTGTTTAGCTACATTAATAATTAGTACTCCCTTTGTCCCAATATAGTGGACATTGTAGACTTTGAAGGAGTTACCAAGGCCACCACCAAATGACCTGCGTGTCCCTACAATTTCAATCATTACATGTCGAGATAATACTGAGGTTCACCTTCTTAGAATGCATTAAATACATGTACAGACACATCCGGAAGATTGCAAGGCATCTTGCATGCACAATTTTCATTAAACTAATAAATAGTTCACCTGCTATTCCATGTTGTAGTGGACGGCAGTAAATTGATTGAATGACTGGTGCTGTACTTGTCTACTATTTTATCCTAGCTGTCGGGGTCTTGTTTAGATTGTGTAAAAAGGTGAAAAATTTTCAACTTTACAAATGTAGCACGTTTCATTTGTATGTGGCAAATATTGTCCAATTATGGACCAACTAGGCTCAAAAGATTCATCTCGTGATTTACAATTAAATTGTGTAATTAGTTATTTTTTTACTTACATTTAATACTCCATGCATACGGATAGAAACTTGATGTGATGGAGAGAGAGAGTGAAAAAAGTTAGAATCTAAACAAAGCCTAAACGTCTTTCATTTTGAAATCTTTTTTTTAAACTCTCAAACGTCCACTATATTGAGACAGAGGGAGCAATCTTTATATTAAATAGAATCAACTCTTTACTAAATAGCCCTATAGTATAGATAGTCTTCTGACCACACAAGGTGCCAGTAAATGCAATCGATCTGTTCGTACGCCCTGGCTCTGGGCCCACGCGTGCGTAAGCAAAAACACACGCTCGCCGTGCTCGGTGCCCCTCTGTCTTCCTTTCGTGGCCGCATCAGGCCATCAGCATCAGCAACACAGCCCTGCCCGAGACAGAGATGGACTCTGCTCTTCCACGAGTGCCGCCGGGAGACCTGCCGGCGGCTGATTCCGCAGGTACTCGTCTCCACCCCTTCCATTGTTTGCTGGTGCGCATCAAAGAGCTTTGGCCTTTACGAAATGGAAGGAGAGGCTTAGGGTTTTTTTAACTTGTTAGCAAGACAGTAGTACTAGAAGAGAACCGAACAGAATGGCCCAGACAGGGTGGCATCCGGCAAGGGACAGAGGAGGTTGGGATGCTGGCTTGGGGGAGGGATTTACTTCTAGAGACTGTCTCCAACAACCGCTACCTAAAATGCAGGACTCATTTGTCCTTTAGGTAGCGCATGTGTAAAGAGTTTAATATCTTTTCACCAACAACAAGACCAAAAGACAATCCTTTCTACAAATAGGTCTTTAGGAGAGAGGATACTTAAATTTGGGTTATGCCTCTCCTGATATCAAAAATGGGTTTTCTATATAAGTATTCTGTTGGTGGCTATAGGTATTATACTGGAGACCCATTTTGAGTTTGGGTACCCCAATGGGTCTCCTCTTGGAGACAGCCTCAAGCTGTATTTTTTGGGCACGCAGTGATGCAGATAAACTTTTCTTTTTCTGGCCGAGTCGGGGTTACCAGAAGCCACATCTCAGATTGCAAGCTCGTTCTTATTCGTTTTAAAAAAAAAGTTACTGTGGAGATGATATGCGTTAATAGACATGGTTTTATTTTATCTATACTCTTTTCTTTTCACCTCCTTGGTCCTAATGTACATAACCATCTCAAATGGGCTTTCTCGTCTACCTGTATGAAATTCTGCTTGTTCAAGAACTAACTCTAAGACCCTCGGTTTTATCTTTTGATTGAGGTAGCAATGATGTGAGGAGTTGGGGATGCGATCAGTCGATTAATTCATGATTGATCCTCTTTTGTTGTGCGCTTTGGGAGATTAGATCATCAACACCCAAATTGGAAGGAACTTCCCAAATCCCCACCCATTGGTGGAGGGATTATTTCCATTTCCATTTCCATCCCCAAGTTCAGTAGCTCCTACTAGGCAAGCAGCTAAGCTTGCATTCCTAGTACTCTGTATATTGTTTTGTATTTGGCTTCTTGTGCCTCACCTGAGGAAAACAAAGGGCATGTCACCAAGAACACTTTACAATATGAGCGGCTAGGACATACTAGCAGGGTCAACTAGCTGTGCAGCTCATTATTTCTTTCTTACTTTTCTCTAGATGAATGCATCCCACCAAAAAAGAGGGGGACTTGGCACAGTGATCAACCTGCGCCCTTCATTCCACCAAAGAAGAGGAGGATCTGGCGGAGTGTCCAGCATTCCGAAGAGCAAGTAAATTTCTTTTATTGATTGGTTCCAGACTTATCAATTGTATATTTATTTCTCTCTATCATTGATTCATTGTCATGAAAAGTGCATTTCTCACTGTTATTAGAGGAAAACAGTGGCTATTTCTGTTTCAATAAGTTCATTTGTACTTATTTTGGTTAGTATGTTTCTTTTTCCATGGAGTGTTTGGCTCAATAGTTCTATGTGATATGTTTCTGCAAAATATTTCAAGTTTTAAGAAAATGTGTACTTGTATCGGTGCTTAATGGAATATTTCATAGCTAATGCAACAATCTTATTTCAGTCTGTTTAAAAAGATAATTCTGGGAGCCTAGGAGGTGGTGATCTTAGAGGATGAGCAAACGGTTAGGAACATTAACAAGTTCGATAAAGGATGTTGTTGTCTTATGTTGCAGAATTTTCGTGATCCTATTCTCAATATCTTTTGTATTATTAATGGTATTTGAAAGTGGTGCCATGTTCCATCCATAAGGAATGGCATCAGTGGTGGTTTCAAATGATTATAACTGTACAGAACCATTGTACGAAAATGGATTATGGTAGCTGCAAGTCAACATATGAAAGGTTTTAAGTACCATCAGGAGCTGTTGTTTGAAGTTAATGGATGCTTCTTGATTTACAATGGTTGGTTTGTATGGGACTTGAACCAAACTGCAATTTAGTGGAAATATATAGTAGGAAATGCACTGATGTTCGGCCCCTCTCTTTGCTTAATCTAATGCTTTCATTTTGCTGGGTTGATTTATGAATAAGTTTTGAAGTATTATGCAACGAAGGAAAGTATATGGTCCCCAAATATATTTTGTTATGAATATGTTCTTCTCTTCACAAGTTGTTTTATTAGTTAGAGATAGAAGTATGCAGACACAGAAAACGCATGCAGTTGCTTTTTGTACAAATAGATAGAATACTTCATGGCCAACTTAATTAAAGAAAGAATCTTTTTGCTGCAAAATAATGGGACAGCAAAGTTTAAAAGTGCCTTAAATAACTAGCATCCTGTTTCTTCTGCAGGATATTGATTGGATCAGTGCGATGCCAGATGACATTTTGGTTAAAATTCTTTCTTTAGTGACAATAAGGGAGGCTGCAATGACTAACTGTCTTTCCAGCAGATGGAGACCCCTGTGGAAAAACGTCCACCGGCTCAACCTTAGCGCCCGTGCTTTTGGGATGCAAGTGCTAGCAAATTCAAATTATCATGAAAATCCTGATCTCTGGAGTTCAGAAGCTATGAAGTTCGTGCATAAAGTAAATGAGCTTCTCGGCATCATAATAGTAGTGGAGTCCAGGAATTCAAAGTTCAGTTCCCATTAACATCAGCTCATGCTCCTGACATAGATCGCTGGGTTGCGTTTTCTGTGACGTCTGGTGCAAAAAACCTCAAACTATACCTTCGTGACGTGGATGCTATGGTGGCTATACAACATGTAGAGCCCTACAGCTTCCCTTTGAAGCATTTTACTGATGTGGTAGGCTGCAAATTGCACCAGTTGTGCCTGTCAAATTGCAGTCTAGAAACAGTTCATGCAAACCTTAGTGGGGTTTTTAGTGGGTTTTCTTATCTTGATTGTCTTAAACTCGACTCTGTGTCTGTGGTTGATGCAGTTCTTCTGAATATCATGTCCAGTTGTTCTGCTCTTCGCTTCTTGGGTCTGAGAAAATGCCATCAGCTGATTAATTTGAGAGCTTCTCATGCGCAATTGTTGCACATGGCAGTTTATGACTGCAAGTGCTTAATAAGTATCAGTATTCATGCTGAGAAGCTCGTGGATTTCTCATACGGGGGTCATAAGGTGGATGTCCACTATGAATATGCGCCAGTTGTTCACAGTCTCAGTATTCATTTTGTGAAGAAGAATGAATGTCCTTTAGAGTGCATAGGTGCACACACTAAGCTCAGAAGTTTGACCTTGCAATTTCCCTCACGTTTACAGGTATGTAAGTATTCTGTGTCAATGATGTGTGCTTCTGTACAATTTCTACTCTTGCTAAAGTTTGCGTTTATTTTTCTTGTGCTATATCAAGGTACCCTGTGTGCTGCAAAAGGGTGAAATATTTGCCGGTCTTAAGGAAATTGTGTTGTGTCTCTTGACATCTTGGAAAGAGCACATCCATTCGTTGGCTTATCTCCTGAAAGCTGCCCCTGTTGTTGAAACATTTAAGCTTGAGGTAAAGCTGGAATTGCTAATCAACAGTGTTAAAGTGATAGATTGGGGATTTTTCCTAGTTGCATGATGGGTACTGGTCTGTTTTGTTTATATTAAAATTCTACCTTTAAGCAATATATATGTCCTCAAATTACACTTGCTAAAATGGCCAAGCCAAATTGGGATACTCAAAATCTCAAACTTGGGAAATTAGCGGAGTCAGGTCCTCTGATTCTCGTGTGCTGCTAATTGCTACACATAGATATCTTGCTCTCATTTATATTTTATATCAAAGCATGTAGGTGGACATGACTTTTGAAGCAACTAGTTTTAGCCATTATTTGTTAGGCTTGGGCAAATCTTATACCAGTTTATTTATTTGCAGGTTTATGGAAATTTGCAACCATTGAGGAAGCTGGAAGTTAAATGGCCCGAGAATTGTATTCTTAGTGCCCTCCACACTGTCAAGATCGGAGGGTTTAGTGGGGAAGCTGAATTGTTGGAGCTCTTGTTTTTTCTGCTAAGGAGGTCGCCGATGCTTAAGGATCTGCTAGTTGACCCACATCCATGCCACTACAGAGGCTGTGGCCGATGGAAGAGGGAAAAGTATGAAGATGCCACGAGGTGTTACTATGCGAGAGGGGTGGCTTTGAAACACCTGTCCCCTGAAATTCCATCTACTGTAAAGTTTAGCGTTCTGTGACTTGCGTGCAGCGTGCTTGCGCAAAGGATGTTGCTGATTATCGGTAAGAGGGGTGTTTTGAGAATGCTATAGCCTATGGTCAGAACACATACCAAGTGTGCTATGATTGTGTACTGGTAGCAACTGAATGTAGTTATGAACAAATGCAAATGTAAGTAAGTACTGTGCTGTGTAATTAGAATGCTATGTTATATAGCCTTGATCGTTTGCCTTGTTTTTTGACGTGTTGGGATATTTGATCGTATTTCCCTTGTTTGCTGTACTTGTGTGCTGGTGCAGTTAGTGCAGTACACTAGTACACTCATGCCAGAAAGTATTTTTCTTATCTAGCAAGTGTGCACTCTAACGTTTCTGTTTGCTAGGCAGATGTGTAACTAACATACATAGCTTAGTCTGAATCAGAAGAAAGGCAGAGCTTGGGAGATGTGGAAACACTTCAACGATGCTTCCCTGCATCTAAACGAGGTCCTGTAATCTGTGTCTGATGATGTTCTGTTGTGTGCAGCTGGGTAGAAGATTCAAACGCCTCTAGTGTTCTTATCGTCTAGAATCAAGATTATATGCCACTATCAAGCAATTACGAGAATGAGATTCAGATAGACAAAGTAAATGGTATGTGTCATCATGTAATGCCAAAAAAAAAGTATAAAACATCATGTGGAAAAAGCATGATGCTAACTAATTAAATAAATGATGTTGAAAGAAAAAAAAAATGATGCTAACTAATTATATAAATGATAAATTTTGTGGAAAACAAAAGATAAAAAAGTGGGGTGAGAGAGGCTCGAACTCTCGACCTCAGGATAACTCGCTTTAGCTATGAGACCTACGCGCTAGCCAACTGCGCCACCACCCCTTTGGTCACTTTCGACAGTTGTAAGGTTAATAATATCTTCTATAGTTATGCATTCTGAACACTACTAGTCAAATCTATACTATATATATACATCTTGCAAAAGCAATTCCCATGAAATTTCAATCTCTCCGTGCAACCTAGCGAGCCACATCATTTAGTACATGGGAATGTTTGGTCTCTAGCTAGCCACGCTTCGCATTGGGTAATCAAATTAGCCAAGTGCTCGGCTGATAAGTTCTCAATAGTCAATACTTCATTTCGAGCTATTAGTTCTGTGGAGCTAATTTTAGCTGCTAACAATTAGCACTAATAGATCTGAAGATACGCTTAAATTATGTCCAATTCGCACACTGCTGTTAACATCACTACTGCTGATGTTCAGAATCTTGTTTCTGTTGAGGTCACCTGTATGCCCTTCACTACTAGAATCAACGAGTTTCCCTACCGTTTTTAAACACCCTAGGGACAGATACGTTTCTCTAGGGTTAGATGACAAAATCGTAGGGAAACTTACCCCAGAATCGGTCGTTTTAGCTTTAACTTTATGTTTTGACCATCTACCTTATTTAAAATATTTATATAAATAATAAAATAAATCAATCAATATTTAAGTATATTTGTTGATAAAAGAAATCATAATGAAATAAATTATATTTATACAAAAAAAATTGAATAAGACGAATGATCAAATAAGAGATCGAGTCCAATAGCGACAAACTCAATGGGATTTGAGGAGTATCTTTCTCTAGGGATTAAGTGATTTCGTTGGAACAGATCCAAGGAAGAAGCCTAGATAAGCCACGTTGGCACCCAGGTGTGCTGTTTCCCTAGGAAATTGATAGAAATCCTAGGGGACGACTGCTGTACCAAGCCCCAAACCCTATCTCCTGAAAAATTCCCCGTGAAATTTTCTTGGCGCCGCAATCTTCCCGCATCTCCCTCCACACGCCGCATCTTCCCTCCGTCCTTGCCGCGAGCGCTCCCTCCGCGCGCCGCCGTGTGGAGCAGGCCGTCGCTGCTCCCTCCGTGCGCCGCCGCCTGGAGTTGGGCCGCCGCAGCTCCCTCCGTCCTTGCCATGGGCGCTCCCTCCACGTGCTGCGCCGCCACTCCCTCCGCGTGCTGCGCCGCCACTCCCTCCGCGCGCCGCCGCAGCTCCCTCCGACCTCCGTGCCGCTTGGAGCACGCCGCCGCAGCTGCACCACACGGATCTCCCTCTGCTCGCCCTGCACGGAGCTCCCTCCCCGCGCGCTGCACGGATCTCGCGCCCCACGCAATTCGTTTTTTATCTCAGTCTGGTAAATTTCTAATCTTTTTTAATCGTGTAGTGTGTTTCCAGGTTCTCATGTTCCAATTTTGCTTCCTCTACCGTTGCTGTCGGAGGCTTTAGACATCTACATTTTTGTTACATAATATTGTGAGCAGTTTACATCAATAATAAATTTGGTGAAATTTTTGGTTATGCAGATTGCATCAATAAACATTAACTTAACAAGAAACTAATAGCTTGTCCTAGATTTGGTGAATTTTTTTTATCGGATGCATGTATTGTTGGTTGTTGCATAGATCACATTGCCTTGCAACAAGTAACTAATGTACTTTGCATGTCTGATATCAAGCGTGGGAGAAGATCTTGACTTTTGCAAGGAAGACTTGAGGGGAAATAAGAAAAAGGCAGGGATCTACTTATCTGCATTTGTACTGTTGTGCAAGCAAACCTTGAAGGTGAGAAGGAAATTTATCTTGTCTCATCTCTTCCGTACATTGTGTTGTTTATTGTAGCACAAAGCTTTCAAGACGTCCAATATATGTTGTTTTATCAACTCCAAATCCCTCTCATGACAATGTAAGTTTGATACCAGATGCCACTTTTTTTCTGATCCTGATATTCCCTATATGTTGAAGTTGTTTGCAACGTGTACATGTGCTGATTCTAAATAATTTGGAAACTAGCACTGGATAGCAACAGATAGAGATGATAGTTTAAATTTTTGCTGCAGCTGCATGAACATGTTCCAGCTGATAGTTTCAGTGTTTGCTACAGCTGTGTGTGGTTGTTCTCTCTCACACCATCTGTTTGAGTAAAAGATAGCTTGTACTGTTGTAATAAAAAAACACTGCATTGTGCAAAGAATAGAATAGGCTTGATGATCTTTCACTCTATCATCTTTAGCGTTAGCACTCCAAATTTCAGGCAATTAATTTACTTTGTCATGTATATTTACTTAGGGAGTGCCTCAGCTTAAACATGGTCTGGTGTAGAAAAGGCAGGGAAAAGTTCAGCAACTTTTGTTTGGAAGCTGGTTTTTTAGTATCTGGACTGCGGGTGTTGTGCTGGATTTGATTCTGTTGATCTGTAATCCCTCTCTTTGCTAGAAGTGTTGGAAATGTCTTTCGTTGGATAGTCCAGTTAGTTTAGCTGGGCATCTGAATCAGACAAGCAGGTGGCTGGAACTGATTTCTCTCAGCCTCCTGTCTGTTATCTTCTAAAACTCTGTATTTCCATTGTTCTGGTAATGAAAATAGGTATACCTCGTGTTGAAAAAAATGCCATATTTACTTTGGACATGGTTATTTTGAATGAATTTGAGTCCATATTAAACTTACGTAACACAGCAAGTAGAAATCGTATGGTCGTCTCTGTGCGTTCAACAAATCTTAACAAAGCTTTTTACTTGTATCTTCCATTGAAATTAATCTCAAGGTGCCTTGAAGGCTGGGGTTATATCAATTGACTGGTGACCACTGCAATGAACAGGACCAATGCTAAGCTGCTGGTACCTAAAACATCACATATTTGGAATGAATGCAGCTATTATCTCTAATTTTGCAGCACCTGTGCTTTACAGCCATGAATGATAAATATTATAGAGAGCCCTTGTATACTTATTCTGAATTTGTCATGTTCCTGTGTATATTTTGACATGGCCCTGGTATGCAATTCAACCTTTTTCTAACTTGAGATTAGCTTTATCTCATTGGCTGGTACCTTTGGCTCATCAGATGGAGCGGAAAATCTGGATGAAACAATAAGTAGGACCACTTGTGGAGTATTTCGTGGCCATCCGAATGGGACAAGTGCTGGAGTGAATGAGACTACAAGTGGAGTGAATGAAACTACAAGTGGTGGAGGCACATAATCTCCTCGTGCAGAGGGAAGTCAATTTCCATTCTTTTGATTATTAACCAACCATGAGTTGTAGCTATTGCTTGTTGTATATTTGTTTTATGTACTGTTGAGCACCAAATGAGCAGCAAATCTTGTAAGCTAAGTATGGATGACATGGTTGTATTATGATAATATTATAACTCTAAATGTATGGATTTGTAATTATACATTAGATGAATGAGTGCTTAATTCTATGTTCACATGTGAATTGAATTAAAAATATTTTTGTAATTGAATTTTCAATATAAAATGGTATTTGAATTCAAATATAAATTATTACTAATGTTTCATGATATATTTTCCCATAGAGTTTTAATTCCTAGGGAAAGATTCCTAGGGAATAGACTTTCCATGCTGTCCAACTTTCCACATTGGACTCCGGGCTGCCTATCCAAGGAAGTTTCCTTAGGGTATACAATCCTAGGGGAAAGAATGTTTCCCTAAACCGTAGGGCACGCTGGCCTTTCCCGTCGAATCCTCCCTAGGGTTCTTTCTACTAGATATCCTAGGGAAACTTGTTTCCCTACGGTTTTTCAAATTCTTTCGGTTTGGACAGTTTTTAATCCAGCTACCTCCGAGATTTACAGAAGCAGACATCTGAAATAATGATGACATACATGTTCAACAGAAAGAAGGCGACATATACATGATTTATTCTATTTTCATTATTGTTCATTCAAAGATACATGCACATAATAACCCAATTATTTTTGGATTTCATTCTATCAACCACATCAGCCGTCCGTCAGTTCGCCGGCCCAAGCAATTACCTGCAGTAATTTCTAAGAGCTAGGATCTTGCCCTGACTATATTGCTTCTTCTCGACAGGCGTGAGGATCCTGATGATGCACTGCATGTCCATGCCCGGCACCGCTCGCACCGCCCAGCAACAGTTGCTGTTTTGGCCTGGGACCAGAAGCCCACCTCCGGGCATGATGGCCTCTCCGCAGTCGTTGAGGAGGCGCACCTTCTCAAAGTCTCTGCACAAGTCTCTGCACCCAAGCTTCGTCGCTTGGACTTGCTGTGGAGAAAAAATTGCGATTGACACTACTACTGCTAGCAGGAGGAGAATTGCTAGTGCTCTATTACCAGCCATCTTCTTCAGGCCAATCTAGCAGTTTATATTAGTATAGTAGTATTAGGGACTGGATGTAGTACTACTATGTGTGTCTACAACTCCATTGTATGTGCATCTATATATACATGGGGATGGGGAATGTAATACAAAATTTGCTTCTTTGGGTAATGATTTAATTTTAAAAATTTGAACTAAATAAAAAAAAAAGTTTTTAACACAAAATTTATCAATATTAGTTTAAGTTTCTATATGCTTTTATAAATAAAATGGTGATTTTCAAATCAAAAGGGCTCTTTTTAGGGTGGTAGATTATTGATTAAATTTGGTGCTTTAGTAAGTTTTTAAAACATGATTAGACATCATTCAACCCTTGGAATAGTTTATTTTTCCTAGAGCAAACATTTCAAAAAAACTTTTTTCATGAGCTCCAAATACTTTAGTTCATTATGTTCTAAACTGTCTTCAAGAATTTTTCTTATAGCTAGGATTATTTTTAGATATTTATTTATTTTATCCTGAAAAAAATAAAAATGTCCATTTTTTCATGTTAATTTGGTGCAATCCACACAGCTCCCTCTCAAGATTGTAGGGTTTTTTTTTCAAAACCAACAGCACTACTACTTCGTTCTCTTTGGTATCCTTTTACACAAATCCATCCGTTTCAGTTTTAGACCACGTTCTTAGTTCCGGCCACCGTTCCAGCCAGGTGTGGTCCGGTCGGCCAGCAAACTAATGCCCTGTTTTCGGGCGCCCCGGCCTCACCGCAGGAGCAGCACATGCTGCTCGGATTTCGCCACCCGTGCAGCTACTACGTGCCCCGCGGGGCCCTCCACGGCTAAACTTTAGGATCACTTGTTTGGATCCTCCCCTGAAAAACTAAATGGTCACGTTTGCCAGAATCAACGAACGACCAAGGTAGAAGATGTAATTATTTACGAGTTTGCCATTCAGCTTTTTTCCCCACCGCTTAAAATTTGCGTTAGAATCATCAAAAATCTTTTCATGACCAAACTGAATTTTTGATTTATATGCAATTTGATCGTTTATTATGAAAGTTATTTGTCTTTGGCTTAATTACCATATTGTTCAGCGTTTATTGTGTTTCATGGTTCTTTGTTTTATGAAATAATCATATTAATTGAATTAATAATTGTAATCAAGTTTTCTAATTAAAAGCAATTAGGGGGTTTATCTTTGATCTTTTGTAGTTAAATATTAACTTGATTAATACAACTTGAGTATGTCTCTACTAATTGTAACTTGTTAGTTTAACACGACACATATAATAGTTTAATTTTACTTCATGTGTTCTATGTTTTCTAAGCTATAAATGCAGATGACTTAATGATATGTAATTATTTATAATTACAATAAGACTAAGGTTTAATCCCATCTTTTGTAGTGTATAATTTGACTAATTTTAGGTTATTTTCTATAAAAATTACCATTTTATTCATCTAAAAGAAATCAAACATTTCTTCATTTCACTTGTATACCGAACTTTGTTTTATCATGCATGCTCCCTTTTAATACTTTTTGTTGATTGGTGGTTCTTGTTGTCTTTATTTGTTTGCTAGTATTTGTCAGTCGGCATGTTTTGAAATTTGCTATGATCCAAGGTTAGATATTACTGATATTTTAGATAAAAAGCAATATAAAATTCAAAATATCCACCATATTTATTTATGTGGCATATGGAATAACTTACTATTTACCTTGATGACCTTGGGATAATGAATAAGATATATCAACCATGATCTTGTAACATGAATAATGGAATATGCACAACATTATGATTTTATTATTGTTTTATAGAGACCCTAGAGATGGGGTTATGCTCTAGTCATATATGTGGTATATGTTTTAGTTTATGTCAAATGAGGACCTTTTCTAGCTTGTTAAGGTTACCTTTATGGCGCAAAGAGGGCATGCCAAGGCAGGTATATAGGCGGCCCTCTGTCCTTATGTGTGTCTGTAGCTGCTGGGTGTGAACCATTTGGAAGGGGGCTCTACATGCGCTTGCCATGGAATCCTAAGCGGCCCTAACTTGTTAGGCGAACCTTTGAAAGGCTTCATAGTGAACCCTGCCCGGCCCTCCTTGGTAGTGGGCTAAGAGGTTGGCCGCCTCGAGGCGAAAGGGTAAATCACGACTCACCGGTGAAAGTGTACACCTCTGCGCGAGTTTATTAAAGCGAGGTATACTAAGTAGTGCCCACGGATACGGGCGGCCTTGGGGATTCTTGCGAATAGCTGAGCACTGATGGATGATGTTTAATTATGTTGCTTAATCATATTGTTAATTATTTATGTATTATTCTTTATTCTTGTTCACTTGATCATGTGGTTATGGGGAATAAACTTCTACCTTTTTGCTATTAATGCCAAAAAATATCTGTCACTAAAAGCTAAATGCAGTAAACCGGTGTAAAGCCTTTTGAGCCTCATGAACCCCATGTTATATTTCTTTGAGTGACGACATGTACTGCCCCACGCGCTTGCCTTTACTTTTCAATACTTTGGAAAATCCGGGGATGGGTACCGGATGGTGGAGCTAGTCTATTTTTGTGAGAAGTGCTAGGCGTATGTACCCTTAGGTCAACCGTCTTTGTATGAAGACGGAGCTTGAAGAAAAGATTAGCTACCGTCTGCGTTACTTTCGATGTAAGTGTTAAATATATGTAAGTTTCCCTATATGACACTAATTTTGATACTCTCTACTACGTTTTCGTATGTGTGTAGACTTCACAGGCACACATATGGTAGCTTTGGTTTTGGTCTTTAAAGCGGGTGTTCTGAGAATGGTATCGAGCAATATTGGTGGGGACGCAAGCCTAGTTAGAACTGGTCGTTTTAGCATGCTTTCTTCCTTGCCTACTTCTTGCTTCACTTTAACCTTTGTTATTTTCTTAAAAAGGTATGCTTGTTACGGTCTCTACTCTATTACAAAAGCTTGACTCCATCTTGATTCTTTCCGATCTCTCTAAATAGATGGTTCGTGCGACAAGATCGCTCGCATCAACTCACGGAAAACCATGCACGAATAGAGGATTCTATAGAAGCTCGTCCTATCACAACTCGACACCTTTGGGTTGGCGTAAAAGTACCTCGTCCACGATCTTTAGTGGCAAAAGCATTCTTCCACCCTCGACTTATGCAGATATTGCATGATCGCTACCCTAATCAAGCTAAGTGGAATATAAGTGCACTAGGTGGACTCATCCTAGGTATGAAAACCACTGGAGCACAAAAGCACATGTCACAAAGTGGAATGAGATTATTAGTTCATGTGTGGTGGAATCCATTCACTTGTGTCTTCTTGATCGCTATAACATGCATGCTAGCATATCGATCTTTGCTCACTAGCCCCTCTTTGGAATACCATGGAAAACACTATGAAGAGATGCGGGGAAACAAGCATAAGTATCTTCCTCGACATTCGCACAGGGTTTGCAATGCGTGATGGTTGATCCTCATTGGGGCTTGAATGAACAACTAAGAGAGATGGCCTTTTTACCATCCAAGCTCTCCATCGGAAGTTGAAGATAGTCAATTGGTTGGCGAAGTAAGGCAACACTACGCTGAGAGAAGCTACGGATTAAGATTGATGAATGGAGAGTCGTGCTAGACTGTTCAAGCTTAATGAAGTGGGAAGGCAATTACCACACGTTCATCTTCCCCCATAAGAAGTGCTACCCCACGAATGCTCTTTGCGATCGCACCGTGTTTAAAAATTAGGGGTTTATGTCCCTATGTAATAAAAGCAGCTAGTGGCGATAGTTGAGTCGAGTGACTCAAGTTTTTGTTCTTATGAAGACTTTGTGATTACCCGGTTGTGTTTGTAGTATGATTGTTTTTGGATCTTTGTAATGATTGCAATGATCATGTGGGTTGTCCACGAATTTCATTTTAGTTTATGGCGCAAGGTATAAGGATTTAATGAAATACATGGTTAGGTTATCCTTTTCTTCTGTCTCCTTTATTCTGCCCTTTTTTTTTCAAGAGCAACCTGCTTTCTATCTCTGTTTTCCGTGCAACCAAAAATCATGGAAAAATTCTGGAGAAAAAAGTAGAATTCCATATCTTTCTTTTGGGCACAAGAATCACCTTCATATCTGTTTCGGTTTGGGAGATATAAAAATCACAAACTGATACCACTGTGATATCAGCAATATGGAACGGTTCTGTTGTGTACAGTTTTCGATCAACTTAACTGCAGATTCGGGAAAAGTGGTATATATACAAAAAGTTGTAGAAAGTTTTACTTGTCTGTCCGCTTGATTTATACATACAAACTTTATTGGATTAATAGAACAAAGAGCTATAGCTGTTTTTACTGAGCTGTTGTCTTTCACATCTCACCCAACAGAATCCAGATTTTTTTGTTGCTATCTATGCACATGCGTTTCTGTTAGATATAGAGAAGGTCTTCATGATAGTTAGCTTACTGGAAGAAGCTTTTGATTCTTGGATATATAAAGACACTTCTTGGATGCCATATATATAGCAGAAGATAGATATTACTGAATTAATTTACTATTTTTATAATATTTATATAGCAAAAGATAGATATTATATAGTAATAAGGTGGAATAGTTTACTACATTTACTGAGGAAGTCCAAGGTTTCTTATAGCTAGGTTTTAGATATTTATTTATACCAAATATGTCCTTTATGTTAATTTGGTGCAATCCACACACAAGATTGTGTTTTTTTTTTTCAAAACCAACAGCACTACTACTGTTTGGATCCCGTAGTTTTAGACCACTTTAGTTCACTTGTGTGGTCTAATAAACTAATGCCCTTTTTTTTGAGTTGACTAAACTTTAGACGATACTTTAGATCACTTGTTTGGATCCTCAAAAACTAAAATGGCCTAAAGTTTTAGTGGCTAAAATTTAGACAATAGGACCGAAAATTTAGACCACTTTTTGTAAGATCATTATGAAAGTTAGGCTTAATTCATTGTCATATTAGCATTGCAAAGTGTTTTACACACGGATACATATTTACCACGATTTATTCGAGGAAGATGCAATACACTTGCGTCAGTGATGTAGTGTGGACTAATTTTGAGTCAAGCCATGGAAGTATTCCACCCACCAACTATCATGCATGCTTTTAATACTTGGGTTCTTGGATGCCATATTTCAAAAGGTAGATATTACTGATATTTTAGATAAAGAATATAAAATCCAGCCACTATATTTATGTGGCATATGAATAGCCAAGTATTAATGAATAAGCTTATCAACTACAGAATATTTATGTAGCGAGAGATATGTCATATATGTGGTATATGTTTTAGTTTATGTCAAATATGTCCTTTAACTTTTAGGCTCTTGCCTCAAGGTCGTCTCCCTCCGGGGAGGCGAGCCCCGAAGCCCTCCTCCACCGCCGCCCAGCACCCCGCCTCGACGCCGATCGGGCCGCTGGCCCTCCTCGCCGGCGGCGGGAGGGGGCTCAAACCCCCCTCCCTCCCTCGCTTCCCCCTCCCTCACCCCCTTCCCTTCCCCTCTTCCCGGGTGGCCGGGCCGGGCGGCCGGCCGGATCCGGCCTCCCCGGCCGGGGCCCGGCCATCCCCCTTCGGCCCCATCATGGCGTGGTCCAGCCACGGCGGTGAAAACCGACGGGCCGGTCCGGAGGGAGCATTTGGGAAAGGTGGGTGCGCTCATCGGAAACTCCCTCCCGCCTTCGGGATAGACCGGTGGGGCCTGCCTTGATAAGGCCCCCCCCTCGTGGGTTGTCCGCCCTCTCCACCGACGTCCCGCCGGAGGTCCATTTGGCCAAAGTTCCAGAAGTGTGCGCCTCTCATCACGTGGCTTGGCGCCGCGGTTCATGTCCCCTTCCAAGCTCAGGCGGCGGGATGGCTGTGTGGTTGAGGGTTCCCCCTCTCTTGTCGCCGTTCGTCGGGCCGTTTGTTTCCCACCCGGCCCCATGCGTGCTTGGTTTTTTGTCGCCGCTTTTCGTCCCTCCGGCATGGTTGACGGTGTTACCACCCGTTGTCGCCCGTCGTCGTGGGTTGGCGCCCTCGGTCACCGACGCCCCGATTAGCTCCACCTCGGGCGGGCGCCCCGAGAGTGTGACGCCTCGTGGAAGATGCGTGGCCTATGGCGGCCGATTCCTTCATGTCTTACACCTCCCCGTCTGAAGTCGTGGCGAAGTTGCTAAGTGTGGTTGAGGGTTGCTCCTCTCTTTCTTTTGTGTTCGTTGTGTTTGTTTCAACCACTGTCTCTGTGGTTTTCGTTGTTGCGTTGTGTTGTATTTTGCCATGCTTTCGGCCCCCCTTCTTCTTAATGGAAATGACACGTGAAGTCGTGTTCGAGAAAAAAAAAACTTCACAGAATCCCCACCCAACATTTTGTTTTCTAAACCAGTAGTACTAAAACAAGGATACCGTCAAATTTTTTTTGGTGGGATTGATGGGAATGGTCTTGTATTTTTTTATTTTAATTGGATTAATATGGTTTTTCCAGTGAAAAGCGGCATGCACGTAAATAATCTCGACATTTGTCAGTGTTAGGCCTTGTTTGGCAGTCATGTATATTTATTCACCGGTAATTAGCTTCCAGATGTAATATCTTGTGCACGTGATTACAGTTGCAGAAATTTTCTCGGTGAAATATTTGTTTGGGTAAGAGCCACCGTGACACAGGCCACCGCTCGACGGCCTGGTGGACCATTGGTGAAGGGCTGCAAGTGATAGGGAAAGCTCGGGACCCTGACATGTTCATGAGCCGGCCAAAAGTACCTCCGCCACCACGGGAACTGTGCCATGGGCCATGGCCGTCGACGCCATACTCGCCAGGACGGGCGCGCATGGAGCTCCGCTCGACCACTCCGGCAGGTGCATGGCAGCCTCGCGAGGCACTGGGCGGCTGATGCAAGCGAATAAATAGTCCGCCGCCCCAAAGTACTCTGCCTGCGGCCTCGCGGGATGAGCGACGATGCTCGGAGTCCGATCCTGATGGGAGCTCGGAGGGTGGACGAGGGGGCCCAGGCCGCGGCGCTGCCAGGGGCAGGAGGAGGAGACCTCGGAACTGCTAGCGTGCTAGGTGCCGCCGCCGCCGTCGCAGGCTTTTTCTCGGACGCGGAGATGAAGCGAGCCTGCTAGGTGCCGCCGCCGCCGTCGCAGGCTTTCTCTCGGACGCGGAGATGAAGCGAGCTGAAGGGAGGAGGCCACGATAGTTATCGTATTTTTTTTCCAGACCTGATGACCAGATTGTTTTTATCCGACGGTTTTGGCTCAAAACCGGTGTAATATAATTAGCCTCACCGATCATCCAAACAAAAAATTCTAGATTGGGTTGAAAAAATATTAGGAGCTGTAATTTACAAGGGTTTTAAGCTAAATATACATGTCTTCCAAACAAGGCCTTAATCTTTTTCAGAGATACTTATACTTGAGCTTGGCAACTGTTGGACAAAAATTGACTTTGCGGTTGTGTTTGTTTTTCTGTAGTTGTAAATCTAGCAGTCATCAAACCAGTAACCAGCTTATATTTTTGTTTTGTTTCAGTTTCAGCTTACGAATACGTATTTTGCTGGTACCTCTAAAGTTCTATACTTGGAAAATTCGAAAAAAAAAAGGAATTTGGAATTGTTTGGAAATATTCGCAAAAAAAAGATGATGGGGTGAGAGAGGCTCGAACTCTCGACCTCAGGATCACTCGCTTTAGCTATGAGACCTACGCGCTAGCCAACTGCGCCACCACCCCATGATGGTGTTTGTACAATGTATGTAATACTTATTTACTAAACGAAAAAAAAAATCATTATTGGCAGGTTTCACACATAGAGTGCACGTACTAGCCTTACCACATTGCTGTCACCTCTAGCTGGAACACCAAGCCGCGCATGCATGCAGGCTAGATATTCACTTTGGTTTTTGTAAAAAAGGATGGGCTTATTCAGTTTGAGGTATCCTATCATTATATATTAATCTCCAATCTCGATGAGCATCGTCAGTCAGATCAGCTCCCCGGCCCGTCGTCGTCCCTCCTGCTCTCTAGCTAGATCCTTCAACAACAAATCCCCCACATAAAAGTACAAGCATGGCCTGCACGAAGGGCCGGGCTTATTCTCCTCGCTCAATGCCACCATAAGGAACTCTTTGTCAAGAGAAAACCTATCATAGATGGCATCTCTGTCAAATTAAAAGACAAAAAAATAATATATAACGCGTCAATGTATCTTATTGTTACTTGTTAGGACCATTATTTTTACTCGTTGGTTTTATCTGAGATGGATTTATAGCTAGCAGGTCCATGAATCATACATTGTTATGTAAGCTAACGATTCATCAACTTCAGCGAATAATACTTGTTCTAGCTAGCTCCTCATCGTCTGATCCATCAGGCCATCAGTCGTCGTCTCACTATCCACTTGAACTATCTCCTTTCCTGTGACGTTCCTCTCCCATGAACGACAATCCATCAGTTTTCTTCTCCGTCTTATCATTAATTTGTTCTCCATAACTAGCCTCTTGGAGTTCCTCTCTTTTCCGGTGGCTTGTTCATCGTTTCCCGCTAACAATGGCCAGTCAATTTTGTTTTCCCTCTTACTAGCTAGTAGCTGCTCCAACTGTCTCCCTTTGTATGACCTGTTCCTTCCCTGTGAATGACCTATCGACGATTTTCTTCATCTTTCTCCTAGATTCTAGAAGCAAGCCTTGCGTAGAAGCCGTTTTTTTTCAGTTGTCTCCTTTTCTATGACTTGTTCCTGATGTTTTCCCGTGGATGTCCGACAAAATTTCTTCTTCTTCGTCGTCGCCGCCGCCTTCGTAGCAGCAGGCTCATCATCAGCAACATCATTGTTGTGTCCAAGTCAAATCTACGATAGAGATCGAGGCAAAAATGCAGCTGAGATATAAAGCACTACCTGATTGTATATATACACAGATATGATCAAGAGGAAGAGAAGAGGAAGAAGTATACCTGAGAGGAGCGGGAGACGAGGGGTCTCGACGGCGCCGACGACGACGGCGGCGCCACGCGTGTTCTCCCTGGAGAGATAGCGCAGCGCCATGGCAGGTAGATGGCCGGTGCGGGCTCCGAGGAGGAGGAGACGACGACGGCATGCACACGCCAGCCGGCAGGAAGGAACCACGCGGCGAGGGGGCGGCGCGCGGGCTTCGGTGGTTCGTTTCGTGGGCCAGAAAGCGGCCCACAAATTCCGCAGCCCATAAAACGGTCTCATGGCCCAGCCTCAGTCTTGACGAGCCTCCATGAAGAATCTTCTCACATCCTCCAATTGGAACAAGTCCAGTTTAACTTCCTCGGCTACCGTGGGCCGTGGCCATCCGATTTTCCTTCATAAACAATAAAACCATTCTTTTTATCACCTTCAACTTTTAATATCGTTTCTTGGGTGATTTTGATGGTGTGGAGCAATTTCAGAAATGATAAATATGACTAAATTGAAAGTTCAGTAATTGGACTAGAAATATTTTAAAATATGTCCAAAAATCTATAAAAGTATAGTATTTTTTCTTAAAAAATAGACTCTAAGTTCGCTCATCCATGGAACAATTTCACTATGATATTGTCATTTTTTGTTTATAATGGATGTTTTTTATAGAAAAAGTAGATAAGAGTGATGTAATTAATGTCGGTCCTTGTACCTGGTACTCAGTACAATTTAGAGCCCTGAGGCCCAAATTCCTAAAATATGCATTGGGTCTGTAAATTTACCAATACAAGAATATGGCATGATGATTGGATACCGACTTAGATCTGGCATGCGAGGCACACATGTAAGGTCCACTTCTTTCTCTTTGATTGACTTATCCCTTTCTCATCTATCTTCTCCATATCCCCTCAGCGGCCTATCTAGCTAGTTTTAGCACTTATTCCTCAAAAAGCTAGTTTTAACACTTGTTGTGTCTCTAGTTTTTAGAAACACCAGCGGCACGACAAAGTTACCGAAGGTCGCAGGGGCAACATTCGTAGTTTAGGACAATGGCACAAGAACCAGGAGCAACTCTAGAGAGAAGATAGGCGAGGAAGAAAAAGTGGTGAAGCTGACTCTAGGTCACATATATCAGGTTCGCATCAACGTCCAGTCATCATGTTACATAGATTGCTTATCATTTTTTCTAAAGATTTGAAGCTCATATGACAATTGGTAACTTTAGCGATCGTAGTGCACATTTTTATGATCTTAGGAAACTTGAGTTTGTTTTGTGAATAGAATCTAAATGACACTCTCTTCTAAGTTGTTTAAATAAATCCTCAAGAAAAAAAATGTTTGAAATAAACTAGTCACAACTCACAAGGACGATCCTTGCACGTCAAGAAGCCTGGAAGCCTCTATTTTCAGCTTTGCATCGTTTATCTTCGACGTCGAACTGAAATTGAACCAGGTGCAGGTCGGCATGTGAGGACGCGACTACACCAATCCGCCGCTCCTGTGTTATGCTGTCGATAAAAGTAATAATAAATTATATAAATAAAAAAAGTTCATCAGCTCTATCAGCAAAAGGGTTTCGTGGTGTAGTTGGTTATCACGTCAGTCTAACACACTGAAGGTCCCCGGTTCGAGCCCGGGCGAAACCACTTATTTTTATTTTGCCCAACAGTTTCGTTTTTAAGTCCAACAGTTTCTCTTTTGTATTATTTATTTTTTTGTTCAGCAGTTTTTTATTTTGCCCAACAGTTTCGTTTTTAAGTCCAACATTTTCTCTTTTTTATTATTTATTTTTTGTTCAGCAGTTTTTTTTGCTGTTTCGGTACCCGTAACCATCTTTTTTTTTTTTTTCTTTTTGTTCACATTTTTTTTGCTTTTGGTCCAGCAGTTTCTTTGCTGTTTCGGTACGCATTTGGCCATGAGCTCCCATCCCAAGATGCTCCTCGTCACTTAACCATATAAGAACCAAATCACAAACTATAAATGCAAGAACCAAGTTCCAATCTCAACTGAAAGCAACCGAGACGATCGCACATACCACTACTCACCACAAAAACAATATGCAAACGAGATTGTTCAGCCTGTCACTGTCTTAATTAACTTGGGACAAGGAAAATGCGCATCATTACACGTACGGCGAGGCGACGATGATGATGCGACGAGTACTACTGGGGAGAGGAGATGAGATGAGATCCATACACATGTGGCGAGCAAGGCATAGAAATCCATCCGAGGCCCGGAATTCTCGCGGTTTCTGCGCATGTCCAATTTATGTCGATGTGCTTCATTCATTCATGACACGATTCCAGCATGATTCTGTTGTTTATTCATCCGCCCCCAGTGGATGATGGCAATGCAATGCAGTGCACAGTCTTGATTGTTTTCCCGAAAAGCAGAATTTGATTTGAATTGAGTTTTTTTTTGGACAGACCAGTAATTTTGGCCCTAGTAAATTTCTAGTTACAGCCTGTGGTAACAATCTCTACCGGTGAAAGAATGAAACCCTGCTGCAATGCCTTTGATTTTCCATTTGTCCTTGCAGAATTAGTAGCTCAAGTAAAAGCTGGAAATTTTCCAGCTGGAACTCACCACTTCACCAGATGCAGCAGCCAGCCTCATCAGGCACAATGTAACGGCACTGTAAGTGTAACATCAGCTAAAAGAGGAGAGGAACTGCGACTCTTGCATTGTAAAGTACCATGGTGTTCTTCTGGGATTTGCTACCAATCGAATCAAGCATGTCACCTCCATCCACCACGTCCACAGACAGCATCATCAGCAGGAGTGCGTCTCCTCTCCTGATGGATGGGCTGCTGATCCATCCTTGCCGAGTTCGCCTCCTGTAGTAGACCGATCGAGTCCTTCCACAAACAGAAAGGTGATGATGGTCAAGTCTCCAACACTATTTATTCTTCTTCAGATAAGAGTCGTCTCATGTCGGCATGGTGCCACCGCCGCCGCCGCAGCGTACGTGTTGGCTGCTCAGAGGTTCCCAGATGCTCAAGCTTTTGCACGATCTGCCTGCTCGTCCATGGCCTTACAACGCACTGCGTCTTAATAATCCAAACTGATTATTGTAGGAGGACCACCTGTGTGCTCTGACTTCTGTAGTTGTGTTCATTCATTCAACCTAGTGGTGTGTGCTTGCTGTATCATCGCTGCATACATAGCAATAAAGTCAAAGATGATCAGAAAAGGAAATAGCAGAGCTAAATTTTTGTCGCCAAAATATTCTGTACATTATTGATCAGTATGTTCTAGGGAATGCCAAGTGAGTTTTATATGCCAACAGATATTCTATTTCTTGCCGGTGCTAGAATGTGGCAGACATGTTTTCCTCTGACATCTTATATTATGTTTGGGTACTGAATCTGGGGGGAATAAAATTATGCAGAACATGGGTATCAAATCAGGAACATCTATCATATGGCCAAGCCTTATTTGATATCAGCCAAATGGTCAGGTCTAATTTATGAACTGTTCCGGAGATAATGCTAAGGAGATGTTGGTTGTTGAGACTCTCATACAGAGCAGATTAATAAAGGAACTAAGGAAGCGACTCATGATGCTAGTTGTGTGCACTAGTTGCTGCTGCCCTGATGCAAGTCCTTGTTGCACTCCTTATCCTGTCGGCATCAAGAAAGTAATGCTGTACCGAATTGTTTGTGAACTAGTCCACTTGTTCCTGCTAATTTGACATCTAGGCATCTACGGAACAGTCCAATGAATGTAACAGGGACCGAGCGAAGTGGATGTACAACTGCCACAGCCTAGTTCATCTAGGCATCTACTGATATGATAGCACTGCAGGATCTGCCAAAGACGAGCTAAATGTCAAAAACTGATCTATCTAGCCAGTGGTGGCATAAGTTCAAACGACGACAAAGGTTTCCTCTAAGAAAACCAAATCAGGACAACTTGATATGCTCCAACTTGGGACCTGATAGATGAGTCGGCTAAGGTGCTAAGGAAATGATCACACGTACAATTCAACGCGGTTAAGCAAGTACTTTGTGATAGTCTATTGCAATGAAATCTTTGTATTTTCAATGTACCAAAGAACAAAAAACTGTGTACACTGACCTGGAAACACACCTTACTGTACTGTGGACCTGTGGCGGTCTTATGTTCCAGTTCCATCAGAGGATGATGGCAGGTCGGTCCCCAAAGCCGAAGCTGCAGTGCCCGTCAGTAGCTCTTGAATCTCATTCACTTGTACCATATGTGGTCCTGGTCCATAGCCAAATAAGCTTGGCACCTGCAAGCATTTTGGGACCTTTGAGATAAGCATGGTGATTTGGTTAAGCTCTGAACAAGAAGGATTATTGGTGAAATTCCAACAATAACCTGAGGCGATGTTGTCATTGCGTCATTATCATTAGGATGAAGGAAGGGATATCTCGGAGGGGCCATGTGATTGCTTTGAGCTGGGTGTGTTACACTGGGTGCATTGGTAGGAGGGGGTAAGATCTGAGGCATCTGATTCGGCAACGGGTTGTTCATGAAGGTTGGTGGTAGCCTCTGCATCTGGCTCAGGAACTGCACCGCCGGTGGCGGCATCCGCGCTGAATTCAAGCCCATGGTCATCTGAGACATGAGCTGGTGAGCACCGGGGATCATCATCGGCGCCATTCCAGTAGACATCCACATGAACTGAGGCATGGAAACATATTGATATACATGCATGCCGAGATTATCGAAGCGATCAAGAAGGATTCAATACAATGTAGTATACACGCAGGTCAGATGAATTGGGAAGTGTCTTTTTTCAGACCTGAACTTGCATTTGGAGGGACTTCAAGTACTCAATTGCCTCATCTAGTATCGACGCTTTGTCAGTCTGAAGAGTCGTCGGAATCAACACAGCACTACTGTTAGAACAGAACAGAATCTTTGCACAAGAACATGTTGGTGTGCTATAATCTGTTCACCTTGTTGCAGTGAGGCACGAGTTCCTGCAGAGCTCGCATCTTTTCGTTGATCCGGTCCCTTCTCCTCTGCAGCATACATCAATCAACCAAATCAAGAACACACACCATGGCAGCTGCAAATGGCGTGACGAACTAGCTGGAGGTCTCAAGACAGACTTACCCGCTCCGACATGTTGTGGACCTCGGCGGCGCGAGTCCTGCGCTTGTTGGACGCCGTCCGCCTCGACGACGGCGGGGTCTCGTCGACGGTGTCCAAGTCGGCGTCCTGCAAATGCGGTTTCTTTTCTGTCACGAACTGAAGCAGAATTTGATGAACCCCATTGGCCGGAGCAACAGAGAAGGTGGAACACAACCTCGTCGAACTCGTCCCTGCTCCTCTTGGGCACCGCATTGCTGTTCAAGCCGCTGGACGTGGACCCGCCAGCGCCGGCGCCGGCGCCGGAGGCCCGCCCGTGGCCGCGGCCGGATCGTCCAGCGGCACCGGCAGCGCGGCGGCGGCGACGCCGACGTTGTCGATGTCGTCGTCCAGGTGCAGCGCCGCGGCGACGAGGTTGCTGCCGCAGTAGCTGGAGCCGACCTCCCCGGCCGTCCGACTGGACCCGGCGCCGCTGTTCCCGCTCTTGGCATGCGGGCGGGGCGCGGCCGCGGTCGCGGAGGCGTCCCCCCGCCCACGCGGCCGTCGGCCTGCGCGATGCTCTGCCAGAGCTGCGAGTACACGTCCCCGCCCAGCGCGCCGCTGCTACCCGGGAGCCACGGCAGCGCGGGCGGCTCCCCGGTGACGCCGCTGGCGCCCGTGTTGCCGTTGCCGGCGCCGACCTGGACCATCGGCCGGTGGTAGTGGTGGTGGTGCGCCGGCGCCTGCGAGTGCGCGACGACGGCGCCGTCCTGCCACAGCAGCTCCAGGAGCTCGCCGTCCGGGCTGTGCATGTGGTGGTTCCACGCGAACGGGGCGGGTCAAGAACTCGAACGGGGAGCGGAGAACGAACAAGGGAACACAGGAAAGCAAATGGGAGCAGATCAGGGGAACGAAGCTTTGGTGGTTACACGAAAGGTGGCGCCTTGTGGCTCGCCGCCGGCCTCTCGCCGCCGTCCATGGCGAGCAGCCACGAATTCCTGCACCCGGTGGCGCCCAGATACCTGACGCCCATACCGGATTCCCAGTCAGCCAGTCAGTCAGTCACGAGAGTGGCAGTGGCAGTGGCAGGGACAGAAGAATCAGCGAGAAGAAGAGGGAGATAATAAACAACTAAAAATCCATACTTTCTTGTAGATGGAGCTCTGCAGCAAGCAACTTGTACGTATGTATGATGATGATGCTGCCGCAAACTGAAACCGGGGTGTTTCCTCTCTCGGGTTCAGAATTCAGTGAATGCGAGAAGAGAAGAAGAGGAGGAGCACAGTGGCAGCAGTGGTCTCCAGCTCCAGTATTTGTATGGATGGAAGGGAGGAGGAGTTGACATCGCTGTCGGAGATCTTTGAGCCGGAGGAATCGGCAACTTGTTGGATGGATGGACCAAGAAAAAGATTTGCCGACTGTAGTGTAGCGCGGCCGCTGCAGGAACGAAGAGCATCACCACTGCCAGCTGCTGCAGTACTACTGGTGGATTTTCAAGTGAAATTTATCTGTTTTCTGGATCACCAAGGCTTGGATTCAATTTGATATATTACTACTACAGTGCGCGTCCCTTTGTCATCAGATCTGAAAATCTGAACAAGTTGGAACTCGTACTACGAATTCAGAACTGCTTTTGGGGCCAGGTTCGGATTCGGACCGCGGTTGGACGTTTCTGACGCAGTGTTCGAGCGTCCGTCGTAGCGCAACAGACCAACTGTGCCAACTGGACACTTGCGTACAATCGTACACACGGTGTATGTAGAAGTACTTTGATAAAGGTGCCCTTATACCGAAACCATGTTAATGAATCTTAAGAATCTGGATAAAAAAAAAAATTCTAGAATACTAGAATCTCATCCAAACATATTACTAGATTCTAACAGATTATAATATATAAATACATAATCCAATAAAATACATCAGATTTTTTTTCTATATTTTACTATAATTCAAATGGGATCTAGTCACTCTATCTCAGAAAAGACGTAAATCTTAATTTCTTTTAGACAAGATTAATGTAGAAATAAAATTACATATTTACTCTTCCTATATGATTTGTGAAAAGTTGTCTTGGAAATATTCTTTTTCTCATAAATGGATAGGATATGATAGTTTGTAGACATATAGTGGTATTTTTTAATATGTGTGTCTTATTAAAAAGATGATCTCAAAATGTATAATTATATTTTTTAAGGCAATATTTGAAATACAGAATTATATTGTTTTTTTGAGACGGAGGGCCTAGTAAATAATTAGTACTAGTAGGCACGATAATACTAGAACAACGAATATGAGGGCCCGTGAGCAGGGTCAAACTACTAGAACAAAGGTCCACAGGCACAACAGTCAACAGGTCGACACCCGGACGCTCGAGTCCTGGCGTGGACCGACGTGTGCGCGCTCAGCTGTCAGCTCCCGATCCGTCCTGCCCCTCGTCAAATCACATCACCGATTGCATGCTGCTGCCACTGCGGCCGCAAGCCTGCCGTGCCTGCTGCCACTCCATACGTCCTGTCACAAGGATGCCATGGAATTTCATATTTTTAAATTGAAATTTATATTCAAATACGGATATATACAGATATACAAATATAAAACAAATGTTGAATTTAAATTCATTTAAATATCTAGTAGATTTATTTTAAATAGTATTTACTACTTACTCACATATTTAACAAAAAAAAAATCATATATGATTATTATATATATAATAACACCTGTGGTTAATGACAAATAAAAACAATAACATATACAAAAATATTCAATAATTATATGTACAAAAATCAATAAAAATATAAACAATATTTATTAATAAATTGTTTAAAATATATAAAAGTAACGTCATCGATGTATGAATTAATAAAGTACCTAAAATTAATATGATTAACCATTTTTTTGAAGAATTATGATTAACCATATTAAAACTAATCTTTATACGTCATCAATGTTAATATTATTATACAATGTGGCTAATGACAGTTTAAATCCCTTGTTATGAATCATACACAGGCGTGCTAAACATGCACGTAAATCGACTATCCATTTACCAAACTTCTAATGCTTGACTTTTTCCTACCCAAAGTAGGCTACAAATCAATGGGACGGAGGTAGCAACACACTTGAAATTACCATAATTTTCAAGAAAATGAACTCTATACGTTACTACCTACGTACAAACAACCAAGTTGAACTAGTGTAGTTTAATCCATTGCTTTTAATCTAAACTAGGAAAACAATAACAGATGTACCCCAAAATTCCTTGCCAAATCAACACACGACATGTGTTTTGTTTAGGGCCTATTGCAATGCTCTTGAGCTTTTGAAAATCAGACAAAAGTTGAAAAGAATGGCGCGACAAATAGAGTTTCTGAAATAGATCGGATCAGGATAATCTTGTATCCAGATTCTTACACTTCTTGAATTCGTCGGCCCCATTTTTCTTAAGGATTCTTCCTCTCATCATACGTTAAAGACAAATATGCCATTACTTTATTTCCTTCCTCAGAAAGAGAAGCAGACGCTCCTCTCGCATCGCATCACATTTGGTGGCTTCTCTACTCCCAGCCTTGATCTCCCTCGCATGGTGGCTCTCACTATCATGCAAACTGACATCCTTCATCCTCTAGTTCATCCGCCATCACGTATTAAGGCCGTGACCGCTATAGCCTCCCTCACTACTCAATCCCGCCATCCTCTTCATACCTCCCGCGCTCGAGGAAATCCATATCGGTGCCATCTCTTTTGTTTTTGGAGCTACTGGCATTGAATTTTGTAGAATTTATGATTAGAATCAAACGGATCAAAGATTTTGGCTCTGTTCGATTAGAAGCTTTGCACAGTACTCGGTTTTTCAGCTCTTATAAAATCACTGCTGCTGGCTGGCTTATCTAGCAGCTGAACAGAGCAAGCATTTAGAATCTATTTTTCCCAAAATTCATCCGGATATTTTATAATCTGCATTCTTTTTTTTTTTTTGAAAGGATAATCTGCATTCTAGTCGGCCGTGTTACGCAGAGTAGATAACGGAAGGTCGAGGTAGTAGAGGTCTTGAACACTGTAGCACGTTTCGTGTGGAGTTGGTCAGGGTAAAGTGGCCTGTGCTGCCGACTACAGTAGCCACTGGTACGTGTACTTTTGGGACTGGATACGACGATGAGTTCCCCGTGCGGCGCTGACCTTTGACAGGATCGAACAAGTACTGCTGCAGCCTGCCTGCCTGCCTGCAACTGCAAGAGTACGGACTCGATCTACTAGTAGCAGAGATGCGGATGCACGAACAGTCGCGCACAACACCTCGGTCACGACGTCACGAGTACGGTACACACGCACGACGACGCCACAGGTCCAACCCGTAAATGCATGTTGGACGGAGGAGCCATTTGCCATTCGTCAGGCATCCATCCATCAGGCTCAGGCAGGCAAGCGTCAGACATCGATCGACGACCAGGGACCAGTCACCACCGCGGGCTGCACACACACACACACAGAGATTTTTATTTTTCCTTTTTAATCCTTTTTATTTAATATTTAAAAATTTTGCAAAAATAATATTTTTTTATCGTGTCAGTCCAGCTAGCGTGACAAAATAATGTTGTCGCGCCAACACATATGACATTGCAAAATCTGTCACATTGGATAGTGTTTCCGATATAGAAAATCTTATCACGCCACCTCGTTGGCGTGATAGTATTGTTTTGTCGTGACCAGGGTTTTTTCTCCCGGTCGGTAACGGTCGGTTTGGCCGGTTACCGACCTTACGCCCTTGACCCGATGCGGTACCGGCCCGGTTCAAACCGGTTCAAATTTGAAATTTGAAATTTTTAAAAAAACCCCTAAAAAAAAAATCCTAAAAATAGTTCACGATTTATAGAATCGAATGGTGTCAAATTTTTTCAAATTTGAGTTCGTTTAGTATTTTTATGGACGTATGGAAGTTTGAATAATAAAAAAAAAACAGGCGCGACCCATTAAGGCCCATGAGGCCCAAGTGGCCCGGCCGTGGGATAAGGGTTCTGAGGGGGGGGGGGGGGTCGTATCGCATCCCAGACTCCCCCCGCCCCTCGCCCGCTCCCTTCCGCCGCCGGCGCCTTTAAAACCGGGCGAAAGCGGCCGGCCCCTCCATGGGCGGTAAAAGCCCGGCGGTTGGAGCGGTTTACCGCCCGACTCCGGATCGGGCGGGCGCAGAAGCGATAAACCGCTCGGTTGGCGCGTTTTACCGGCCAGGGAAGCCGTTTGGCCGACCGAGGTGCGTTCCTCTTTTTTTTTGTTTTCTTTTGTATTTAGGTAGGATTTTGGTAGTTTTAGATAGGTTTAGGTAGGGATTTAGGTAGTTTTAGAAAGATTTTAATGTGCATTTGATTTAGGGTTTAGAAAGGTTTTAGGGAAAAAATAGTTTAGGATTTAGGTAGGATTTGATTTAGGATTTAAGATTAGATGTAGGATGTGTAGTTTATTTTGCTTTCGGATTTAAGATTAGAGGTAGAATGTGTAGGTATGAATTATTTTGTAAATGATTTATTTCGGTGTGACATTGTCTATATATGTGACTGTTTTATTTTTTATGTTGCATTTTCGTTCGTAGGTGCACAATGTCAGGAAGACAGAAAGACATTGTATGGGAACATGGCGTGAATCTTGCTCCTGGATGGCGATGCAACTACTGTCTTACTCAGAAATCAGGTGGTGGTTGCACGAGATTGAAACAATATTTGGCTGGGCGAGGGACTGAGGTGGTGCATTGCAACAAGGTGCCACCAGATGTCCGGGCGTATTTTCAGCGGGACATTGATAGGACACAGAAGACAACTTCTGACCGGGCTCGAAAGAAGTTGGCACGAGAGGATGCTTTGCGGCGGAGGGAAACACTCCCACTCGATGATGATGAATATGAAGCTATGGTGCAGGAAGCACTCCTTGATCCAAAGAAGACCTGGAGTACCGACGGGGGGTGGAAGCGAGAGGAGGTATTTACGAGCGAGGAGGGGGTAGTTCACAGGGTGGTGGTTCGCAGGGTGGTGGCCCGCGGGGTGGTGGTTCGCGAGGGGGCGCAATCTTTTCGGGAGGTTCTTTGGTAGATCGGGTTCACGGAGGGAGAATCCTCGTGGTGGTGGAGGACTATAATTTGGCGGCCGGTGGGAGGAGAGGAATGGTGCAACCAAGGATTGATACGAGCAAATGGACGCAGAGGGGTAGGCAAGCGAGGGAAGCTATTGGTACAGGTTGGGCAAAGTGGTTCCATTTTGCAGGAATCCCTGGACGACAGGCCGATAGTCCGTACTTTGTGAGTGCGATCAGAGAGACACAGAAGTGGGGTAAGTAGCTATACTTGGACAACTTGTTGTATTACGTTTGTTTCTTTATTTAATGATTTCGTTATTTTTGCAGGTGAAGGGATCACGTCCCCCACTGGAAGGGAAATTGATGGCAAGTACCTTGATAAGAACGAGCAGGACTTGAAGGCAAGGTTCGCAAAGTTCCAGAAGGATTGGCCCACTTTTGGTGTCACGTTGATGTGTGATTCTTGGACTGGCCCGACTAGAATGAGTGTGATCAACTTTCTCATATATTGCAATGGGGTGACGTGGTTTCACAAGTCTATTGATGCGACTGGAAAGAGTCAATCGGCCACATACCTCTACTCGGTAATTTATTTGGACATGTGTCTATGCATTTTTGGGAATTGCACATTATTGCCACGTTAGTAATAAATGTGCCTATTATTTTCAGGAGATTTCTAAGGTGGTGAAGGAGATTGGATCGGAGCATGTCGTTCATGTGGTAACCGACAACGGTGCAAACTACAAGAAAGGATGCAAACATGTTTCGGAGGAGTATCCGCACATTGCTTGGACACCTTGTCTTGCACACACCATCAACTTGATGTTGAAGGACATTGGTGAGAGGTTGGACCATTCCGGTATGATATCTTGTTGCAAGCGTATTTCAACTTGGTTGCACAACCATGGTTCGTTGAATGACATGATGAGGAAAGCTATTGGTGGTGAGTTGGTCAAGTGGAATGCCACTAGATTTGGGACCAACTACATGTTCCTTGAGAGTTTTTACCGGAAACATGAGCAATTCATGCAGTGGATGGGATCTCCACGAGTTTTTTCTGAGCAAGTGGCCACGGACACGAGAAGGTAGTTATGCTCATGCAAGGCTGTCAAGTCTGGAGTGGTGGGCAGGTTTGAAATACATCATCGACACGGTTCGGCCCGATTGTACAAGTTCCTTCGCTTTGCCGATCAAGATAAGCGGCCGAACTTGTGTGATGTGGTGTATCGCTTCGGATGGTCAAGCGGGGAGATGCAGCAGTTCTTCGGAAATAATGTGGAAACATGGAGGAAGTACAAACATATTCTAGAGACTCGGATTATGGATGTCTACGTAGGCACCTATGTTCTTTGCAGGTATGATCATGCCTTATGATTATACGAACCTGTTTTGATTCAATATGTAAATGTAACGTATGTTGTTTTTTGTCCAAATACTGCAGTGTTCTTTGTTCTTAATCCGAAGGCGGCATACAAACTAGATCCCACTCCAGAAATGTTCGTAGGATTGAAGGATGCATTCGCTCGCATGGTCGATGTTGAAGTAGCAGCGAGGAGCATTGCATTGCGGGAGGCCGAGGTATTTCGACGAAGCTTGGTGAGTTTAGCGTGGCGGGCAATGCGAATGGCGGAAGACCCAAAGACAACCCCATGTAAGAATTTGTCCGTGCTTATGTGTTTTCCCCTTTTCTTTCTATGTCCACCTAACATCAAATTTGAATTCACTTGCAGCGGCCTTTGGTGGATTTGTTTGGTAAAAGAAACACGCCCGGCGTTGCGGCGTCTTGCTTTTGCGGCTTGTTGCACGGTGTGTTTCCTCTAGTGGATGCGAGCGGAGCTGGAGCACCTTTGCCTTGCTCCATACGAAGATTCGCAATCGGTTGTCGAACAAGAAACTAAACAAGCTTGTGTGTGTCAACTACAACCTTCGGCTACGGCTTGCGGAGGTCGACGGCCCGCCAACGCGTGATGAAGGTGATTTTATTGACCGGTTTGCGATATTTCTTTCTATGATCGGGAGAATCCGGTTCGGGAATGGATGGAGTATGGGAGATCGAACGCGGATCCAGTCTTGGATGAGGATGATGATGATGATGATGTCCCGTTGCCTTCCCATCTTGTCAGGTATTTTTTTTTTCTTTTATCAATTAGCCACTTATGTACCACAATTTTTTCATGCCAATTTTTTTGTTTACGTTAGCAGAGACCAAATAGACCCCGCAGATCTACGTAGGGCTACGGGGGGATGATTCCATCGGTGATTGGGCCCGTAGACATGTGGGTGACACGCACCTAGGAAAGAGAAAGTTCAGTGGACCAAAGCAAACTAACCCCAAGAAAGGAAAAAAAGGAAAACAAGTACAACGGGTAGTGAGTGGCGGCGGCCAGAGACGGACGAGGAGGGTGGCGTAGTCCACCGTATCGGGGAGTCCCAAGATAGCAGACTCGATGACGATGATGATGACGGTGATGGTGATGGTGGCGGTGGCGGGCGGCGACGGTGGCGGTGGTGGGTATGGTGGTGGTGGTGGTGGTGGTGGTGGTGGTGGTGGTGGGTATAGTAGTGGTGGAGGAGGTGCTAGCGGTGCTGGTGGTGGTGGTCTTCACTTCCACGGTATCAATTGCACCTACTTACGTATATTTGTTTCTTTTATGTGAGTTCTAATTATGGTTCATTGCGGGCGAGGCGTATTTCACACATGCTACTCGGGATGAAGACCATGGACAGCCCGACTTCACGGAGAGGACAGCCTATGCACCGACGGACTACGATACTCCACAGTACTCTTCTTCCTCCTCTGGCGATACCTCACGGGCTCCTTACAACTACCCCATTCTCGACATGACCATGCGGCGGCCGACTAAATGGGTCTATGAATGGGAGGACCCTCATTTTACGCTTTGTTAGTTCAAGAATGGGAGACAACGGCGGCATGGACGGGCCAATCTTGGCAAGAATTCAAGGCCGACCTCCTTCGATTGCGAGGTATCAATCTTATGTCCACCGCCGAGTATGAGCAAGGGTGCGCAATGGGGTCTTTTCTATTCGTATCCACGGCGTTGATATGTGCATGAGACCATGTATTTGTATCGGACTATTTGTTGTTTCGTTGGTGTGACTTTGTTTGTCACCGGTGGGTACGGACTTTTATTTATGCACTATGTATTTGTGTGACAATATTTATTATGACTTTGTGTGCTCTTCGACATTATTTTACGTAAAGGTCATGCCGAAAATTTTAATTTTTTCTAGCCAAAATAAAAAAAAAGACAGTCGGCCGATTTGAACCGGTTACCGTTCAAACCGGTCGGTAACCGGTACAAACCGACCGGTTTACCGGTCGATACCGTTTGACCTGCGGATATTTGAATTTTGAAATTCAAATTTCAAACCGGCCGGTATTTGGCGGTTTTTTTCGGTAACCGTCCGGTTTACCGAAACCGGCCAGCTCCGGTTCGGTAAGCTCAAACGGTAAGTGAAACCTTGGTCGTGACACTAGAAATGGCGTGATAAGGCTGAACTTTCAAAAAATCATAACTTTTTAATGTAATATGAAAATTGTATAGCTTGACAAGATATGCAGCTTTCTAGTTTTGTGTTTCTTCATTTGAGGACGTTAAGATGCTTAAAAGATAATATAAGATTTCAGCACCATAATAATCACATATTAACACTTGCCACATTAGAAAAATAATATATTCTTTGCATGGAGTCCAATAAAAATTATTTTTATATTAAAGTTGTAGTTCTTAATAAGATCTACATCTTTATAATTTTGTGTTTTTGCATTTAATAAAGTCGTTAAGATGCTCGAGAAAATAATATAAAAGTTTCAGCACCATAATAATCACGCAGCAGCCTTTGCAATGGCATACATCGTCTGCGGCCTTTGCTATGGAAATGGTATGCCTTGTCCATGTACCTATAGTCCTATATATATACTCTACACTGGCCTGAAGTCACTGCCATGGGGGCTTTTCTGGTGAGCGGCGGCGACCAAAACTCCCAGCTCCTGCATTGCATTGCATGCCTGCACAACAGCGGAACGGCGGACAGAGCTACCGACCGTCGTCACAGCCTCTCCACCGGGAAGCCGATGACGGGCTTGACCTGGCGCGCCATGGACCGGAGCTCCTCCACCTCCTCGTCCGTCAGGCTCCACCCCAGCGCGCCCGCGAACTCCCGGGCCTGCTCCGCGTTCTTGGCGCCAGGGATCGGCACCACGTTGCCCTGGCACACCAGCCAGTTCAGCACCACCTGATGACCAAGTTATACAGACAAAGGCACACTCGCTCATCAGCCATACATGTACGTGTGTCATAGAAGAAACACAACTGAGTACAGTACTAGTGTGCTGCTCATCAACTCCGTCAGTGAATGGACGCCCTAATAGTTCTTGGCAACGAGCAGAAAGTTCCCAGGCCCAGGGCAGCATGTTAGTTCAGTTTGGAATTGGATTACTTGCTAGTGTTTCATGGCCACTACTGCTTGCAGGAACTGTTGTCATTATTCTGTCACTAGTAAAGTTTGTTTCTTGTAAGACATGTCTGAGTGTGCACATGTGAATGTAGTACTCCTATATATTTGCCAATACTGCTGACTCTTTGCAAGGAGCCAAGGACAAATCATTGTAGTACAGTTGACCTCTTATATAGTGCACAGATATAGATTGATGGAGCACCTGGGTTGAAGTCCTCCCGTAGCTTTCTCCGATCTCCTTGATCCGGTTGATAAGTGGTTGGAGCTGCATGGCATGATCCAGGGTACCTTCAGTGAGTAGATAGTATCCAGTAATAACGAACAAACAATCACAAAATAGTTGGAAATGTATGCAACCTTTGTCAGGAACTCTGGTGTGTATATCCGTCCTCGAGGCCCTTTCGGTGGATTTTCCGGAGTGTATTTTCCTGTCAGAGCACCTGAGCCAAGGAAATTGAGTGACACATCAAAACAATACATGCATGATTTCACACCGGCTAGTTATGAATAAGGTTTTGTTTGTCTACCTATAAAAGGCTAGTGAGCTTAGTTGAGAGTACCAACTAAAATACGTACACAGTTGAGATGTATACACTCACAGAACAAGTGAACAAAAAAAGTGTGGAGAAGAAACGAGGTTCTACCTTGGGCGATTGGGGAATACGCGATCAGAGTAATGCCAAGCTCATCGCAAGCTGCCTTCACCCCGTTTTCCTCCGGGTTCCTGTATATCAGACTGTAATTTACTTGGTTTGAAGCGAGTGGAATTCCCCTCTTCTTGAGGCGCTCGTAGGCATCCCGGAGACGTTTTTCTGGTACCCAGTTATGAAAAAGAGAAAACGAAATTGGTATGGCTTAGTTTCACTGAAAGAAGTAACTAGCATACTAATAATCAGATCACATATTGTATTAATTTTGGAGTTAGACACCAACCGCTGTAGTTTGAGACTCCTACAGCCTTTACAAGGCCTTGCTCGACAGCGTCACCAAGTCCATCCAGGTAATCTGAATCATGCAAGATCAGTGAATTTGGTGTACTAATTAAAAACTAAAGAGGGGTTCATCAGTACTTATGTGTTAATTATTTTTGTCATACCTTCATTGCCCCAAATCCCTGGCCTGAAAAGGATATGCCAAGAGAGGTTAAGTCAACTGATAGAGTCCACACACAGAGAGCGGTAAAGGAAAGTCGGTTGAAAAAAGGCTGATGAGCCAACCAATGAAGTTGGTAGAGCTCAACTGAAGAGACACCAAGGCGATCCAACGAGGCCTTCAGCGCACAAATGACGCTCCCACGACCGAACCTCCATGGAAGAGCTGCAAACTTTGTCGCGATAGCCACATCTACCTGTTCCTTCTGTTGCCTTTCCTTGATAAATCTGATAGAAAGACAGAACTTCAGAACTGATATTGCACAGACTTAAATTATGGTATAAATAGATCCATGAAGAATGCTTCATACATACCTTCCTAGTAAACTTTCTGAATTAATTGCTCCCGAGATCTAATGGTGGCATACATTTTAATGTAGCGTTAGATTCAGCCTTGTAATGAAGCAGAGGATGGGTGATAAGGCATGAAGTTTCTCTGTGTTCTTACCCCTGCTCCATACACTTCGGCGGTATCAAAGAAAGTTATTCCACAGTCGAGGCTCGCATCAAATGCTCCTTTAGCCGCCTTCAGTTTCGCATCTGGTATTTTTTCAGAGTGTTCGCTAATATCAAAAGGCAGCCATTCCCATGTTTTGCAATGAAAAGTACTTGTAATCATTCAACCGAATTGGCAGGCAACTAGTAACTAAATGCTCTTACAGCTGACGAGCATCTAATTTGGATTTCGGTCAAAGCAGCAGGTGCGCCATATGCATGGGAAGTATGACCAGAATTTCAGGCCAACTAAAACGTCTTCCAACGAGGTGCTGGGAATAAGGAGCACAAGTGTAGGATGATTTGCCACACTTTGTGGCCCTGGGATGGGTTTCGGTTCTACTATGTGGTTTCAACTTTCAACTTGAGTATCGTAGTAGTACCAACCCATACCAACAAACTTATATTTCTGAAATGTCCTAAACCGAATTTCAAAGATGCAGCAGCCTTGGGTCGTTTAGAAACGTTTTGTCCTGCAGCTAGGATTCATCGTTATTCACCTAAGGCTGGAGGATTCAGAAACTGAAAGGCTATACTAGCAGTGCCGAAACAATGCTGGTTTTATGGCATAATAAAGTTGGTGGAAACATCAGAATAATAAAAAAGAAGTTTTAACGATAACGCCTAGCATAATCTTGTATAGTACTGTATGTAGTAATCACTGTCTAATTACGCGTCCGGCAGCTTTTAACTAGGAACACAGGGAGAAAATTAGTGGACTAACTAACAAATCCTGTGCGAGCAGAGAAACGTACATACCGTCCCATTGGAACTCGTTCCAGTAGGTGGTGTCGCCCCAGGACCAGGCCCCGACGCCGAGCATGGTGACGGCGACGCCGGACCCGCCCAGCGCGACCTTGTCGCCGTCCTCCCTCGCCGTGGCCGCCGCGCGGCGGCGTCGGACGCCACTGCCTGGGGCGGCCGGAACGCCTGGCGCTGCCGCAGCCGCTGTCCCCCGCCGGGCGGCGAGCAGGAGCGGCTGGCCGCTGCCGCCGACCTGCATCAGGGCGCCCGTCATCATGGCGCCGCACGTGTAGTGGCTAGCTTTCCGCGCGCGCACGGGCTCCGGGCTCGCCGCGGGGTGGTGGAGTTCTGGCGTGGGGCCGTGCTCTGCTGGTGGCGGGCGAGTGGCGGGGAGGGGAGGCGCGAGAGATTTGTTTGGCCGAGAGGGAGATGATGGGGAAGGTGGTAGCAGGCGTGCAACGTGGACTCGCTGGAGGCGCACGTGTGGCGTGGGCCGTTCTGCCTGAGTGGGCCGACTCTCGGCCCACTTCGCCTTGCTGCATGCCCAGACTCTCGTAAGAGTCAAAAGTTTCGCTTTTTTTTAGTTGTTTCAAAGTGAAGAAGAGTTAGTTAAACTTAAACTTTTATTAAACAAAAGCACTAAAAAATTAAATGTTATTACATGTTTAGAACTTAAACTTCAAGACAATAAATGAAGTACCATCCGTTTTGAAGAACTGCTAGCAAGCGTCAAGATCCGTCCGATCGCTACAGTAGAGCTCAAAGTCATAATCAGTGCGTTGAAAAATAAAAAATATATTGTTACACAAGATATGTTATAGCCATGTAAAACCAAGGTTATGAAGATTCAATTTTGGAAAAGGCTGTTGTCTCCAACAACACACACACAAAAAAATGTCCCTTGAGGCGAATGGGCCTGTGGTCCAATGGTAGGACTGTCCGGTGGGACGCTAACCACTGAGGAATCAAATCCTGGTGTTCCCGAGATTTTTTCAGGATTTATCGGCGTTATTCTTTAAGTGGTAAGTGACGTTTCCGTCGACGACGAGGCGCCAGTGGTGACTTCAGGAATCTCCAGATCTGCCGGCTCAGTCCTTCGGAGGTGCTCATAGGGGTAGGGTTTGCGTGCGTGTTGTGAGCATCTGCGTTGTACTGTGTAATTCTCAAAAAAAAAATGTCCCTTGAGAAGCAGGCAAGCAGCGGCTCGTCTTTCGAGAGAGGTGCTCATAGGGTGCGGTTTTACGTGCGTGTTTGGCGTCTGTGTTGTACTATATAATTAAAAAAAAAATGTCCCTTGAGAAGCAGGCAAGCAGCCCAAACCTCCAAACTCGTACCGAAGTTGATCCAGGAGCGGCCCACTGGACTGTGGCCTGGAAGCAAAATCGTACAGCAGGTGGTCCGGGAGCGGCGCACTGTGGATTGTATCAGCCTGGAAGCGAAAAACTTGCTTTGGTACACTGTGATTATGTCCTATTATAGGCAACACCCATTAATGAATTAATGAATTTAATATTCAATTTGTAAAAAAAAAAGTTTGGAGATGCGAGGAATCGAACCCCGTACCCAAGAAAAGCATTTTCAGTGCTCTGCCAAATGAGCTACATCCCCAATTTCTTATTCCATTATTATAGCTATTTCAAATATTTAATATTTTTAAACTTTTATTCAGAGAAAAGTTACATGCTTTGCTATGGTTGAATATTAAAGCATTATATCTATTTAATATATTTTATATTTTTAAATTTTGATAAAGAATGTATATGTGTTTCTACGGTTGAATATAATTTCACCATGTTTGAAGAACCATAAGTGATATAAGTATCTCATTCTAATCTCTCATCCAAACTGGCAAGAAGTTGGTTTCCAATTTAGGTGCCACTTTGTTCTCTAAAGTTAGAATTTCTTTTATTTAAGTAACAATATTTTTAATTTAAATTTAAACATTTTAGGCTAGAACTTTTCTCTTATGAAACTAGTATATTTTCTCTTTTATTTTGATTTTCGTTTAAAGACTATGGGTTTTCTCACTTTCCAAGGACATTTCTTTTGTCCACCATGAAACATTTAGATGGTGTTTGGGTCACAGATATGCAACGTTCTACGGTTATGGAGGTGAATGAAATGGAAAGCCACCATACTCTTGTTTGGTTACAATTAGGCCAAAATCAGATATGGTATAATCTGATACAGACAGCCCTATTCATTGTTGATTCCTCCCCTTCCCTAGTGATATCACAAACCAAACAAATAAAGTAATCATTGGTCCCTGTGTTGCTCCCTCCGCAATCTATTTCTCATGCCATTTACATTATCATAATGGAAAAAACCCTTTTAGTGGCACTTTTCTTAAGCAAACTACATTGTGAGAATCATTCCAAAAGTTATCTTTTTAAAATATATATGAAAATTATAAGGAATATTTTGACCCTAACTAATTTCAATAAAAAATTCACGAACTACAAAGATGTAGATCTCGTTGAGTACCATAATTTTGGTATAAAAGTCATTTTATTATATCTAATTTCATATAAAAAGTTTAATTTATATACATGTCTTCTAGAAATAAATTTCTAGCGATAACTGTTTTAAGACAACCACCTCTAAAAATAAGACTTTTTCGATGGCCATTTTCTTAATGAACCTCCTAAATACTAGTTTCAAGTGGGGGATGGTTGTAGGCAGTCAGCTCTCGCGTAGCTTATAGCATAGGCATAATCACCTATTAACCACCGGCAAAAAGCTTTGAGGTGCAAGTAAAAATGATTCCTTGAAATATAATGTATTTTTATCAAGTGTCATAGGGTGGCTTTTGGTTCATTTCCCTTTTCAATTTCGGGGTGGGCTCTGGGCTCTCGGTTTGGTTTTGGATCGATTCCTCAGTTATTGATGAAATTCAGTTTCTAGAGAATGGAACCAACCGGTTCCAAGAAACTTTAGGAATTGAGCATTTCAGTTCAGTTCCAGTTCTAACCAAATTAGCCAAATTTTTTCAATGAGGTTAATATAACAAAACAAAAATATGTAGGTTTTAAAGTAAATTTAGACAATACTATCTATATTTTAGATAAGGGAACAATAGAAATATAGTAAAATAAATACACATCAATTCAATATGAGACGTCATACATAAATTAAATATAGTCTTACAAAATACAAGTGAAGTATAATTCATATATTTTGGTTCTTTTGGTTAGTTCTTCGGTTATCTTAGAGTAGGAACCTAACAAGCACGGGCATCAACTTTAAAGGTTAACAATGCCTCGAATAAACAACGAAGTGCACACAAACCTACACTTACATTCTTTAACACTACGTTTGACATAATCAAAGTAGGCTTTGCATCCATATTTCCAAGCAGCCCGTTATTACGTGGTAGTTTCCAGTTTATGATGGCAGCAGCAAATTCATCTTAGGCAGTTTTGTCAAGGCTTTCATCTTAGGCAGTTTTGTCAATTTATGATTACAAAAAACATTCCACAGTAAACCATATACCAAGAAGCCAAGATGCACTCAGACATGTGCACGTCAGAGTAGAAGTTGGTCGTCATGGCCTGACGTTATTTTATCAAAAAAGAAAGGAAAAAAAGCTGGGCGTTTTGTTAGTTGTTGACCTTTCTGCATTGTACATCCAGTTGGTTACTGAACTAGATATGATCACATCAGAGCATAAAAAATATGTTCTGTACGGCATGTGAGTTTTTTTTACAAGGTACGGCATCTACACATAATTTCATTAGGTGAAACGACATCAGTCAAAAGTCAAGAAAAGCTTCAGAGCCTTTCATCTCATCCTTCAGGAGTTCAGGTTGAACTGATGAGTTCAGGGTAGTTGTCTTCTCCCCTGCCTACCAATGTATATTTTTTACAAGTAGTTAAGCAGATGGTATATATAGGGCGAAAAAATAAATGGCCTTTTTCAGTCCATTGATTTATTGCTTGTTGCATTTCCTTTTAAATTTGAATTTTTTTCCAGAAGGCCATCAGTTCGTTTTAGAAAAATGATTCGTTTCAGAATAACGACCATCAGTTCTGTCTTGTCAATTATATGGGGGTGTTTCTTTCTCAAGAAAAAAGTCCATATTACATAAATCTGACGGAAACCTGTTCTGCATGCCATTCTGAAAGCACATCTATAAAGATCTCTAATCTTGGTGACACTCCCTGTAGTTCAACAGTTCCTCCGCCTCCCCTCCTCACAGATCACTGCTCATCCACAGTGCTCCGTTTCTGCCCGTTCGATTCCCGCCTGCCCAGGCCGGATGGCCTCCACAGCCCCTCACGTCCAGAAGCCTCCTCTCCCCGTGCACGCGTCAAATCCCCCTAAAAAAAAAAAAAAAAAGAAAAGAAAAGAACTCACCACACACCACATCCGCTTCTTCTGCAGCCGCCTCGCAGGCTCCGTCCCCGTCTACTCTTCCTCTCCGGCTCTCCCCCACCTGCGATGTGCGGACTCCACCGCCACCCGCCGGAGCGCCGCACCGCAGCACCAGCGCGCCCCGCTACAGCGCCCGGCCCGCCTCGGTCCGCCCGTCCTCGCTGCGGCCACGCGCCAGCGCCGGCCGGCCCTCCTGTAACCTCTGTCGTGCGGCCTGCGGCGGCGGTGTAGCAACTCCGTCCCACCTCCGCCTACCTGCAACGACGCCCTGCCGGTGGCTGTCCCAGGCTGCGGCGGCGCACCCTCTTCCTCTCCCCGGCGATGGCTACGCTCGCCGACCCAGCCGCCTTTGCCCCGCGCCAGGTGCCCAGCAGTTCCGCCGATGGCGAGCACCCAACAGGTACATGCAACCCTTCTCTTCCATTCATGCTGTGCGAGATCCTCCACCCAAACCCTGCTTATCTGCATTCTGATCTGATCTGAAATAGTTGCAAGTGTCGATACAAGTACTATGCCTAGATTTGAGATTGTGCACTGATCCATTTGGTTTCCTTTCGTAGTCCCGGATTGTTGTTGCAGAAACTCTTCCTGCCGATCTTCAGCTGTTGGCAGGTATGCCTCTCCTTCTCCTCGGCTCCTCGTCCATGGTACTGTTCAGCGCTCCTCTACCCTCCCCATTGCTCCTATGGATGAATGGTTAATTCGTCGCTACTCAATATGTCGTATTGGTGTGCTTTTGTCCATTTCAATGATATTAGATTGCTTTCTCTGATAGGGTCAGGATTATGATTGCCAGCCCATCGGCATGTCTCAGGTGCTTATCCTGTTTGTTTCACCCAAGATTTGTTCATCCCCTCAACGGCTGGCCATAATATCCTCTTCATGCTCAGATTTCTTCATCTAAATTCATTGCTTCTAATGTTTCGCATTATCATGTATTGGTAAATTATCCAGTTTCTTAGGTCTTAAGCGCTGTCCATTGGCTAATTTTCAGCCCATTAGATTATTTCGTGTCATATATATGCTGTTAATACTCAGTCTTCCTGACAATGCAATGGGATGACCTGGACATTGCTATAATATTCTTCGAAGCTAAATCTTCATCCTATCCTAATAACATGCAGTCATTGTGATTTATGCAGCCATTTTTGCTTCCTGACAATGCAATGGGATGACCTGGACATTGCTATAATGTTCTTTGAAGCTAAATCTTTATCCTATCCTAATAACATGCACTCATTGTGATTTATGCATCCATTCTAATTGTTTTCTACAGTTTATGCTCAATAAAGTGATCTCTGCCCTCTAATGCAACCTTACTGATTTATCAAATTATAAATTATGAGTTCAGATTCTCCTGCAGCTGAAAGATGGACTCTACAGGATGAAGCGCTATATCAGGTTTCCATCTTTGCCTTATGGATAGAGGTATACATTAATGTTTGGTAATGGTTTTCTTCTGTTCTTTTTTGTAATGGTTTTCTTCTGTTCTTTTTTTGGTCAATGTTTGGTAATGATTTCCAAATCTGATAACTTTATGTGTCTTCCCTATGGACGACCTCGGGTGATAGATACATAATCGCATATAGCCTGAACTTTAATTTCTGCTTCAAGCATCATAAATGAGTGTATCAACATATTTCTATTTACAGCATGAGCTCACATGGTCATATGTGCATATTTCCACATGGTCATGGCCACGCTGAGAATTCTTAATTAAGTGAGCTGAACTAAAACAGATCTCTTTCTTCCCTAATATTGTTTCCATTCTATGATTTCGTCTCAGTCACTCCCGTCATTCTAATTACAGTACGAAAAAGGATATTTGAACTTGCCATTTCTGAAACTACAACAACGATGTGTATATAGTCTACAGTCTACAGATATAGATTCATCCCTTCTAAAGTTGATGCATTGTGTCTTTCTTTATTTCTGCATATTTTGCTTCTTCTCACCACCACCTGTTTTCTTATTCTACCTTTCTAATTTGTTACAGCAGTAGCCTAATTTGCTAACTACCTGTTGATTGCACCTCAAAATGTTATATAGTACCCGGTGGCCACTAAATAATCCCTTATTTCAACAGGTGATCATGCAGTTGCCACTATCTCATGCTTGGCTCACCAATTTAAGGCGTCAATGCAACAGATCAATACCAACAAGGGCATTGTGATGTCTGCTCAAGCATTATGCAAAGTAGCAACTTTTACAGTATGCTTTCTCATAATCTCTGCACTCTTGCTGTAGTTTGTTTTCACACCTCTCAACTCATAGTTTGATCTTTCTTATGATCAGGTGTATCAGCCTCGATCAATCACTTATCAAAGGCTTATAGTGCTCATACCTCCAACCTCTTGGCATCATCGTCAAGAACTGAAGACATCCTTCCACCATATCTGCTTCGCGCTTCTTTAATTTGACAAGGGTACTGAATTTTGAGCAGCTTAGCAAGCTTACCTATTTTGGTTGTGCTATTTATATCTAACAACAGTACATTTGCTCAATTACCTTTGTAAACATACTTTATTTACTGATCCTTTGCCACTGTATGTAAATCTGTTATAAACTGTTTATTGTTAGTCTCCTGCCCGCGCTTCGCGCGCGGGGTTACCTGCTAGTTACATATATACGTTCCAAATTCCAATGGATCATATATCATCGTGTATGACAAAGCTCAACGTACACCACTCCAACTAATACACATGTATACAACAGAATACAAGAACAAGCATATATATAATATATAATCACATCTGCTCTGCTCATGCGAAGAACAGCATGTGTGTCCAGCAAATTAAATTAAACACACTGTCGAAAATCGAATGCCCCAATCATCACAACAATTCAGACATCGGCAGATGCAGGCCGCACAAGCGCTTCACGCCGAAGGAGGTGGCGCCACGAACGGCATCGGCACACCAGGGATAGAGGGCATCGGCGGCAGTGTCACCTTGGGCATGGGTGGCAGGGTAACCTTCGGCACGGCCGGCATCGGAGGCAGCGCGGCGGCGTTCGGCACGGTGGGCACCGCAGGGACCGCCGGCACCGATGGCATTGGCGGCAATGTCGCGGCAGGGACTGCCGGCACAGCAGGCATCGCCGGCACCGCGGGGATCGGTGGGACGGCGCCCACCGCAGGCACCGTCGGCACGGCGGGCATCGGAGGCATGGCCACCGCAGGCACAGTGGGCACGACGGGCGGCTTCGGCACGGCGGGAGTGGCAGGGGCAACGGCGGCTGGTGCTGCCGCCGGGGTTGTGTCGGCGAGATGGCGCGCCGCGTGGGTCGTCGTCGTGCCGCTGAGCATGAGCGCCGCCACGACGAGCGCCGTGGCGAGGAGATACGATGCAGAGGTCGCCATGGGGTGCTTGGTTCTTGATGTTCTCACCTCACTAGCTAGTACAGTAGCTGCTAGCAAGAGACTGAACACGAAGCTGTTTACTTGTGATGCAAAGATATGGGCAATGCATGCCAATTTATAGGCCACGTACGTGTACACAGCCTGTGCAAATTGGTCGTCGTCTACTCGTCTCCAGTGAGATTTTGCCTTTTTTGGTCACCTTCCGCGCCGCCATGCCAAGACAGTAGTTGAAGAATTTGGTGAGGGGATCGGAAGATGGATGCGGCGATCGAGGTTGTTAGCAGCCGGTTACATGTAATAATACATTTTTCTCTGGTTAGCTCACCTTCTTGGCTTCTTGGATGATATAGTTGGATGACATGCTTGAGTCGTCGATTTCTTGAGCTCAAATAAATATGCAGGATGATGCTGAAGCGCTAGCTGTGTGTCTGCATGCACATATAGTTAAGCTGCTAGCTAGCTGGTTGGTTTCAGAGGTATGATCACACATCATCAGCACAACAAGATCGAGTTTTATATGTACGACCACAGGGTCCTCTGACGATCGGTTAAACATGCATTAGGTAGAACAAACAGGCAACAATGCAAGATGTGTAGAAAAGGCTGGTAGTAGTAGCTGTTGTCACTCTTGTCACACCGCCCGGCCGCCTACCACAACGTATGCTTTTGACGAGTTGAACGAGGGAAATGCTTGCTTTACGCCAGTTCGTTTACACAAACAAATTAATTAACTCCGTTACCGTTATTAGAAGCAGATGACTTGAACTCTTTGATAAGATAGTATGAGCAGCAAGCAGTGGTTTAAACTATTTCATCTCCTAGTTAAAAATGGATTGTTGGATATATGATGGTATGACGATAGCCAGGAATTAGATTTTTAAAAAACTTTTCTAGAGGAGGGCAATATACAGTACTGTTTTTTCTTCAAAGTTTTGTTGAATTTTATGATGCAAATTCTAGTATGACAGAGGGTCTTGTCCCCAAATGCCTGTGTCCACCGGCTTTTTTTTGTCTAGTCAATATTTATAGCAGTATAGGACGTTTGTTCTGGAAATATTTGGCCAATAATTATGTCATATTAGCTTTCTTAGACATATAGATTTGTATATATATATATATATATATATATATATATATATATATATATATATCTGAAATAACTTCCAAGTTTGTTGATTGAGGAAAAAAATCCCTATTATATGCTAGTTAAAGGAGATTTTTTTTACACACAGTTAAAGGAGAGTGGCAAAACAAGATTCTTGATTAAATAGGATGGCTAGGCCAGCAGTTTAGAAAATCCATGCCCCCATATTTCTGCTTTACATATATATGGATTTCAAATATTGTTAAGTGTGTGTATGTGTGGTAAAATAATAAAAAAGTGTGTGCATGTGGTAAAATTTTAAGTTCGGATTTTTTTCAACCAATAATGTAGGAACGAGTGGTGTTAAAAAGAAGTGTCCAGCTTGCATGAGAGGCCGAGGAAATAGCCCCTCTAAGGGCTTGTTCGATTACACCCCAAACTGATTAGATTGAGGAGAATTTGATTCCTACAAGTTAAAATCCTCTTCGATCCCCCTATGATCTCTTGCAACCGAACAAGCCCTGATAGGGGCAGAAAGACGTCAATTACCGGTAACAGAATGTACATGACCACAACTAGCTAGAGACATCGACTCAACTTTGAATATGTGCTTTTTTCAACTTCATAATAAGTGAACACACAATCTCTATCTATTCAAATTGAGTCAACCACCAGTCAATTTCTCATATGGTATTATATACCTTTTATAAATTTATTTGATTTGATTATTGATTCTAAAAATTTTAGGCCACGTGTCTTTTCCAATTAAAATGCATTACAATCTTCTGGTTTTCATAATACCGTGGTGTGGTAAAATTCTGTTCATAAAAGTGCAAGGAGGATACAGATACTGTCATTTTGCAATTAACAAAGTACCAAATATAAACTCAAATACATGAAACAGAACACTCGGGTAGCCGAGCACTCTGTTATACTGTACATACGTACATATATAATCAGTGACCACCAATGAAGAAACAAAACTGACAGAATGAACCAACAAAACTTAATTCAACATATAGATGTATACATAATCACATAATACATAAAAGGGAAAACAAATACTCCAAGTAAATGTAAATCTCCTCATGAAAAGGCAGCATGCATGCGCAAAGAACACATACATATACATATGCATTCCTCGCCACTGATGAACTCGAATATACTCAGATGGACAATCTATCAGACGTCAGCGAATGAGATCCAGACACTCTGGACGTCTTCACAATGACACAAGCACTGATTATGCCGAAGGAGGCGGCGCCGCGAATGGCATGGGCACGCCCGGGACGGAGGGCATCGGCGGCAACGCGCCAACCTTAGGCACGACGGAGGCGGGCATTGGCGGCAGCGTCATCTTTGGCATGGTGGCGGGTACAGCCGGCATAGGTGGCAGCGCGGCCGTGTTCGGCACCGCGGGCACGGTGAACGCGGGGATCTTGGGCAGCGCGGGGATCGGTGGCACGGCGCCCACCGCAGGCACCGTGGGCACGGTGACCGCGGGGATCTTGGGCAACGCTGGGATCGGTGGCACGGCGCCCACCGCTGGCACCGCCGTCGGCACGGCGGGCATCGGTGGAAGTGTGGCCGCAGGCACCGTCGGCACGACCACCGGCGGCTTCGGGACCGCAGGAATGCCCGGGACGGCGGCTGGAGCGGCGGCCGGGGCGGTCGTCGTGTCGGCGAGATGCCGCGCGGCGTGGCACGTACTGCTGCCCTGGAGCATGAGCGCCATCATCAGGAGCGCCGTGGCGAAGAAGAAAGACGAGGCAGCGGAAGCCATGGTTACAAAGCTAGCAGAAGTGCTCAGCAACTAGCTAGAAACTGAAGGCGCTTGCTTGCGATGGAGATGCAAAGACATGGAGAAGTGCCGGGCATTTTATAGCTTCATTCCGAAGCTGATCGAGCGCGTACTGTTTCGTGAGACACTTTGATACATATAGATGGTTGGTGGCCTTCCAGTGCTAAGCATGGGCAGGTGGCTGGCTGCTGTTGGAGGCGTTTGGTTCATTAGCTCACCTTCTTGCAGCTGGAACCACTCTTCTGCATGACGCAAGATGTTGGACCCTACTCAACTCATGCTGCGTCAATCTCTGACCTCTGTTTGACAAGTTGAGGCAATTTTTCCTTTTTCTCTCAGGTTAGTTGTGTCATAGGCGGCCATAGATGTTGACGGTTCTATCTGTCCATGACTTGTGTGTTCGTTTGTCTAACTGTCTAGGGTGCATTTTCTATACTCCCGGGAGTAGTTACTCCCATCTTTAAAACAACATATTGCGTATGTGTTTATACTTGTTTATCACTTTGAGTATGTTTATATACTCATACTAAGATACTTCAAATCTTCCTACGCGAAAAAATTTTAAAGGAACCCATACTTTTTAATATATTATAAAAATACCACTGACTGTAGTATACAAAATAAGTATAACCACATACTCTATGTATACATACATACTTGACATATATACTACCATAGATGGTCTAGTATGATCATATACTTCATGTACATACACTTCATTCAGTCATATATACCTTAAATCTTGAGATATTAACATGGGAGTAACTACTCCCTGGGAGTACGGAATAATTTCCCTATATATATATATATATATATATATATATATATATATATATATATATATATATATATATATATATAAGGACCACATATAACACGCTATGTAGTGCTAATCTTGACATATGGTTAACCTAAGTATATATTATCTGGCAAATTATATTTCTACTGTGCAGTAATCAAGTGGTGCACTACTTGTTTCATCTTCACTGCAGCTTGGGATATATATACACACAGAAATCCTAATTAAGAACCATATATGCTGAACTAATAGTACATATGTCAATATTATGCAAAATCCGAAATAAATGAGTATCTTGCATTACTTGTTTCCCACGTGCCGAGAATGTGCATCAGCATTATATTTAACTAGATATTGTACTCCATCCGTCCCTAAATAACTGTCGCTTCGCTTCCCGAGAGACAAATGCCGGTAATTTTAATAAATAATAAATATCATTGATTAGTATCATAATTAGTATCATCGGAAAGATCTTTGGGTCTAGTAGTTCTTTAACAAAATTATTTGAAGACATAAATATTGCACGTATTTTTTATAAATCAAGTCAAACTTGTGGCACGCATCCCACGGCGACAATTAATTAGGGGACGGAGGGAGTATATATAATAGATAATTTATATATTTTTTGTATTGATGTACTACTAGCTAGAGAAACTTCAACACAGAGATGCAGAATATGGCACAACAGAGAATAACTGTCGAAGGCTTAACTATTATCTAAGAAACAAACTTTCTAAGCTGTTTTTTCCTTGGTGGGGGAGTAGGGGGCCGGGGTAGGGGGAAGGGAGGCCTTATCTTCGATGTAGTATTACTACTCTCTCTCTGTTCTAAATTATGAGCCATGCCAATATTTTTGAAGAGTCAAAACATCTCAAGTTTGACTAAAGTTATGGAGAGGTTTTAAAAGATTTATGAAAAAATAGATATAGTATGAAATAGAATTAATGAAGAATTTAATGATAATTATTTAGTATCATAAATATTATTATTTTATTATATAAATTCAGTCAAATTTGAGATACTTTGATTCTCCATAAAACTTGAATGACCCATGTACATTTCTAAAGAAAAGCACAAAAATGAGTGGCGAATAATTGGATTGACTTATTCCCATGTTGGGATATAATCTATTGGAGATGAGCATTGTTTCTACTTACAAATAAGTGCATGCATCAACCCCAATAGAACCAATAAGCATGCTTGTTTTATTCCCACCAAAGTTCTCTAAAAAAACATGCTCAGTTAGTCCATTAAACATAGAGAGGATCTGCCACAAAATCTTCTCTGTTACTACTAAAGGTGATGGATTTAGTGGGGGAAGGAGATTAGTACGATGATGATGCCCTAGGAAAACCTTATTTTCTGAGATATTATTATTGTTCCCCAGAATCCTTTCGTTTAGAAGACATATTCATAGACCTCCAGCACGTGCTCACAAATTTAGGGTATATCTTCTTACAGTACAGTACAGTACACAGTTTCATTTATATCTTATTTGGTTAATTTATGGTCCTTTCATATCCAATTAATTCGCCTTCTCTTCTCGTACAATGACCTAAACCCCATCCGTGTCCCTCTTCAACCAAACGCAGAGAAATAACACCAAACTAAGAGATGAGTAGAATGAAATATATATCATCATTTCTTGATGAAATCAGGCATGAACTCCTTTAATTTATTTCCTTTAGATACTTAATAAAGCAGTACACAACTCCTGACCTCTTACACCAACATGCATCCACATAAATCATGGACTTCTTTGGATACCAATTATCGTGATTTACCCACTACATCATTAGCTGCTCAGTCATATGGATGCCTCTTTATTTATAAATAGCTAAGCAAGCTATATATATCAGTAAAGTAAAGTTATTAATTAGCTCGGAGGCAAGAAATATACATCACCTCAAAACCTCAGCACATGTACGTACTACTCATCATGGCTTGTACAATAATCTCACTGCTGCCGCCGCCTAGATCATGACTGCATGCATGCATGCGCACATACTGCAGATCCGTTAGTTACGCAGCCGGAGCGACGTCGCAGTCGTCGTCGTCATCATCGCCGGTGCCACGGCAGCCCCTGAGGTTGCCCTCCATGGGCGGCAATGCCCACACAAGGCGATCGCACTGATCGTCAGACTTAATGGCCATGGCTGCCATATGCCTCCCTCGATCTAGCTAGCTCGACAAGCAGCTAGAGTGGTCAGTGACCGAGTGAGCTAGTGTGGAGCTAGCTAGGAGCTTACTAGTGTGAAGCTCTAGCTAGCTGCTAGCTTGCTTGGTTGCTGATGGAGGAGGGTTGGCGAGCAGGTGGAGGTATTTATAGGCGCCATTGTCGCCGAGGTCTCTCTTTGGCGTCCGTGCGCCACGTCGCAGATTGGAGCGAGAGGTCCAGATCGAGCTAGCCCTTTGCAGAGAGCAGGATTCATGGCCGGTTAATCGCTATGAAGAATCATCCGCCGGCCAAGTGGAGAAAAGATGAAGACATCATGAGCTTACTGGTGAAGCTTTGCACAAGGCAGCAGACAGATCTCATCTCTCTGTAAAGCCAGAGGAGCTAAAGATACCCCTGCAGGCTCTCCCTTGCTTTTAAGTTTTTTTCCGAAGACATGTGCACAGCGATGTCCGGTTGGACCCACCTCGACATCTGACGTGGCTTCACGGCGTTGGATTGTCTGTGCCAGCTTACTTACCCAGCATTAGTAAATTAACAAAAAACTTGCGTGAGTAGCAGAATGTCATGTCGCCTTGGATCAATTCAGGGGCATGCATGCATTGTTGGGACTTGGTACAGTGGCTCTTTGGTACGTGGACGTAGTTAGTTGATAGCGACCTAGTTAACAGCTGACAGATCTTGGAAAGTATTTGTCCCAGTATCGTACGTCTTATTATTCTGTGATTAAATCAAATGTTATACAGTCAAACATTGTTCAACTGAGAGTGTTTGTACGTGTCATTATGTTTTTACATGCTCCCAACCTGTCAGGAAGTAACTATATGCATGGTTGCCCACATGTCCTAGGGCTAATTATTGTTAGTCAGCTAATGTTTAAACAAATTAGCCTATTCCAACAAGGGGCTAATTTTTTAGCTAAGTCTCCAAATAACTGTTAGCCAACTAGTTGGCCGCCACCAAGTAATGAAGGCAAAATTTTAGCGCCAGCTAATAACTTAGCCCTAGTTGATCTAAGAAGCACTTAGTGTTTCTTCCCCATGCTTACACAAGAAATGTTTTCATCTCCTTCTTCCCCCTTCCATTCTCCACAATTCATCATTATGCTGAGAAGATGCGCCTCCAACAAACACGAGGACATGGGGTTAGTTTTTTTTTTTTTGGGGGGGCAGGGGGTTGAGCTCAAATGAGCTTTCCTTTTTTCCTTGGTCATAGATAGAAGGTCAGGGGAAGGCCAGTTCAACAATAGACAAATGGTGGGTAGAGCAATATGACAGTGACGGCGGTGTTATGGGTGTCACTCACGGAAGGCAAGATTAGCCATCGGGCTCGGTAAGAGTAAGGTTGTTCATCCCATTGATCAAGCTTAAGTGGCGTCGTCCCTTAGGGAACAATATAGGTGGTGATCGTTGCGGTGGTCAAGATGGAAATGCATGGCCACCACCATTGATCAACGTGTAGACAAGATTAGCAGCAAGTTAAATGGCCGACTAAGGTAGAGGATGGCACATTGGTACGACAGATGGAAGTTATGTAGTAACATTGGGTGACAGGGAGCCAAAAGATAGAAGATTATAGAGAAAGAGCACAAAAATAAGAATCAGATTATGAAACAAAATCATATCATTATTGTAGCCTCGAGTTGTTGGGACAACCCTAGTCAGAGTGAGGGTTAACAAGAGTAGCAAACGGATTCTAGTAGATGTCAGGGTTTCCTATTTTCTTATCCGACAACTGCCATGGTTTCCGCCCATGGCTAGGAATTCCTGAACAAGGAAGGGGCACCCAGACATTACATACGCTAGGAAAACCTAAAATATGAGCTAGTTTCGAGCAATGAAATGAATAATGAAAACTATGCATAAAAGTCTGACCTTTTGAATTACAACATAAGGAACAAGCCATAAGAAAAGACTGTGGAAGGTTGTTGATTAGCTCTTTAATACTGGGTCATAGGTAGAAGGTTGTGGGGGAGGGGGAAGCTAGCTGACGATAGATGGATGGTGTGGGTAGAGCGATAAGATGGTGCCGGTGTTGTCCACCCAAACAATAGAGGGTAGTTCTAGTGGCGTCGCTCACAGAACAATAGATGGTGATCATTAAGGTGGTGAAGATGCCAATGCATGGCCAATGCCATCGACCGGTGTGGAGACAAAAGATTTAGCCGCAAATTAAGTGGTTGACCCAGTGAAGGGTGGTACATTGGTATGGAGTAACATTGGAGAGAAAGAAGAGCACATAAATTAGAATTGGAATGACTCCGGATGGTTGTCCATAGATAGATGCATAGCCCTATATGTATGTTAACTAATTGATAATATGGATTTCACCACAGCTTGTTAATTTTTGAAACTCGAAATCACTAATCATGCATGGAACAAACGCCAGAAAGAAAGTTTGGCACTTGGACATGGGGGCATGCATGCAATTCCCCAATAATCCGCCACGCAGGCTCAGGGGTTTGCATGAGACCTAGCTAGCTGCTGTCTAGGCAGTTGGGATCGCTGCACAGGAGATCACGGCAGCCCGGTGGTGGTGGGCCACCGGCGGGGCTTGTCCGTCCGAGGTGTCGCGCGCGGCTGAGGCGGTGCTCATGGCGACCGGCCGCCGGCGCACGGCGGCCACGTGGTGTCGAGGCGCCGAGCACGTTCCCCTCCTCAGCCCCGCATCCGCATGCACGCCGACGCCGATGCCGCCGCGCCATGGCCCATGGTGGAGGACAGACAGGACGGGACAGGAACGGAGGACCCCAGCGAGGACGATGTGACCGACCATGTGCGTGCACGCGGCCCAGCCCAGTCCAGACCAGCAAGCACGCCCGTGGGCCATGGGCTGGGCGTACTGGGCTTTATTTGTAGCGCAGCCCACGACGAACGAGCCCAGAGAAAGCGGGCAGAGAGCCCACGTAGTAGATGAGCGTTCGGCGGGCCCTTCAGTGGACCTCCTCCGTTCTGAAAATGTGGTGTGGTGTGTTTTCCTCTCTTCTTTCTTTTTTTTTTTTGAGCCTTTCCTCACTTCTTTCTTCTCTGATGAATGAGTTCTGAGAGGAAGAAGCCACCATTGCTATATCTCGGAACTGCAGCGCATTATAGTACCAGTATTGTTATAGCAAATCAAAGAAAAGAAATCGATTCCTCAAAAGAAGAGGAAGAAGAATTTTCAAGGAATGGCAGTTTTTGAAAGAATTTTCAAGGAAGCAAAGATGAGCATGAACGGAAGCTTAAAGTAGTAAAACCTTTGTGCAATCCGCAGTACGTACACGCACGCGAAGGCAGTATCATTACACAGGTAATAAGAAGCAGCAGCAGCAGCGGTTATTCGCTGTACAAACAAACTGTAGTGGGTGGAGTTCCCAACTAGCATCCTCTGCTGCTCGATCAGTTCATGAGATGAATGCTTAATAAGCAACTATACAGACTAGTAGATTACTGATGATTACACAGCAGCTAGCAGCAGGCACAGGCAGGAGGCAGCAGGGCAACGTCGCTCCCTCGCTCGCCCTGCTGCTCAGGTGTGCTGATGAAGCAGGGAGGATGGAACTATTCGGTCTTCCTGAACTTGACGCCCCCCTTGAGGATGCCCTTGGTGTCCAGCTTCTGGTACTGGCTCTGCACCACGCCCAGCATATTGTACAGGAAGTCGTCCACCTGGTCCTGGTACCTCTCGTACAGCACCGGCAGAGTGTGCGCGCACACGAACCCTGAAATGATCCATACCATCACACCATCCATCAGCAGCTACTACGAGCTAACCAAACAGCAAACAGAATAATGTTCACAACTGTAACCCTGAAACTGAAATAACTGTCAGAATTCAGAAGTCACTACCGATGTAGACGACCGTCAGGAAGTTGCAGAAGCTGCCGACGATGGCCGCCGCGAAGAACCCGGCGATCACCTTATATATAGAGGAAATCAAAGCTCATCAGCATGTCTGAAGATAGCTACTGCAATTCTGCAAAACGTTCAGTGAAGAGTCGATCCACAACAGAGTAGCACAACGGCAGCATGATTCACTTACGATGACCAACTGCTTGAGGTCCCGTCCGCAGGACACGTCCTGGAGGTAGCCCAGCGCCTTGTTCACCTGGGCGCCGACGGCCCCGCCGGCGTTCGCGAACAGCTCCTCCGGCAGCTCCACGCGAGGCACGCTGGAAGGGGACCTGGTGGAATGCAATGGACGACAGCGTTGAGCAGCAGAGCAGTCCCAGGCACGTTGGCATGGAATGGGATCAGCTAAGCTTCGTACCCTCTGTTGAGCACGGCGGCGAAGGTGGACCAGGCGAACTGGACGGCCATGCCAAGCGCGAGCAGGAAGCAGAGGATGGTGAGGAAGTGGTAGTCCAGCCACTCGAAGAAGGCCCACACCAGCGTCGCCACGCCCAGCACGCTCGACGAGATCTTCTTGTTCCGCCACAGCAGCACGTCGGCGGCTGCGGGAAGCCATCATCGTCAATTCGTCAGTCATCAACATCATTCATCCCGACGATTAATTTCCAGGCAGTCAGTCAGCCACTACTACGCTGCTACTTGTGGGTGCAATACGTACACTTGCCGCCGCCCAGGACGTGGTGGACCGACTTCTTCCTCTTCTCCCCGCCGCCGGCGAACAGGTTCTTGGCCTGCTCGGAGATGGAGGATCCCTCGCCGTCGCCGTCGTCGAACCGGACCGACTTCTGCTTCGGGAGGTTCTCCGCGATGGTCTCCATGATGTTGCTCATCAGGTCCGACGCCGCGTTCTCTGAATGCTCCGCCATCTTCGATTCCGCCCCCGGCCCGCTGAATCCCAATCAATCATGGAAGAGTAACACGTGTACAGGTTAGACGATGCAGTGCCAGTCAGTGTTAGTAGTCAGAGCCAATCAGCCATATGCTTCTTTCTTCTAATCTGTAAATTTTGATTTTCTCAAACACACAGGGTCTGCTGCACAAAGGCCAAAAGGCTTACAGATACATATACTCCCTTGGGGGAAAAAATAGCTCCCAGTTGCTGCTTGCTGGGACGATTAATTAACCGAAATAAGTGATTAAACAGAGCACATGGCGTATTACTCTCAACCATGAATTAATAGCCTGAATCCTGAACCGCTCATCAGGAACTCTAAAAAATTGGAACCGAACCTGAACAGCTCAGCCTTCCTTTTTGTCCACCTCGACGGACGGCGGATTCTTTATTCAGTTTCAGGAAAGGCTAAAGGAACCAACCGGCCGGCCAAAACGAGTTGGATAAGGCTTGTATATACAAATTGACCGGAGGAAAAGGATGAACTTACCGAGGAACAGCAGCGGTTGGACGCGGTGAGCTCGAACTGGGGGCGCCCTCAACGAACCAGGTGTCGTCGGGGATTCTTGCTCATCAATGGCGAGGCAGAGCCGCCGGGAGAGGAAAGTAGGTGGCCAGTTGGGGGAAGAGCAATTAAAAAAGTTCATCGACAGGGACAGCCGGACAGGTGGGCCAGCGGGTCCATTAGCCTGATTGGGCTGTGTGTGGGCTCACGGCGTCCTCCCTGCAGCCATACGTTTCGCAAGCGTGGGCCATGCCTGTCAGTGATTTTTTTCCCCCTCCCTACACCGCCGACACACAACTGTAGCCATACGATTAGCAAGGGAAAAAAGTCTATTTTTGCTCCCTCAACTTTCGCGAAAGTCCTTTTTTTTTTTAAACCCTAAACCGGACAAACAACCTCTCTCAACTTTTCAAACCATGCGCTTTTCCTCCCCGAAGTGGTTTTGACGGTGGTTTTGCTACAGTGACGGTGGTTTTGTTTTTTTCTTTTTATTTATTTTGGCAGATTTTTTGCAAAATTATAGTAAATCATAAAAAATTATAAAATAGAAAATCTAATTTTGTTGGACTCTATATGAGTAGATATACACAGTAAGTATATAATATGTTATGCTTTAGTTTAAAGTTTTTGCTAGTCTTTTTTCTTTTTATTTATTTAATTTGAATCTTTAAAAATCATAGTAAATCATAAAAAAATCATAAAATGGAAATTTTAATTTTGTTGTCTCCACATGAGTAGGTCTACACAGTGAATATATAATATGGTATGTTTTAGTGCAACAAAATAGTTATAGAAGCTATATTTATGAATTATTTTAATTAATTACAGAAAAGCATAGATCGAAAGCTACAGCAAAAACTTTATACTAAAATATACCATATTATATGTTTATTTGTAGATCTACTCATGTGGAGTCTAAAAAAATTAGATTTTCTATTTTTTGATTTTTTTTGTGATTAACTATGATTTTTCAAAGATTTGACCAAAATAAATAAAAAAAAAAAAGACTAGCAAAATTTTGTACTAAAGCATACCATATTATATATTCATTGTGTAGATGTACTCATATGAAGTCCAACAAAATTAGATTTTATATTTTATGATTTTTTGTGATTTAATATGATTTTTCAAAAGTTTAATAGAAATAAATAAAATAGAAAAGACAAAACCACCGTCACTATAGCAAAACTACTATCAAAACCACTTCAGGGAGGAAAAACGTATGGTTTAAAAAAAAAGTTGAGGGAGGTTGTTTATCCGGTTTTAGGGTTTAAGGAGGAAAAGTAGACTTTTATGAAAGTTGAGGAAAGAAAATTAGACTTTTTTCCTTTAGCAAGGGTGGATCAAAGCCCAAACGAGCCCGTGATGTCCGTAATCATGGGCCATGGCCTCCGAACGGCCCAACGTGGGTTGGGCTGAATTTCCACCCACCGAAACGCTCCGTGCTGTTCCTTGTTCTCCTATGGGCTTGCTGATCTCTTCGCTCACCGTCACCGGCCACCACTTGCTCCGCCCGGCCGCCGCCGCCGCCACCGCCGCACCTCCCGGGCGGGCACACCACCCCTCTGCATCCGCGGGAGCATTCCTGCGCCTCGGCGATCCCTGGAGAAGGGAAACCCGGCCGATATCCGCGGCGCCGAAGAAGCGACGGCGGCGGGGGCGATTCGAGCGGCCCGCGCTCACGGCGGGGAGTGGCGGCGTTGTCGACTTGTCGAGGCTCCTCGTGCTGCCTTGCAGGTGCGTGTTTCTCTAGGAATCGAGGGGTGCGTGGTGCGATGTAGCACAAGATTCGGTTTCGATTAGGGATCCTTGCCTCAGCATTTCGGTCGTCCTGCTACCGCTGCTGTCTTCTGAACATCTTGCCTTACATTGTAGCCGATCGTGTATTCGTGTTCATTGAGCACTGGAATCATGTCTCTCAAGGCCTGAAGCTGCACAACCACAAGCCATCTACGTTTCTACTGGATATTGGGTACATAACACCTGCCTGGTTGGTTGATGTCTACGCCTTTGCTTCAGGACACCAGTTCTGTTCTGCGTCTTTCTGAATTGGACTCTGAATAGGCGGTTCTCTCGATTCCTTGGCGCTTCTCGGTAATGGCGAAAATCGAACCCCTAGAAGTGGTGGTGTACGGCGGTAATGCAGACCAACAGACAGCTGGTGGTGAGGATGAGTCTGTTGCCTTGCCAGTCAATGGATCCACAGAAGTGGTGCGGGAAGATAACATGGATATGCAAGCAGTTGATGCAGAGGATGAGTGTGCCGCCGAGGAGATCGGTGCTGGTTGTGATGACCAAGCTACAGGGAGATTCATGGAGCCAATAAAGGGAATGATATTTGATAGCGAGAAGGAAGCGATCGCATTCAGTCAGAGATATGCTCGGATGAAGGGATTCTCTATAACACGGAGGACCTCCAAAACGGCGGATGAGAAGTTGCAGTATTTCACTCTCGCTTGCAACAGACAGGGGAAAGCTCAGTGCAGCTCCAGCTCCAGAAATAAAGTGAAACAGAATCCCTCCACAAAAACACAGTGTCCAGCTAAACTGAACTTTAAACTCCATGGTCCTCGCAAGTTCTGCTTAACTTCACTCATACTCGAACACAACCATGATCTGAGTCCAAGCGAGACAAGGGTCAATCTGGGCCAGAACACGACAGCTGGGGTGAGTGCGAAAAGAAGGCGGCGAGAGCCAAGTGGCAGGTCAGAAGTTTGTGCGAACAAAATGGTCATGTTTACTCATGCGCAAGGTGGAGGCTCTGAAAACCAACAGTTCGGTGAAAATGGGTGCACAGACAATTCTAAAGGGGAAACAAGGCTGAAGTTTAGTGCTGAAGATACACATGTGCTCTATCGATACTTCTTCCGCATGCAGTCCAAGAATCCAAACTTTTTCTATTCCATGGACTTTGATGAAAATTCCCGGCTGAGGAATGTTTTCTGGGCAGACGCAAGAAGTAGGGCTGCGTATGAATCTTTCTCGGATGTTGTGAAGTTCGACACTGCCTACCTAACAAACAAGTACGAAGTGCCTCTTGCTTCTTTCGTTGGTGTAAATCATCATGGAGAACCAATTCTTCTGGGCTGCGGCCTGCTATCAAATCAGAACACAGAATCTTTTTTATGGCTGTTCAAATCCTGGTTAGCTTGTATGTCTGACAAACCACCAAAATGCATGATTACTGATCAGTGCGATGAAATGCAGCATGCTGTTGAGCAGGTTTTCCCTCAAACGTACCATATATGGTGTCTGTTGAGTATCATGAAGAAAATGCCTGAAAAGCTCCATGGATATTCAGAATTAAAAGACATTAGATCCAGTTTCTCAAATGTGATCTATGAATCAGTGACAAAATGTGAATTTGGAAAAGGTTGGATTGAGATGATCAGCAAGTTTGGCCTTCAAGGCAATGACTGGCTTATTCAGCTGTGCATTAATTGGCATAAATGGGCACCTGCTTATATAAAAGACACCTTTTGGGCTGGCATGCCTGTCACAAAAGAGTGTGAAAGTGAATATGCTTTGTTTGATGGATATGTCAGCTCTGGAACAACAATAACCCAGTTTCTGGAGCAATACTGCAAAGCACTAAGAGACATGGTCGAGAAGGAAAAAGATGCTGATTTTAAGTATTCCCAGGAAGTGGCATCTTGCATCACTCATTATGATATTGAGAAACAGTTCCAGGTAGTATATGCAAATAAAAAGTTTGAAGAATTTCAGGAACAGTTAAGAGGTAAAATTTACTGTTATCCAAAACTTGTGAAACAAGAAGGTACATCTTACACGTTCAATGTTGCTCAAGATGTTAAAATCAGGGAGCAGCAACTTACATTGGACTTCTCTGTCTGGTTTAACGGAGACGGATGTGACGTGAAATGCTCATGCCGTCATTTTGAATTTCGAGGAATCTTGTGTTGCCATATCATCTCTGTACTTACTCTGATGAAGATCAAAGAAGTGCCCTCCAAGTATGTTCTGCAGAGGTGGAGAAAGGATTTGGAGCGTAGGCACACCTCTATTGCGTGCTCATATGATGAGAATGTCAACGCACCAAATGCACAGCGTTTTGATGTGTTATGCAAATCGTTCTATGCTGTGGCAGAGAAGGCGGCGTCATCAGATGCACTGTTTGAGTTAGTGATGGATGGCCTTGGACAACTGAAAGTAAAGGTCGAGGCACAGCGTGCTATCCTTAACCCTCATCAGAGTGGTAATGCATCATCAGAGCGTCAAGACATGGATATATGATGATGAGTCCCTTTTTCCTGACATGACATGAATATCTGACAGTTTTCTGTAGCTCCAATGTACAGTAAAGATATGTCTAGCGTCTTCTATTTATATCTAGCTTTCTGTTGCTCAAATGAACCATGAGTGGAACTTCACTTCTATATTTAGCTTGTGCTATATATGCCTGAATTTTTTCTGTTGCTTTTTAGAGCTATTCCCAACTTACGGCAACCTGATCATTTTGCCCTGTTGCCATTAAACAAGCTTGTCACTAAATTTAGCTGCATCGTTTTATTTTAGAATTCTTATATATATCCTGGGCAATCTACCAATCTCTGTTTGCAGCCCCCCATTTTGCTGGGTTTGGAATCTCGATTCCACGGGAAAGTCACAATGAGGCCTCTGGGCTCCGTGACTCTCCTGGCCATTTTTCTGTGTATCCACCTCCATCTTTGTGCATCCTCACGCCTCCTCACCGAACGTCCTGCGGCGGTTCCAAATGGCCAGGCTGCTGCAGCAGGTACACCGGCGCCGGTTCCTGCCGCCGGGTTGCCGGAGAACATCCCGGCCAACCTGCCGGCGACCAACGTCCCGGCGAACCTGCCCAGTGTTCCACCGGAAGTGGTAGCCAAGATCCCACCGGAGGTGATGGCGAAGCTCCCGGCCAACATCCCGCCGGACGTGCTGGCCAACATCCCGCCGGAGACGCTGGCCAACATCGCGGCGTCGGAGGGGCAGCTGCAGACGAAAGAGATCGTGGCAGCCATCCCGTCGTTGCAGGGCCAGCTGCCGGCGAACGTGCCGCCGGAGGTGCTGGCCAAGCTCCCGGAGCTGCAGAGCCATCTGCCGGCGAACATCACGCCGGAGATGATGGTCAGCCTCGCCGCGATGCAGCAGCCTGCTGGCTCGCCTGGGGCGGCGGCTACGGCGGCGGAGATCCCGCAGATCCCCAAGATGCCTGACTTGTCGGGCCTCGCCAACATCTCGTTCCCGCCGATGCCGTCGGGGCCCAAGATGCCGCAGCTGCCGCCCAACTTCTCACTGTATGGGTACGAGGTCCCCATCCCCCAGTTCATCAGCAAGATGGTCGATGGCAATGGCAATGGCGGCGGGCAAAGCTGAGGCCAAGCTTGGTTCGATGTCAGTGGCATCAAGGCTGTCAATCACATATTAACTGAAGTTCCGCCATGCTTTTGAGTTTGAACAATGTGATCATTTTGCGATTCTTTTGGTTTTGCTGGAAGGAAAAGGTGTAATCTGATGGACTATGTTCTTGTCATGTGTATATATCGCCATTTGCTAAACGTCTACAGGTTGAAAAGCATTGCAAAAATTTTGCTACTCCTTGCAATGCATTCTTGTTTAAGGTTTTTTTTTTTTTTTTTTTTTTTTTTTTGACAAGAACCATTCTTGTCTAAGTTGAACATCATCTAAGTATGTAGTCACTAAGGTTTAATTTGGACTTGTAAAGTTGATAATCGATTCTTATTCAAACTTCGCCCTACCCCAACAAATAGATTCAGGGTGATACCCAAAAAAAACACTTACTCGTGTCAATGTATGACCTTGCACAGAGAGCAAGCGGTAAATGAAAGGTACAAAATTATATATGCAATATGCAACTTATATATATTTATCAGTTTTGCTATTTGTCTGTCAACAGTTTTTTTTGTTATTTATCTGTCAGTTTTTGGTTCGTTGATCTTGTTCTGAGATTCGTGCTGTACTATGTTTGTTGTCGGGTCCGCTCCCCATACTAACGGGTTCGTGGTTGGTTAATTGGACCCGTTTGTTTTGAAATCCGCGCCCTCGTTGTCTTAATCTGGCCACGGCAAATCTGCCCCAAATCCTGCTTTCCCCCTCCCGCTCGCGGTGGTTCTCCGGTGCAACGCCGCAGCGCCGCTTCTCCCTCGCCGTGCAGCTTCTCCAGCCGGTATGCTTCCTCAAGCGTTGTCCTTGCCCCTTGCGGTAGCCTCCTGCGTTGGTTGAGTTGTTCGTTGTTATTATTTCCTCATCTGTTCATTTGGGTCATGTCTTTGGGGTACGATTCTTTGTGATTAGGTGGCTGCAGTAGTTTGTCCACCACCAGCTCCCTCGGCGAGGGGTGGTTTTGGTTTGATTTGTTATGCATGACGGCGTGCAAATGGATCTGAATCGAGTCCTGATTTGGGTTCCTGAGTTGTTTTTGGAGGGGTGGAATTGGGGGTTGGTTCAGACGCGGATGCAGGGAGCTTGGTGGGTCGGGAGTCAGGACCTCTAGATTTCTGATTGTTCTTCAGCTCGATTTGCTCTCGCGCGTGCATCCATGTGCTGTGTGAAGGAGGTTTCGGTGACTGCTATGGTGTCATGTGGTGAGCTTTTTGTGGTTGGCATTGTCTGACCTTGTGGTCAGGAGTTAGGATCTCGACGTCTGTTCCCTCCTATGCTGTGCGAGTGATGGCTGGGACTTTGGCATTTCCTTGGCTCCACTCCCGATAGAAGCTGCTTCCTCCTGGTCACTACTACTTTTGCCTGAGTACCTGTATAAATTGTTTGTCTCCCTAATGGCATTTCTGATGAGAGGATTCAGTCTTTTTGTAGTTGTAGCCTGCAATAGCTTTTGTTGGATGTTTAGATTATTATATTATTTCTAAAATTTTAGCTATTTTTAGTCTAGTTGTTACTCGTGTAAAAGAGACCCTTGAATGCATATACTAGAACTTTCAGCTATCTATACTTGGTGTTTTATTGCAGTTTTGTGTGCTGGTTATTTTATAATCTGAGCTTTTCCGTTGAATTTATACCGACTGGATTGTTGTCTTTAGCAGTGTCATATGGTTGAGTGTGCCGCGTGCTGCGGTGAGGGGGCTTATTCGTTTTGGCTATTATTGCAGCTTTTTTGTTAGCTGAATTATGTATGTGGCTGTGCACTTTGTTTATTAGCTGTAATATTTTTTTGTTTGTTTGTACAAACATATTTTTTTGTTATTGCTTACCAGGGTTTCAGTTTGCAATTTAGAAAAGCTAGCTTAATTATTTCATTTAAAACTTATCTTATTTCTTTATCTTGTCTAGCATGGAGTTTATTGATGAACCTGATGACGTTGCAATGGATGAGGCTTTGTTTGATTATTTCAAAAAAGCAGGTTTGTGTTGTTTGTTCTTCTTAATGACTGTATGTATTAGTTATCTTATCTGTTTGTTTTCTTTAGAAAATTAAGGAATTGAAGAGCAAGCTGAGTGCTTCCACTCTAAGGGATATTAGAAAGCAAAAGGTTACGTATCTGTTTTTTTTTGCCTTATTTTTTAGTTGACTAACTTTTTGTAATTTTTAGGTGAAGTGCACGATTATTATGATCCTTCACACCACGAGTTTGATTTGAAATCTAGGCTTGATTCTTTATTTGGAGGTTTGGTGAACGATGAGGTATGTATGTTACTGTTTCCTTTTGTTAAATTTTTTTATATTATCTTCATTATTTTTTTTTTTCCTCTGCAGTTGCTTGGTAGTGTATCGTTGTATTTGACAAGTATTGCAAGTAGTATTCCAATAAAGCGAGAAGAAGGAGTATGAGAACATGGTTGTCGATGTTATGAAGTTGGTTGTATTTGGTTTATCGGTTAATAGTTAAGTTTTGTTTATGCTTACTTTGAATTTCACTCTTTTTGTTTTCTTTTTTATTAATTTTTATTCCTATTAATTATTCATTTTCCTATTTGTTGCAGGTGATATGTTCTGCACTCCTATTTTTTAAAAGCAAGCGCAAGGTTGATGATTCTTTTATTTGTCCAAGCTATAGGTTTGTTGTTCTTCTTTTTTTCTAACTGTTCTCTTAATTTTTTGTATCTAAGCAGCATGTCAAGTTGTGTTTTTTAATGACTTCTAAATTTTGTAGCTAAGCAACCTATGAAGAAGTTTCGTGATAGAGATGTCAATATGTGCGAGAAAGGAACTTTTTCAGTCTTTCTCGAAGTTAGGAGAGAATAAACTGCTTTCTTTGTTGCTAAAGTAAATAATTTTGAACCCAAGTTTATTGAACTTAAATTTGTAATTCAGGTTCTCTCCTTTTTTGTTGTCCTCATTCTTGTTTGCGTATATTATTTTTTTTTTGCGTAAATCGTTCATTGACTTAGACTGTGATGAAGTTGTTGCTTGTGATAAGATGTGTGTGGCGGATGAAGATGTTCAGGTTTGTTATTTTTGTTTCCACGCTTAAGTTGCGCTTTTGTTGTTTGTGTTTGCCTGAGTTTGTTTGTTGGCTTGTTTTTTTAATGTTCTCTGAATTTTTTCTTTTTGGTTCTGGTTTTTGAAATCTCCTAAAGTTCTTTTCGTAAAAGAGAACAGTTTCAAAGATAAATTTGAACCGGATGTGCAGTAATCTTCGATGACTTGTATAATGAGAAGTTTGTTGATGTGAAGGGTTTGCGTAATGAAAAAGGGAGAAGCAACGCTATGAATCAAGCTTCTTGTTCTCGTATCTTTTGTGAGTCAAGAATTTTGTAATGCTACTAGAGCTGATTGTGCCGACCGGTGTGGCAAGTTCCCCTCGTTATCGTTCAGCGAAAAAAAAGAACTATGATGCTGTCTACGCAAACTAGCCTATAGTCAGCATTCCAAGTAATTTTTTCTCTATGATTTGTTCTCATATTCATGTCTGGCCACCGCTCGTATGCGCTTTATGTTTTGGCAATACTATTGTGGTGTACATATGGCTTGATATATTTTTTGTTTTAGGGAAATAATTGTTGATATTGGCGGTTGCACTTTGTGGTGTTTCTCTCTCGGTGATTCAATGGCTCGGGGAAAAGAAGTTTGTACTTATGTTGTTAATTGCATTTGTCGGAAATTCTTCTTGGATGAGAGGCCTACTATTTCTTTGAAACATTACTTCTTCTCATGCATATCTGTATGTTCTTTTTTCCTCTCCCATGTGTAAGTCTTTAATTTTTTTTTACTTTCACGAATGTAATCATTTATTTTATTATTATTTATTGCAGATTGTCTTCATGAGTGATTCCAATGACTATTCTTATGTTGAGAAGTGCTTCAATGGGGCTGCCAAAGTTTTACCCTTACCTTGTTGTGAAATGGTACAGTTCTATAGATTTATTCCTTGTTATCTATTTTTTACCTATTCTCTATTATTTATTGATTGCCCTTTGTTTTGTTGTAGCTTTTTTTTCCCAGTTCTCCATGGCAATCATTGGTTCCTCTTTGTTGTTGATTTGAAGAACAAGCTATTTGTCTTTCTTGATTCACTGTTTTTTGAAGAATGATAAGTTTTTCTGTTTTTACAAGGAAGAAGCTCGTAAGTGTTGTAAATTTTCTTGTTTTTTGTAATTTAGTTTAAAATGTTTCATAATTTTGATAATTTTCTTTTTTTGTTGTTTTGGGCAGATTGTCGATTTTTTTGCCGTGCTTGGAGGTTATTTGTCGGTTCGGATCCTCGGTTTCATGGATTTTCGGATTGGGTACCCTCATGTGCCAAGGCAAACTAACATGTATAGAACTCTTCTTAATTTTTTATGTTGAGTGCGAATCTTTGAATGCATTTGAGCAGCTATCTTTTTCGCTTTGTAGTTTGAATTTGTTCTTTTCGGTTGCAAAGGTGTAGATTGTGGTGTATTTCTCATCAAGTTCATGGAAAAATGGAAGTTGGGTTGCAAGTTAGATGAGCTATTCTCTCAAGAAGATATTCCAAACATTCGGATGCAAATTGTGAATGATCTTGTGTTGAGCAGCACAACAAGGTCGATGTGTCTTTAGTTACCAACTTCAATAGTTTGGTTAGTTTCCTTTTTCTCTTTTCCTGTTTTTCATTTTTCCCTGTAATCATGTTTTGAGGTTTTTTGCTATGTTTTTATTCCTTTTTTTTTATTTTATTGCGTGGCGGCTTCCTGAAGTTGTTTTTTAGAGCTCATTAAATCTTTTTTCAGATTTTATTAGTTCTTGCAGCGAAGGCTTTATTCAGTTTTTAGTTTCCATAAGTACAAAAATAGTATGCAGCCCTTGTACATAAACAAACTCTTCTTGAAAATACTTGAGATTAAAACGTTTACGTTGACAACGAGCATGATTACATATTATGCATCAAGAGTGTTGCAATGATCTATGTCTCGACGTTTGCCGTGCATGTTGTCTTTGTTATGTCCTCGGCTTCTTGCACTTCTTGCAGGTGTATTTCTGCCTCTTGTTTTCCTTGTGTTGCTCAACCAAGGGCATGATTCTTTTGTTTGACTTTTTCATTCTCCCTTTTGTTTTTGCAATATCTGGTTCTTCTAGCTGTATCTGTGGTGTTGCCTCTGTAGTTGGAGTTGGAGTCATGGAAAAATGGAAGTTGGGTTGCAAGTTAGATGAGCTATTCTCTCAAGAAGATATTCCAAACATTCGGATGCAAATTGTGAATGATCTTGTGTTGAGCGGGCACAACAAGGCTGATGTGTCTTTAGTTACCAACTTCAATAGTTTGGTTAGTTTCCTTTTTCTCTTTCCTGTTTTTCATTTTTCCCGTAATCATGTTTTGAGGTTTTTGCTATGTTTTTTATTCCTTTTTTTTATTTTTATTGGCGGCTTAAAGCTGTTTTTTAGAGCTCATTAAATCTTTTTTCAGATTTTATTAGTTGCGCCAGCCGAAGGCTTTATTCAGTTTTTAGTTTCCATAAGTACAAAAATAGTATGCAGCCCTTGTACATAAACAAACTCTTCTTGAAAATACTTGAGATTAAAACGTTTACGTTGACAACGAGCATGATTACATATTATGCATCAAGAGTGTTGCAATGATCTATGTCTCGACGTTTTGCCGTGCATGTTGTCTTTGTTATGTCCCGGCTTCTTGCACTTCTTGCAGGTGTATTTACGCCTCTTGTTTTCCTTGTGTTGCTCAACCAAGGGCATGATTCTTTGTTTGACTTTTTTCATTCTCCCTTTTGTTTTTGCAATATCTGGTTCTTCTAGTCAGTATCACGTGGTGTTGCCTCTCGTAGTTGGAGTTGGAGTCTCTGTTGTTGTCTCCGATGTCTCGAATCTATGTTCCTCACCTCCTTCATCACTCTTTCTATCTCTTTGGTGAGGTAGTTGTATTTGTTATTTGTCTTTGATCCTTCTCCACCATCTCAGTCAGCCATCGGTGATAGTATGTTGAATCTCGGGATTGTTTGGTCTGTTTGGTAAGTGCAATTGTATTTGCCAAGAATAGTTTGCTCTCCTTCTTTCTCCATCCGTTGATGATGTATTTCTCTGGTATTTTCAGAATGTCACTCTTCATCATGACTTTCAGGATATGACTACATAGCATTCCATCTTTCTGGAATTTAGCACAAATACAAGAGAAGTCCTCACTTTCTTTATTGATTTCCACAATGTAAGTCCTGCTTCTAAACTCTTGATATGGATGGTCTGGCGGTGTGTACACGTTGTATGTCTTGTTTTTTTTTGAAGTTCATCCGTCATAGGTTGAGTTGCTCGCCTAAGTTGCCATTGAAACTTCTTGAATATTTTCAAGTTATATGCTCCTTGTGCTTGTTGCTCCATATAATAGTTTGACCATAATTTGGACTTTTGTTTTGTATTTGTTTCATGATCTGCTTGTGCTTCATTGTCATATATGGTGTCTTGGATTCTTTCATATTCCTTCAGGAAGCTTGTAATGCTATATTGTGGACCCACATTCCTTTTGTATCTTGCATTTGTCCCTTCACTTCTTCTTTGTAGTGTTTATGAATGGGTAGAATTCATTCTTGAAACAGGGCCAGGAGCCCATCTTTCTCTTGTCATATATATGTTTTGGAAGTACTTCACATCTTTGAATCTCATGTTTGTTTATCATTGCCCGCCATAGTGATTCAAATTCTTCCTTTGTCACCGAGTTGTCAATTATATCTTTTAATTCTTCCCTCGGGTTCTTCTTTTTATCCATGCATCTTCCGCACTTTAGCTCAGCTTTATACTTGATATGGAATACACGGTTCACGTGATTTGCTTGTTTGAAAACTTGAGATATTGCTTTGTCCTCATTGCTCCGTCTTGATCTGTTATCACCGACTTGGGCTGCTTCCCCCCATGGCTTCCAGGAATGTGTTAAAGAGCCATTTGAAAGTTTCTGTTGTTTCATCAGAGAGGAGGGCACACCCGAACGTGCATGTCAGCCCATGCCCCTGTTATTCCAAAGCAAATGGGGCAAAAGGCATCGATATTTGTTCGTCGGGTAAGTGGTGTCAAAGCCGATCTGATCCCCATATTCTTGATAGTATCGTATTGATCTTGGATCTGTCCAAAAGATGCATTTTACTTTGTTGTCATTTGTCTACTAAGAACTTATAGTAGAAACTCGAGTCTGCTTCTCTTTTTTTTGTGAAAAAGACAAGAGCTTGCATCATGTCATTTTGACTTGTCTCATTGTTTATCTTGTTTCTGTAGTTACTTATGTCCTTATCCCTGTATGGCGTTGCTCCAAGGCCACCTCTAATAAAGGATAGAAGGTACATCATCGTTTTGGTTGGGATGTTGCACTCGTTTAGTGTCCTTATCAGCTTCTTCTCTTGGTCTGTCATGTGTTTGTGTGTTTCAAATACCTTGCCCCCGGATCCATTTGATGGTTGTGTTCTAGGATTAGCCTTGTACATTTCCAAACACCATTCCTCTCCGAGACAACCATGCAAAGATTTTCTGATCTGTCTTTACTAGGACATTTGTATCCCTCTCTGTATGCACCTCCTCTTCTTGGGTGTTGCCTTCTTTGGTTCTATCTTGTTTACCTTGCTTGTTGCATCTGTATGTGACTCTCACGATTTCATTGTTTCTCTTCTTATTTTGCGTGCGAGCATGATGAGATTTTATCACTGCGAATCCTGCCATCCTTGCATAATTGCTGAAATATTTATGCGCTTCTTCAGTTGACTGGAACTCCATGCTTTCATATGGTATATGTTGGCTGTCTATTCCAGCATTGCATCCTTGGCTTGACTCTATCCTTTCATTCTCTAAGAAGTTGTTGATATCTTCTTCTTCCAATATATTTGTTTTTTCCTGTTGAATATCAACGCTCCCGGCCTCGTCTCTCTGCATTACGGTTTCCTTCTTCCTCTTCACTTTTATCTTCTAACTCTCTTTGTTCTTTATATGAGTGTTGATCACCTTCTTGTGCTTGGTGCTGCGCATGCCCCTGTTGACTTGCATGAATCTCCTTGAAAAGGTCAATGTCCCAGTGTCCATCTTGTTCTTCCTCTGCAAGCTCAACATCCTGTAGCTGCCACAACAAAATCTTGGTAAATTTGTGGATTGAACCTCACTAGTTTTCATTCATGAACAGTTTTTCAGAGGAAGAGTGTGTGTTCAATAGTTTTAGTAGTTTAGGTTTTTTTTAAAAAAGAATGTTGAAAACATAGAATTAGAACTGTATATAGCGTGAGACATAGTTTATAATCTACAACAATGCTTGATTTTATGCTACCAAGATTCATTATATATATATATATTTTTGCCAAATCTCATTATATTTGCGTCGAAATTGTTATTGGAACAAACTCTTGAAGCCTATATTTATGTATGTATTTGTACCTCAATGAAGTCTTTTTGTTGATTTGTCTTAAAGGCGGCTCCATTTTGTTGCTTTGTCTCAAAGGCGGCTCCCTTTTGTTGATTTATGTCAGAGATGTCCCCCCCTGCCGATATGGTTGGCCCATAGCATACCCTCGCTTGTTGTGAGGATCATGTCATTCTGCATGAAATGAATTTTTATTAGCTTCCTCTTTTTTTCTGTGTAATATGAATGAAGTACAATTGCACTATCTTTTCCTTTTTTCTGTTACCTGAAAATTGTCTTGTGATGTCAGTAGTGATGTCAAGGTTCCTAGTGGTGCATTCATTATGTATTCTGAAACATCTTCATCAGCAGGCCATGTATTTGTGTTTTCAGAGATTATCTGCTCTAGCATTTGGCTGTAGGTCATATCATTTGCCTGAATTTCTTTTTCTTGTATTTGAGAACAGCTGATGTCCATATGCCCTTCTATGCATTTCTCCCCCTGAAAAAGTGTGATATTGTCCTTGCTGCATGTTAGTCTTATGTCATTTATTTGCACTTATTGATGTTTAAGTTCAGGATATTTATGTACCTTATTTTTGCTTTTTTTGTGTTTGTTGTCCTCACCTTGCATGGCATCCTTCATTTTTGGTATTCCTGAAACAACAGAAAGTCAAAATGTAATGAGTCAGTCATGTAGCCACTTTTGCTTTGTGGTTAGTGCTTAAGTAATCAGTTTTCTGCATCATCTGAGAATCAGTTCTCTGCATTATCTAAGTTGCTTTTTCCAGGCTTCGAGGACCTTTTTTCACTAAATTTCTCTAATTAATTTTCCACTAAATTAGACTAAATTATCCATAATTTTTGTACATGGCTCTTTGGTTCGTGCTAGCCTATAATACATGTCTGTATTGTGAGCGTTATTAGGCCTTATTAGCTTCTTGCTTAGCAGATCTGTTCCTTTGTCAGTTTGTGACAGTGCCATAATTTTGTTGCAGTTAGGATGTGGCGTACTTGTGCTGCAACAAGTGGAAGAAATGGTGTATTGGGCAAGTAGCTTCTTCAAAGCTGCAGGTAGCTATGCACTTGTTGACTGGTCATATTTTGTTGAGGCAATCATGATAAGTGTTAGGCGAGAAAGCAATGCATCTTGCAGTTTTTTATGGATCTGGAACTGAAATCCCAACTGCAGAGTGTCAGGTTTTTAGTGCGTACCTGTTGTGTTGATCCCCTCTGTATCTTGTTCTTCTCCCCGGCAGCCTCCATGGCGGCTTCTTCTTCTTCGATACCCTCTTTTTTTTCTGTTCGGATCTTCGTGGAATTGTTGGCTTCTCTTCTTGCAAAGTACAAGTTAGATTTGCTTTTTGAGGCTGTCGTCGTCTAGGCTGTTTCCTTGGCCTGTTGTGGTCATTGAATAAATGGGCCTGTGTAGCCATGCATAGAATTAGGTATGGGCTTTTCTTTTTGCCTTTTTTGGGCTCGTTTCTTTTTCTTATCGGATTTGCAAGACTTATAACCCGTTATGATCACGTGTATTTTAGTTGACAGTTTTCTTTTGTGGATTTCTGTCAATTTTTTTTTCTGGTGAGTTGTCTTTGTTTTATTGGTTTTGAATATGACAGATTTGGATTCTCTTTTTCTATCAACAGTTAATTAGTCAGTCCCTATATTTATATAGATATTCCTCGTCCAAAGATAGAACAGTCTAATTCTGGGGCGGTGAGGTTTGTTTGGTGTTGGACGTACGGTAAAGCGTTGTGACAAGTCGATGCACCTCGCATTTGGCTAGAAAGCTGCCCACGTTATACTGAGCTCGTGAGCGGACACAACTTTATCCTGTCTGAAGAAAACTCGATCTTTTTCGAGCGAACTTATAGTATAATTCTGACGCAAACTCACCACTTAGAGTTTGTTTAGTGCACATAAATATATTTCTTTAAACATTAATTTGCATGCACCGAACTTTTTATGTCGTCTCATTTAGAAAAAGAACATTGCAGTATAAACCGTAAACAACATATGCACATTTTGCGATGAAACATTTTATTTCGATCTCATTGGAGTGTCAACGACTTAAATTTTTGGTATTTCTGTGCACATCCTGATTTCTCATCATGGGATCTTTAGTGAAGTTGCTATGTACTACCTCTCGTGCCAAATTACAAATCCTTTTAACCTTTTTAGATACATATCAACCTACTTATCACTTTGACTTCGTCTTAAATTAAATTTCTCTAACTATGACTAATTATTTTAAAAAAGTATATTAAGATCTTTAAGTTCAAATAAGTGCATTGGCAAGACATATTTCATGAAAAAAGTAATTAATTAAATTAATGATACTGTAGATGTTAATATAACTTTTTATAGATTTATTGAAAACTAGAGAAATTTAACTTATGGTAAAGCTAAAGTTAGTTAGTTAGTTAGTTACATGTGATGGTGGGTTTTAGAATCCAACAACCTCCTTATAACCGACAAGTCTAGGTCAATCTCGGTCATGGGTTTCATTTTCAAAACCTGTCATGCCGATTTCATAGATCTCAATCGAGAAATAAAAAACTGGCTCTCTCAGTGCAGGATTTTGTTTCACTGTTTCAGAAACAAGTTCTAGCAATGACAACACTCTCTAGTAAATATATCTACCCTAAATAAAAGCACTTGTTGTGGAGACAGTAATCTATCTATGATCTTACCTGACCTAAGAGTAAGAACTTTGGAGATGATTTTAAAACTACAATTAATAAGACTAAGGGTCTAAAGTTGTTCATAGACTTAGCCTCATCACTTTTTGAATAGAGATGTCATTTGTGAAATTTAACATGCACACTAAATTACCCTTAAAGAAATCCTCAAGCATTGCTAACAAATTCTTCTTAATAGGATCCCAAACTTATGATATAACACAATGGAAAGCCCATAATCCTGGAGCACCTTCAGCATCGCAACTGCAAACTGTCTCCTTTATTTCATTCTCAGAAAAAAGGAGATATCAGCAAATCATTTTCACTAACTAACACTCTCTCATGCTTGTTCCAAAGAAATCATGAGATAAGGAAATCTTGAGTCTATCTTCCTTTTTAAACAGGTCTTTATAAAAGGCTAAATCAATGTCCATTATACCTTTCAGATATCTTCCACTAGACCATGCATTGGGACCTTCTAAAGCATTGGAAAACTTTAAGGTGATACGGAACATCTTAGGTTTAGAGTGGCATTGGACATGTCATGGAGGGGACAATCCATTGACTTGGTCGATTTCACAAAAGAAATATATCGATTGACATGGGTCGCTAGAAAGTGCAGTGGAACAACGAGCTTAATTACTTTGCTGAGGGAAAATCCGTACGGAGTATATTTAAACTCTTAATTTCTCTTACAATTTATTGTTGATTGCTAAAAACATCAATATATTCTTGGAGCAACTTTGGATACACATCAACTGGTACGAGTACTATTGTTTCGTAAACTTGTGTTTAATTTGACTATCTGTGAGTCAAAATTCATAATATGTGACATTTTTCTAGTCAGATTCATAAAATGTGACATTTTTCGGTCAGAATTTGCTTGCTTATTACCATTGAAGATAATAAAATTGCAAGCCAAATAAGATCCACACTAGCGTGTGGTACAACCAGCAGGTAGCCGTAGACGAAAGCAGAGACACAATGACAATTGAGACAGTGCCTGCTGCCAAACGCAAACGGAGAGAGGAGAGCCAGTAGTGTGTGTTGGCCCAAACATCGCGATCCGACGTGGCCCAATGGCGCGTCGCGGAGCCTTATCCCGCGGGGGTCGCCCCTGATCCAAACCATCCGCTCGGCCGCCGCGCACCACAAGTAGGCGCTCCCCGGCGACCCCACCGCCGCCGCCCCCTCCCTTCGTTAACACGCCGCCGCCTAACACGCCCCGCGCCCGCCCGCGCTAGTGCCATCCACGCTCTTCTTCCCCAGTCGGCAAAAAGCAAAGAAAGCAGCAGCTTGGTAGCAGCTAGCCATGGCGTCCACCTCCTGCTTCCTCCACCAGTCCACCGCCCGCCTCGGCGCGTCGCCGCGCGCGGCCGCCCCGCGCAGCACCCAGCTGTTCGTCTGCAAGGCCCAGAAGCAACAGGAGGGCGCCGCCGTCATGGAGAGCGACGTGTCGCGCCGTGCCGCGCTCGCGCTCCTCGCCGGCGTCGCCGCCGTCGGCGCCAAGGTGAGCCCCGCCGCCGCCGCCTACGGAGAAGCAGGTAACGAACCAACCAAACCGCCGGCGTTCCGTCCTTAATTTCTCTTTTCCTGAGTGCCTGATCATGACTGATCCGCCGCGTGCATCGATCGATTGCATCGGCACGGCAGCCAACGTGTTCGGCAAGCCCAAGACGAACACGGAGTACATCGCGTACAGCGGCGACGGGTTCAAGCTGCTGATCCCGTCCAAGTGGAACCCCAGCAAGGAGCGGGAGTTCCCGGGGCAGGTGCTCCGCTACGAGGACAACTTCGACGCCAACAGCAACGTCTCCGTCATCATCCAGCCCACCTCCAAGAAGACCATCACCGACTACGGCTCCCCCGAGGAGTTCCTCTCCCAGGTCGACTTCCTCCTCGGCAAGCAGGCCTTCGGCGGCAGCACCGACTCCGAGGTCCGTAACTAGCTAGCTACCTTGTGTTCTTCGCCCGGCCGGCCGGCCGCCGCCATGCTCGTCGATCTCTGCTTGCTTATTGATTGGTGCTTATTGCTTGCCATCATCGATCCATCTGCTGCTGCAGGGTGGGTTCGAGACCGGCGCTGTGGCCACGGCCAACGTGCTGGAGAGCTCCACCCCCGTGGTCGACGGCAAGACGTACTACAGCATCTCCGTGCTGACCAGGACGGCGGACGGCGACGAGGGCGGCAAGCACCAGCTCATCACGGCCACCGTCTCCGACGGCAAGCTCTACATCTGCAAGGCGCAGGCCGGGGACAAGAGGTGGTTCAAGGGCGCCAGGAAGGGCGTCGAGAAGGCCGCCGCCTCCTTCAGCGTCGCATAATTGTGCATTTTGTTTCTTTGATGATGGTTTGTTTCATCAGGGATGCACTGCACGCACCGTGTGTACGTAGAGAGGCCAGGCCTGGCTGAGCATGCTTGTATGTGTTCCTTTGATTGTACATGAGAACAACAAAGACTAAGGAGAGCCCCATTTCCATGCAAGGATCGATCCATTTCTTCAGTCATGCAAGTTGTTTAAGAAATCTTAGTACTAATAATGGGGCTTCGTTTTTTATTATGTTCCCTGCCATTAGCTCTGTTTGTTTTAGCCAAAGATTCTAAAAAGCACTTTGCATGAATTATGGGAAATTAAATTGTGTCGAAACTAAGGAGTTTAAATCTCAAACAGACAGCATACGACACCAATGCAAGGTTTTGTGTGAGTTGGACTTTTGTGTAAGCAATGGGGAAGGGACTGGAGAACAGAAAGAGAATTTAGGAGGATATGTAGTTCAGAGCCATGGGGAAGGGATTGGAGAACAGATAAAGAATTGAGAGCAATGGGGAAGTTTTATGTCTCCAAAAACAGCTTATCATTCCCCAACTCATCTCCTTTGTAGTTATTACACAAAATCTGAGTGAACCTGAAAGCTGCTGAAATCATGGATGTCGCTGTTGACACCGTTTTAAATGAAATGACCGACAAAATTGTGGAGGAAAGGGTGGTGCGGACTGATACTGTGTTGTTTTCTTCATGTGGGGATAAAGAAAAAGAGGTGGAAAATACTTCGATTGAGATGGAAATGCTTCAGGTTGAAGATGCTTCTTTTGTGTTAACACTAGAAGAAATATGTAGATCTGTGACAAAACATTACAAAACGTTCATCATAAATCATGCGTCTTTATCCATGGTTTGTGACGTTTATATGTTCATAGAACGTCAGAGAACTGTTCTCTGACGTTCTATGAACATATAAACGTCACAAACCATGGATAAAGACGCATGATCTATGACGAACGTTTTGTAATGTTTTGTCACAGATCTACATATTTCTTCTAGTGTAAGGAAAGTTTTGAGGATTGGGAGTTCTTCTGTTAAAAAGGCCAGAAACATATGGACGGGAAGGTGGTGGCTCAGATTTGTTGCCTGGTTCGGCCAGTATGGCAGTGGCCCAAACAGCCGAGCAATTTGCTCCTGTTTTGGGCCTACATATATTCTGAAGCTGGTGCAGATTTGGCTGCTGTACAGAAATTTGATACGGAGGAGTCCAAGAACAATACAGGAATGCTTGCTAGCAGCTGCTGCTATTCCAGAAGTTATGGTCTCCACTAGTCGTGTAAGTCCAAGACTAGTACGTTCATCTGATGAACACACTCTTTCAGAACATAACTAAAGTTACAGTTGATTTTTTTTTTTAAAAAAAACAGTGTACTTTTAGTAAGTACGTCGTCCCAGTTCTGATAATTCTATCCATACTTGTTTATATTTCTATTTTTTTTTTCACAACCACACTCGGTAGCAGACAGGTACACAGCACAAGCCACGGCTTTCAAAACGACATGAATGAAGGAAGAGAAATTAAAACCGAAATTCCAAAAGAAGTGGCGCCAACTTCCTGAAACCTAAGAACGTTTGCGACCATCTCGACAGAAATGGCGCCAACTTCCTGAAACCTGCTGCCACCCAGAGATTACCCTCTTCATTCAACACCAGCAATAGCCAGATCGACATCGTGGCAATCTAATCGAAAAACCTGACAGTTTATCTCCTTCCAGATTGACCAAGAAAGCAGCAAGACATGAGATAGTTTAGTTTCTGTATAAAACCACAAGGAAAGGTTTAACTGCATCAAGGTCATAGAGGATATATATCCACACTTATCATCATCCCCAAGCCCACAAACATTCCAGGAGATGAAGGAAGACTTAAACATGGAAACAAAGGTCACACCAATTAACAAAACAAACTGAACACATTTGACATCACAAACATGATAGTGAACAGGTTGTACAGGCCACCTCTAAGCCTGGACACAACCACTGCACTTGACAACAACTTGAGCCAACACAAGCAGTCCCTGAACACAAGGAAAGAAGAGACAACAGAAGTTGCAGCAGGGCCCAACACAGAGGCTGCAGAATAAAAAAAACACATAACATAGCTTTGAAATAAATATTACAGGTTCAATGTCAAAAACTAACAAGTAACAAGCCAACAGCTGAGTGCGAATAAAGTATGTTACAGGTTAGAAAGCAGTAGTAAACTGAAACTCTGACCTAACCTTATTTTCTTAGATTTCACGTGTTTTTGAAATCATTGGCCTGCATAATAACCGAACAATATCTCGTTATATGAATTCCATAACCTGGAGCCCACATCTTGCATTTGGTGCTGGGGCCCTAATAAATTCGTAGAGGCGGCCCAGCTGGAGATGCCTTCTTGCATTGCACGCCGGGGCCCTAAATTCCTAGAGACGACAGGTCCGCTGGAGACGTCGGCTTGCTGTTCTCTAGGGGGTAAATCAGCATTGGTTCGGCTAGCTGGAAGTGGAAATTTGGTTAGAAAAAGTCATGAACTAACCTTGAATATAGAATAATTAATCCCTGGGTATTACGTACCAGTTTCTCTTGCCCGCGCCCGTCGTCTCTTGGCCTCACTTTTCCACTTCTGTCGAACGCTCTTTTCTTCATTAATGCGATTGAAAATAAGGGCAGGGTGGTTAGGATGAACGACGGTTGCTTGTCTCAGTGCAGCCTCTGCTGCCGTAACATCCTCCTCGCAGTGGTAATCGTTACAGTCCGCAGTCGCTGTGACTTTCTGAAGCGAAGTGAGGTGCTCAAACCCAAGATTGCTAAAGCATCTACCTTGGGATTGAACCATGGGCCACGACCACTGGGCCTCAAATGAAAGCTCTTGGAGGCTTGGCATGACGGTCGCCTGTGCTCCTCTTGTCCGCTCGTCCTTCTTCTCTCTTGGACCAAACACCATATCATCTCTTCCATTCCACAAGGTGAATGAAACACTCGAGTCGTCATTGAGTACAAACAGGACCATTGAAGAAGAAAACTTGCAGGATCTCAACTTCTGGAAAAAGCAGTTACCATCAGTACTGGCAAAGTTAGTTACTGTTACCATGGACTTAGTTGACAGCCCAAGGTGGCAGAGCTCCGGTAAACCACCAAGGGTTTGCATGCTCTGCTCATCCAAGTCAATCACATCCAACTCCAGGTGGGAGAGGTTGATCAGAGATGTTGAATTAATGCACAAGGGGAGGCTATAGGAATTGTGCCCTCGCACAAGCAAATTTCGGAGGTGTCGTGGCAGCACCACTGCGCCAAGCATTTCCGCTCCATACAGTCTTAAACTCTGGATCTTGTGGAGATTTCCTATAGACTGCACAAGATCTGATAGCATGCTCTGATCCATTCCAGTAGTGACCTTAATCGTGAGCACCCTGAGTTCACTGAGGTTGCTCAGTTCCTTAAACATCATGGCAGTACATTGTATCAGCAGCTCCTCTAGGGACGTCAGCTTCTTGATTATCCCGTTCGGCATGCTCGTCCCCAAAGCGTGTAGGCACACCAGATTTCTTAGTTGGCCTACGCTCGATGGCAGTTCTTTTATGTACAAATTCTCCACCAAGTGCAGTGTCTGCAGGAACTTCAGAGCTGCTACTTCTTTTGGGAGCTGAGGCATAGTTGTGTGTTTTAACCCAAGGTACCTCAGATGGAGTAACTTCCCAAGATGCTTAGCATTGTGCCAGCTCTTCATACATACACCCTCTAAACATAGCACACGCAGGAGTGCAAACCTCCAAAATAGGAGCTCCTTATCACCAAGATACCTGAAGGCAATGAGCGATCTCATTTTTTCCACACCCCTACTGTTTTCCTTTTCCTGACAAGAATCTTTTGTGCTCTTTTGGTGTGCTAATCTGATGCATGCCTTGCTTATTGATGATGATGTGCCTTCATCACTTTCTAATATGGTGTCGACGAAGTTTTCTTCACTTGACAAAGAACGGAGGAGATCAAGCACCATATCATGAACACGACAACCTTCTATGATACCATCTTGCTCTGACTCCACTGCCTGTATCAGGCTTCTATTGACAAGATCAGTGAAGTATCCCTCTCCAACCTCAAATAATTCTATTCCTGGTTTCTTCTGGACAAAACCTTCAGCTATCCACCTCCATATCAGGGAGTTCTTATCAACAATGTAGTCTTCTGGGAATGAACTTAGATACAGCAAGCAAGTCTTTAGATCGCAGGGAAGATCATAGTAGCTAAGAGACAATATCTCCATAGTTCTATCTCCTTGCTTAATATCTTTACCACGAAAACCAATAGAGCTGCACACCTCAAACCATTTTGTCCTTGACTTACCCACCAATAAACTAGCCATTGTGATGATAGCTAATGGTATGCCACCACATTTCTTTAGAATTTTACCAGACAAAATCTCCACTTCATTGTCAATGCATTTGCCTTCACCAAATATCCTTGTATAAAATAACCTTTTGGCATTATCAACCGAAAGTGCTCTTGGCTTGTAAACCTCACTAATACCCATGGCTTCATACATATTTCGAGTAGTTAAGATTATTCTACTGCCTTTATTCTCATCAACCAAAGCCAGTCTTATTGTTTGCCAAGATTGTTCTTCCCATACGTCATCGACAACAATGAAGTATCTGTGGCAATGGAAGAGCCTGAAGTTAGTAAAAATATCTAAGAATCCAAATAAATAAAGAAATATATGACAGATAGAGAATCAAACAGTGGTGACATCAAAAGTATATCGACATCAAAAGTATATCAAATATCAAACACTGAAACACGAATGGTATATAATATGAAAGGAAATAATAGAAATAAGATATATCTGATATATATTTCCTGAAGACTCTATCAATGCATAGTGTCGTAACAACGAGATATTGGATAAGTTGTTCTAAGTGAAAAAAAATATTATGTATTTTTTTTTTCCCACTGAAATCTTCTGATATTTATGATTATCCTATTTATCCATAGGCGCTGATAGAAAATAATCCATCCTTTTTATGCTTGGAAAAATGGATTGCTCTACATGCACATATTTCCTTCTCATAACTTTTGGTAGCAGCCTAAATATGGATGCATTTTTTTTTTTAAAAAACACATGGACATGCTCTTCCCTATGTGTTTTGTGATTTCAGATGAATCTGAGGACTGCAATCGGTGCTAGGCAACACAGTGAAGCCAGAGGCCTTAGGTAGAACGAGGGTCCTAGCCTTCTGCTTAAATCCGAGAGAGATTTCAGTGATGGGTCAACTAGAAATGGAAGTCTTCGGCACGCCAAAGACCCTAGGAACGACGCTCGACCGAAGCCTCTACTGGGCACTGGCCTCCGGGAGTGCCTAACTGAGCCTTCACATAAACGCCGCCCCCGCAGATGGATGGAGAATCACGGCCCAAGCCCTGACAAGCCAATTGATAGTCTAGGAGGGCTCATGTTTTTATGGTGTTTTAGAAGGGGATGTCCCTTTATGTTTCTAGCTATGGAAGGTCTTGGGAATATTCTAGAGTAGGTAGTGAGTATTCCTATGTATAGGGGACGTTCTCTGAATAGAGTAATTTCTAGAGTTGTTCTAAATTATACTTTTTAAATTTTGATTAATGTTTTTAAAAAATATTAAAAAAATATGTTATATCATCAGATTTACCATAGAATATATTTTTATAATATACTTATTTTATATCATATGTTTTGTTACTCTTTTTTATAAAGTTAGTTAAAATTAAAAAAATTTGACTGGCATAGATTTTAGGAATCAATTTTTTTAGAGACGGAGGGAGTACTTGTATCCCATAAAAGAGGAGCTCAAAAAACAGTAAAAGGAGAGTTAATTGGCCAACTACCTTATACTGTGTATCAAAATCTGTGTAGTTGCCTCACAGGAGGCTCCGGGCTTAGGAGAGGAACCACTGGGCCAACAACGAAGATGGACTTTTATGGACGGTTCTATACTTAAAACGATCCTATAGAGTTGACTTATGGTTTTAATTATTAAGTCAACTGTATCTGAAAAAACGACTTTAGGGGCAATTTTATTAGGGAATGCAAACTAGCTTTCCGTGAAAACCCCGTACAAACTATGGCAAAAAAAAATTGGCTAAATTCCCCAAAAATTCACACATGTAAATGATATGATGATACACAAGCTTGTAAAATATCTTGTCCAAACTCGACTTCGTTTGTGAGATATAAAAATAACAAATTTCAAGTCAGAAAGCTGTCCAGATGATTTGTTAGAAATTTGTTATTTTTATATCTCACAAACAAAGTCGAGTTTGGACAAGATATTTTACAAGGTTGTGTATCATCATATCATCTACATGTGTGAATTTTTTGGTGAATTTAGCCGACTTTTTTGCCGTGGTTTGTACGAGTTTTCACGAGAAGTTAGTTTGCACTAGATACGTTCCTATTTTATTAATTGTACTAGCGGTAGAGATGGTTGACTAACTCAACCGCCTCCCAAAAATAAATGCGAGGCGTATTTCTTCATACTCATAAAAGACCGGTTGTGTAGTAGTGCTCCTATCTCCTATCCATCTAAAAGAGTAATCGTAAGCTGCTGGAAAAAAGAGAGAAGAACAAGGTACACTATCATTAACAGAAGAAGATAGAAGACGTAAACTGTTGGGGATGTTGTAGTAGAAAACAGTTAACAAGTGTATGTATAACATGTGCTATATATGCTGTAATAACTGCAAAGTTTACCCTGACAAAAGCTGTACTCATATATATCATGACCGTAAAAGCATTTTAACTAATTCATCATACCTCTTCTTCCGAAGGACACCTCGGAGTTCATCAATGAGCTGCTTTTCACCCCATATTGATATCTTGACATGCGTGTATTTCTGCTTATCAAGATCCCTAAGGATGTCACCGAAGACTCTCCTCAAATCAGGATTCCGGCCAACCGAAACAAAAGCCGCGCGATCGAACTGGGGTCTCAGCTTATCATACACTGCTCTAGCAAGAGTAGTCTTGCCCAGTCCTCCGATTCCAATAACCGAGACTATTTTTAACTTTTGGCTTAGCGCTTTCCACCTCTCCAGGACCAGCATTGATATGAGCTCACCCATTGCGCCGTCGACGCCGACGAGCAGCTTCGTCACCTCATGGTACATAGCCTGGAGGCGGGGATCGATTGCCGAGCTCGCGGCAGGCTTGGCCACCACAACCTCGTCGGCGTCGGCATCATGGTCAGGATTGGCCGCCGCAACAACAATGTCGTCGTTGACGACATGGTGGCAACTACTACCACTACCACACCGGTCAGTAAACTGATGAAGCTGCTTCTTGAGCTCCTGGACGGCGCTTGAGACCTCGAGGCGAGACTTGAGCTTGCTTAGGCTGAACAGCAGCTTGCCCGTCTTCTCCCGGACGCGCACGAGGAAGGCGTCCAGGATTTCCACCATGTCGTACGACGCCTCCCGGAAATCCCACGCCAAGAGCCTGACCTGCGGGTCGAGCTGGTCGGGCGGGACCCGCGCCACCTTGGAGCTGGAGAGTGCAGCATGCGTGCTCTCGAGCTCCTTTGCAAGAGATTCGACTTCTGCCCGTAGGCCTTTCGGTAGCTTGCATTCGTCATCTTGGAGAAGCTGGAGCAGCTTGGTGGCGAGGTTGCCCGTCGCCGCCGTCACAAGATCCATGCTCGATCACGAGCTAGCTAGCTCTCAGGATCAGATCTGTGTGTTACCCTTGCAACCCTGTGTGGTTGCTGCTGCGTGTTGGTTTGGTGTGGTGTGGTGTGGTGTCAGCAGGGACGATGTAATGGAAGTGTGGGGGTTATATCGAGATACGAGAGACAAGAAGAGGAGGTGGCACATGCATGCCCCAGTTGGCACCGTGTTGATCGAGATCTGAGGATGCTCGTGGTGGTAATAATCAAATCGAACGCACATGCCTCTCCCCTTTCGAGGGGTTGGTGTGGTGTCGAATCTTAGGAGCCGAAAACGTAGACCATGTGGTCACGTTCTCAGAACATTATTTTTTCTGTGATGTTCAGGTTTCTGATTAATGCTCCCATGTTATAAAATGATTTATGCTATTTATCTGTCAATAGATTTTTTTAATTTCTATCTGTCAAATTTTAGACCGTTAATTTTGCTCTAAGATTCGTGCTGTCTATTGACGGGTCCGCCATGTGCTGTTGGGTCCGTAGTTTTTGACGGGTCCACTATCTTTCCCCAATCTTGATCGATTCAGCTTTCTTCCCCAGTTCAAGCGGTGGTCGCCGCCGTGCGCGCACCACTCTCCACTCACCGGCGCACGCACCGGTGCTGCTCTACGATCGATTCCTTCCTCCACCGGCTGCTGCTCTGTGCTTGGTGAAATCCCGAGCCACGCCACTGTCCGTTTTGTTTGATTTTTGCGTTGCACGGGTGGGGGTCGCCATCCTCTTCGGCGGTTCAGGTGGTGGGAGAGCTTCTCCGCATCGGGCTGGCCACTCGGTGCTGCTCGTCCCCTCGGGTGTCGGTGGAGCAGGGGGGAATGGCGATGGTGATGGGTGACGAGGTGGTGGTGGTGGTGAGGTGGGGTGGTGTTGTCCATGGGAAGATGGGAGGGCATTGAAGGGGTGGGGGGTGGGGGCGGGGGGAACCGGGCAGAGGCCGGGAGGAGGCCTGGGGTTGCCGACGAGAGGACAGAGGAGGGAGGGCGGCTGTCCAGAGCCACAGATGTCACACCTGCGCTCTTGTCCCTGCCGTGAGGATGTGCATGTGCCTTTGATGCTATGATGCCGATCTGCGTTCTAGGAGCTAGGATGCCAGATGCTTCTTTTGCTTTCATTTTTTTTTACCAGATCCACTCTTTTCGTGTTCTTCATCCTCCTCCCCTTCCTGCTGTCCGCCTTTGATTCATTCATTCTCCATTCTGTATTAGCTAGTGTAACTACAGGAACCTGTCAAGTCGCACTAATTGCTGGATCTGTTGGTGTGTGCTGTGTGGGATGGGGTTGCAGTTCACTGAGGAGTTGATTTTAGCTTTTTTTTTTTTCTTCTCATGGACGGATAGTATTACCATACTGAGGGTTTGAGAGGGGCCGTAGTTGTGTTTTTATTTTGTCATGCATTATGTGATGCCAGTAATCGTATGTTAGTTTAATGTTTTTGTAGTTCTATAAATGATGTAACAATTTTAGAGGATATCTGTGCAGTGGAGAGATGATGTCTTATCTTCACGTGGTCTTATTTGTTCTTTTCAACTCTAAGCATCCACTGCATAGGCATCATTAGGAGCTTTTGATTGGTTATAATTTAATGTTTAATTTATAGACATGATTCTTTCTAAGCAGTAAACTAGCTTTTTGAATTATATGTGTTAGCCTCATCGTGGTAGTGGAGCACGTCCTTGCTGGGGTTGGTGCAGCAGTCACCCTTTGGCAAGTCCTGCTTAATTAAGTACACAGCTTAAGCACGCATGTATCAAACAGTACAATGAGCTAGTAACAATTGTGTAAAATATAGTGATATGAACCAAGACCCAGATGTACGAAGCAAACACAAAAATTGGTTAACAAAATTCATTCTCTATGTGTCGTGATTTGGGACTTCTGTTTTAGTGCTGCCGGGATATGCAGATATGAATTGGCTTCCACCATAGCAAGTCAGTAAAGCTAGCGCTTGTACACTGTCCACTTGCTGCTGATGTGGAAATTCTGCTGTTGTACAGAAGGGGAAATAAGAAAAGGTAGATGAAACTGTGCCCTCCTATTGTGAATTTGTCTTATAAAATTCCCTCAAACAAATTAGTAGATGAAACTCTGCCATCCTATTCTAGGTGTGCTCGAACTATTTTTCCAGTGGTAATGGCTAGTCTCCCAGCTGATGGTCTTGACGATTAGTGTTTCTGTCTGCAGGGGTTGGGGGGTTGGGACTTGTAGCTACAGTTAGTTGAGTTGAGTTTGTCTATCTGTTATTTTTCAGAGCTAGCTGCTGCTGATGAAGCTGCTATAGGTGGTGCCAAGGAAAAAAATATCGGCCGATAATATCCAAAATTTCTGATATATCCCGTTTATCGGCTAGGTCTGAAATATTTCATTTATCACCCGAAATTTTTATAATTTTAAAATTTTTCATCCAAATACACGCCAATGCCCACCCAATACTCTAACCATACCCTATGTATCATTTTCTCTTTCTTCGACTTTCAAGTTGTCACCGCATTCGCACGTTCAAGCCGTGCCGTTGTCCTTCTCATTAAATAGGCAATTGGTAATATGTTTTATTTAGTTTTCTATGTTAAATGGTTTAGAAATGATCTATGCGCTTTTCTAAACAAAATGAGTCATTTTTGTTTAAATTTTTTCTGAAATTTTATTTCTATCACCGATATATTTTTGATATATCCGATATTCCCGTTTATCGGTGACCACCGAGATTTTTAAAATACCGATAGAAAAAACCTTGGGTGGTGCTACTAGTGGAAAGCGAGTGTGACTGTGTCTTTCTTTTTGTGTGTATGTGCGTGTGTGTGTATTTTCTAGATGTTGCTTTTTTTTTGCCTCTGCTGATTGATTTGATAGAGCTGTTGCTGCTTGAGCTACTGCTATTGTTTTTTCTGGTTATTTATCAAATAAATCTGGCACCTGGTAGCACTTGTGTGCGTGTGTGTGTGTGTGCATGTGTGCGTTTGTCTGTCTGTCTGTCTTGGTCTCTGTGTCTGTGACTGTGTCTGTGTCTGTGTGTGTAACTGTGTGTGATCATATTTGAATGGTTTTGTGTGTTTCTGTGCGTGTTGATGTATCTATTACATGAGGGTGTTAGTTTCACAAGTGACTTCTTTTCTAGCTTAGGCCTTGTTTACTTTATCTCCCAACTTCCAAGTTTTTTCACTCTCTCTCCATCACATCAATTTATACCCATATATAAAGAGTATTAAATATAAGTAAAACAAATAACTAATTACATAGTTTGGTTGTACATCACGAGATAAATCTTTTGAGCCTAGTTGGTCCACGATTGGATAATATTTGCCACATACAAACGAAATGCTACAGGACTTTTCAATCTCTCTCCACCACATCAATTTGTAGCCACATATATGGACCATTAAATATAAATAAAAAAATAACTAATTACACAGTTTAATTGTAAATCACGAGACAAATCTTTTGAGCCTAGTTGGACCACGATTGGACAATATTTATCAAATACAAACGAACTGCTACAGGACTTTTCAATCTCTCCTCATTTAAACAAGGCCTTACTGTGTGGCAGGTAATTTATTTTCTAGCTTTGTTTGGTGTGTGTTTGTGTCTATGTGGTTTTGTGTGTGTCCATATGTGTCTTTCTATTTAGGCGTGTGTGTATGTGTGCTCGTGTGTGTGTGTGTGTGTGTGTGTGTGTGCATGTGTGGTGTGTGTGTTTGTCCATGTGTGTTCAAGCATGGATGCATGTTGGGATTGAAAAAATTCGTTATGTGATGTCTACAGAGCTGTATGTTTTATTTAATAGATTTCTCAATGTTTATCTATGTCTAGGTGTCTCTGTGTGTGTGTTTTTCTAGATGTTTTTTGCCTCTGCTAATTGATTTGACAAAGCTATTGCTGCTTGAGCTGCTGCTATTGTTTTTTCTGGTTAATTATCAAATAAATCTAGCACCTAGCAGCACTTGAGTGTGTGTTGTGTGTGGTTGTCTGTCTCTATCTCTGTATCTGTGTGTGTGCTCATATTTTAATGTGTGTGTGCTATGTGTGTGTGTGTGTGCGTGCGTGCGTGCGCGACATACAATTGTTTTTTGATTTTGTATGTACTAATCCATCTATTTTTTTTCATCTCCTAGATGCGAGAGAGAACTCTGCAACAGCCAATTTGGAATGAAAGGTTGCTACTAGGTGAAAGGGCTAGCGGTTCACTGGACTCACTGGTGAAACTGAAGCCTTGAATTTTACGTCTTGATTTTTTTTGGCAGAGCCTACATGTTAAGTGATAAACCAACTACCATCCTTCTTGTTGGGAAATCTTCTGATCCGAATGGATGCATGATCGTTGCTGGCCTGGATGGTAGATGATGGGTATAGGCTCTGTCTATCTAAATTTTTGTTGCATAGTGGTTAATTAATATTTTTTTATTTTGTCCACTTGCATGCTTGCTTTCATTTTCTCAATATTTGCTGAATATATGGCTGATGTTATTTTCTAAACATAGTGCTTAAATTGATATCTTTTTTGTTACCTCATACTGATGTTTGATGTTGTTGGTACCGGTATTGGTCCTGATTTTGATTTTGTTACTGTCACCGGACCTATAATCTAAATCATACAACTAGTCTCATCGTCCTTGGATTCCAGCACTTCATTTTGTGATGTTGGCTGTAACACCTCAGGTGTTAAGCATTGCATTAGGCCATAATTAATTAACTTTAATCACCTATTAAGCATAGCATGAGCATCATCAAGCATAAACCCTAATGCATTTATCATTTCATGTGTTTGCATTTTATTTATTAATTGCTTGCTTGATTGATTGCTTAGTTAATTAATGCCTTGTAAATCACGTGATCAAGTTTGGATCCACTTGCCTAGTAATTTGAAAAGTTTTAACAAAATTTGTTGCAAAAGATTTGGTACAATTTGGAACAAAAAGAAAATAAGTTGGAAAATCCTTTTTATTGCCTCTAATTCAAAATGAATTTGTAATTCAAAATCTATTTGGAATTTTGACTTGATCCTTAATTAAAGTTGTTCATTTTTTTAATTCTCTACAACTTTTGTTTTGGACCATTTCATGAAAATGCTTTTAAATTTATCAAAAAGCCACTTTTGTTCGGTTTGCATTTGAATTCAGAAATTCAAAAAAAGAGAGAGAGCAAATGCCACCGCAAACGGCCGGGCCGTTTGCCTGCCATGACCCATGGCCCGCTCGCTGCGCCAAGGCCAAGGCCGCGCCGCGTCGTCGACCGGCTTCGAGCCGGGCGCCACGCGCTCGCCGTGCTCTCGCCATCGTGCCGCATGGCCGGCGAAGCTCCGACGAGTGGGCCCCGCCACGACCCGGCCGCGTCGTTTTTGGAAACCCGCCCCGCTCCACTCTCTCACTTGCGCGCCTCTCCCTCACTCTGCTCGCACTCGCCTTCGCAGTTGTGGCTTGGCGTCGTAGCGGCGTCGCCGCCAGACGCCTCCGTCACCGGCGTTCCACCGCCACCGCTTCGAGCTCACGCCGCCAAATAAGACGCACAAGCCCGCGCCCGCCTTGCTCTACAACGTAGCACCGCTAAGCCGCCAAACGAAATGCCGGTAAAAAGGCCAATCGGGCCATCTTCTTCCTCTCCGTGGTCGAGCTCCGCTTGCGGCCTCGGCTCGGCTTGCCGCCGTCTCGCTCTTCTTTTCTCCCTCCACGCCGTCGGCGTTTCTGGCTTGGCTAGCGCGCTAGGGTTTTGGTCGAGTTGGTTGAGCCGATTAGGGCTCGTCGTGGCGAACGCCGCCGCCGCCGCCCGGCGCTTCGCGCCACCGCGATACCGCCACCGTCGGCGGGGGCTCTGGGTTGCCAATAGAGGCGACCGACCCAACGGTCGGCTTTCGCCGTGAGCTCGCGGAGCTCGCGCGCGACTCACCGCGTCATGCCACCACCGGGATGGTCGCCAAGACGGCCGTGCAGAGGAGGTGGGTGGCCGTGCCGCCGCTTCGTCGCCGACACGAGCTACCCCCGGGTGCGGCTCGGTGAGAGGAGCACGCCCGGTGCCATGGACTGGAGGGTCCCGGTGCCCAGTGACTCTGGTCCACTGGACCGAGTCCATGGACCTGGCTGGACCCGGTTTTTTTATTTAAATGATTTCGAGAAAATGCTTTTAATCGTTTTAAATTCATAACTGGTGCATATGTGGTCCAAATTTGATGAAACTTGTTTTCCTATGTTTCTTGTCAGTAGATCTATTTGTGAAAAATATGAAATGCATTTTGGTGATACTTTTTCTGTATAGATTTATTTAATTGCTATAAATGCTGAAATCTGGTTAAATGCATGGTAAATTGTATATTGCTCAGAAAAAATATGATTCTTGTTTTGTTAGACTTGTTATGAGATGTACTTTCTGGAAAAATATATGCCATGTAGTCCCTATGTAAAAATATGAAGATGTGATTTAATTGTATTTTAGGCTGTTTTCTTTAATGATTTTTAGTAAATTAATTATGAGGAGTTATGACTTGGTAATTTTTGATGACTGCTCTTGTGCTAAGAAGTTCTAATTAAAAATATGAAATCTATTGTTTGATACTTTTCACTGTACAAAGTTGTTAAATGTGAATTTCTGTCCTGCTGCTTCACCTTTTTTGTGTAGGCTGTTGTACTTGATAAAATGTGATGAAAATTTTATCATGACTCTGTTTTAGCATAATGTAGCTCCTGTAATTTTTGTAGAATTTTTTGGACTATTTAGACAGAGGTCACAGTTCAAGCCCTTAAATTCACATGAAATGATAAGGCTTTGAATTAATGGTTTTAATAAGTTCTATAGTGCTTTTTGGGCACTTTTAATTATGTTTTGCTTGTTGGTCATATTATGCAGTACCATATCTGAAATGTGATGTTTGAATTATGAGTATTGTTACTTCTCTTTTGTGCACTGTGTTGTGTGTGTGTATATACACACCCACCTTCTTTATACACTTCTCTAAGTGTTTAGAGAAGAGATATGCACATACTCAGTAAATGAGATAAGTTGTTAGTAGAGAGGAGATATACACCTACTCCGTCAAATAAACTGTTAATTATCTTCATTCATGAGCGTCACACCTGTGCATTCGTTATGTTTATATCGTGCATTGCATCATACAGGTTCGCAGGAGGGCTCCCTTACTTCACCGTACGAGGAGAGTCCAGTCGAGGAGCCCCAGCAGGAAGGACTCGAAGAGGAGCCGGTGCCCGAAGAGGACGATCTGTCGGAGTGCCCGAACCACTTCGCTAGCAACTTCGAGAAAGGCAAGCACCGGAGCATTTCCTTACCTATGCTTTCTAACAGTCTAATTATGCTTTATGATTGATGCATTAAGTGTAGGAGTCGTGTGTAGGAGTTGTGTGCAACCGTTGATGCATTATATCCTTGTTTACCCTTGAATTATCCTGCCTTGAATTACCCTGCTAGTCTAGGACGAGTTAATTGCTTAGCTTGCTTAGACGGTAGAAGTCGGGTGATTCCTGTCATCCGCAAGTATAGGTGATTACTTATGATTGATGAAAGAGCTTATGTTGATATCATCTTGTTGATGGTCATGGTTGTGATAATTAGAGGCCAAGCGGAGTCTTATGGGGTTGTTGGACCATAGTGATTCTGTCGGTGTCGATTAAGGACCGTGTTGTTGTCGTCCCTCGAGTCATGTTGAACGTATGTCTCACACTTAGCTGGCCGGATAAGCACTTCCAACCGCGAAGCCTAACACTATCTAGGCCGGCTCTCGACCCGTTTGCACCGTATTGGAGATGGATGGGGGACCACAGGGGCGCGAAGAGTAAGTCCGAGGTCCAGCAAGGCTGGCTAAGGCAGTCGGGCGGCCCCTGGGTACGGTGGTTCTGCTCGAAACCGCGTTTTCTTCCCGGATATGTGCCACGGTAACCTGTAGCTCACTTGGCTCATAAGCATGGTTTGTGTGAGGAATATCCCCTGAGCTCAGTAGTAATCGATTTGAATCGCCATCGTTCCTGGACAGTGAACACTTGACTTGAGCTACGTCATCGTAGTAATGATTATGGAATGTGGTTAATGATGATGATGATGAGTTAAGCTAAAATGATTGTGTTTACTACTTGATTGCTTAATCATGACTTAAATACTATAATGATGCATAGTAATAGGTGCTCACCTAGCATAAATAGGAATGGTTAAGCTGAGCTATCACTAGAATTGGTTACCACCGTGTTTGTGCAAAAAGAGTCAAGCTATCCCCTGATAAAGCCTGTCATACTCTTTGGAGTCTTTTATTTTGAGTCAGTCGGGTAAGTCTAGCCAAGTACCTTCTCGTACTCAGGGTTTTTCCCGCTTGTTGTTTGTGCAGATGGCTATACCTACCACGGGTATTGTGAGACCTGCTTATATCCAGTGGATTAAAGTACCGAGGGCATGGTCATTCTTAATATTCTCTCCACTTGCTTTTGTGGATTGGCTATCGAGCTGGCACTCTACTAAACTTAAGTATGTGTGTGTGGGTTGAGCTTTAAAAACTACTTTGCTTTCGCTACTTGAATTTGGAGACTTGGTTTGTAATAACTTTTATTCCGCACTCTGATGTATTGAACTATTTGTGAAATATTGTAACATGCGAATGGTGACGCTAAACTTATACGATCTTGGTTGATGATGTTTGGTTTGAAATCCTTCGAGATTTCTAGACTACCAGGTTTATAACGGCTTAAGTGTGATAATTACTTGTCTGGCGAGTGATTTTGCACATATGCTTTTATAAATTGGTCGGTTTTGTTACACTGGGCACATCTGTCATCATACCAAGTGCTCTTGTCCCAAAGATGGGAGGCAGAAATGTGAGTAAACCAATCACTCTTTCTGTCTTCTAAATCTAAGATTTTGAAAGCCAACTAGTTTTTTTTTGAATTCTGATATCAAAGGGCTCAAACTATATTCTTTGTGCCTCCCCGTCGATTTGTTAGAAAAACTATTTTTTGTGATTTTACAGTAGGATTTCAGTTCAACTGGTGCCAACTTTTTGTTTGACTTTGTTCAGAGATGACTTTACTTGTCCTTGGTGGTTTCTGTAGGTCAGGAGGAAACTGGAGCACAATATGCACTCCCTCCATTCTACATGACCTCAAAGAGTACAAGTACTTTGATCTATGACTAGACCTGATAGGTTGCAGATTCAGGTAGGCAGCTATTTTCAACGGGACAACATGTACTACAAAGCAGCAAATGCTATTTAGATAACCAGTTTTGAAAACATTGTACAGTTGATGAAGCTCATCGAGTACTTGCACTCTTAAATTTTCTCTATTCAGATATATGGCAATTCAGTCCAGGGACCGAAATTTGATGGCAACTTATCGACGGAAATGCTCACCGGCTACACGGAGTCAATCAGGAGGCTATTGGTTCAGCATGCAGGGTGGCACAGACGTCATAGAGTTTGGAACCAGCTGAAGGACTATGATGTCCCAGTCTTTGCATTTCTGACATGTTGTAGGTGCTCTATGATAGGAGATTTGGATGTCTCTTAGTGTATTTCGGGTTTTGGAAACATGTTATGAGATGTTTGTCTATTTTTATTTTAGTTGACAGATTTCTATCTACTTTATCTGTTAGATTTTTATAGGATGAGCTGTCTTCGTTTGATTGGCTGAGAATGTGACAGATTTTGGTTGAGAATATCTGTCTGCAGATAGCTAGACAGTCCCTTATAAAATATAGCCCCCCCCCCAAGCCGCCGCCTCTCTCCGTCGCCGCCGCTAGCTAGCCCAGCCACCTTCCTCGCCGCATTGTTACATATATGTTTATTTTGATATAATCTTGCTTCAACACAGCGTGAGGAACTTGAACCGAACAACTTGTAGATTTCAAACTTAAAACCCAACAACTTGTAGACTCAATATCAGAGGATTGCAAGACGAGCTAGCAGCCTTCATCATGGATGAGGTTCTGAGTAAAAAAAGGGATCTTTAAGCATTCAATAGGGCAAGAAAAATAGTGTAAATAAAGAGATAAAGAAACTTATATTGTAATATAAATCTTGATGAATGTATTGTGTATATGATGCTTCAAATATCCAGTCGAGTAACCATAGGAAAATAAAAGTATTACACAAAATAATAAAATAAACTAATAAATTAGAACTTTAGAAAATCAGATCACTGTCGGGTCCATATTTACTAAGTCGGCAGGCGGTGATCATAAGGATATCATTGCCGGTTGCGGTGCAAGCCACGGTGTTGCTCAAATCAACACCGTCGGCTCTAGTCCTACACCGCAGGTTATCCGGCGGTGATCATAGCCGGTATTGAGATAGCTAGTGAACACTGACAGGTCATACCAAAACCGCAGTGATGGTTCCTTGTTGCTGCCGCCTGGTCAAGCCAACCCAGTGGTGCCATGTTACTCCCACATGGAAAGTTAAGCCAGCAGCGATACATTGTTTGCACGGCAGCGGCAAGTTTGCTTGGCATCTTACCATGTCATGATGTCACGTTTTATTAATTGCTTGATAAATTAATCGGCATATTTTCTTCACCAATTCACTAGAAGTATTTTTTATTTCCAAAGGGCGACTACTGGACTGGAAGCTTCCCTCTGGCCGAGAGATTGTCTCGCGGTGGCCCAAAGAAGACCGCCCACGGGCCGCAAAGACGTCTTCCCCTCCCCCCCTTGCTCAGATCCCAATAAGCAGCAGGCTCGCCTCGCTCCAGTCCCAGCCGATCTGCCGTCGTCCTCGATCGCGTCTCCTACGACTGCTGGGGTTGTGTCGAAGTAGCCCAGTGACGGCGGCGCATCCACAGCAGGTCCCCTCCATCGTCGGCGTTGGTCAAACCCAAAAGCAGCAGCCTCGCCTCGCCTCCAGTCCCAGACGATCTGCCGTCGCCTAGCTTGAAGTCAGCGCCTGCCTGCAGGCTAGACCGCGTCTCCCCTCCGACGGCTTGCAGGTTGGATCTGGATCCTCCCCAACCCTACACCCTATCTACGCCTCTTCTCAGTTCCTCTTGTGGCCCAAACCCTAGATGTGAATTTGCTTTGCTTTGCTAAACCCTAGATGTGAATTTTCTTTCACCAGGGAACAAACATGGCCAGGCCATGAGCGCAGATCACGGGATGATGACGTGCCAGGGGGCTCCAGCTCCCCCGCTTGAGGATGACAACATCGTCTCCATGATCCTGCTCCGCCTCCCACCACTGCCGTCTTCCCTTCCCCGCGCCTCACTAGTCTGCAAACGCTGGCGCCGCCTTGTCACCCAGCCCCGTTTCTACCGCAGCTTCCTGGCTCGCCATAAAAAAGCTCCACTCCTCGGTTTCTTCTGCAGCGATTACCTTACTGGAAGAATTGATTTCAAGCCCACCCTGGATCCACCGAATCGCTTGCCTATTGCATGCTTCTCCAGCTGCCTGCTCAGTCAGCGTTACACAATCCTTGGATGTCACCATGGCCGCCTTCTTGCCATCAACTTCAGCAATGAGCTATATTATTTGGTGGTGTGGGACCCTATTACAGGTTACTGCTGCCATGTAGATATTCCTCAAATGTTCCAGGGGCACATTATTGAACATAAGGGTGCAGTTGTTTGTGCTTCCCGAGAGAAAGACCACATACATGGCGCTTGCCACTCGGAGCCCTTCCAGGTGGTCATAATTGGCTGCAGTAGGGAAGGTATTTTAGCCTGTGTTTACTCATCTATGACATGCGCATTGTAACGTCCCGCCTCCTCGAGGCCGGGCCCGCTTACATCCGATAGCTTTAATAGGACCAATACTACCCTCACGGACCAACACCGGTCTTTTTGCGCACTTTGTCCTCACTCATGCGCACCGGGGGAACGAATTTCGGTCGGTCACCCATCACGAAATTGCTCCGAGGCCAAGCACGCTTAACCCGGAGTTCTTTCGAGATGAGCTTCCGGAAAAGAAGTTGCAACTTATTGGTACGAGTATCATATTAATCCTATTAAGCCACGGTCGGGGTGTTACATCCTCACCCCTTAAGCGTCGGCGTCCTCGTCGATCACCCCCAGGCCGGGGAACCTCCTCTCTTGGCCACGTCCGTGTGTCCAGTGCCGGCGCATGTGCCATCTTTGTGTGACCACGACGGATCCACACCAGCCATGCGCACTATGCTCGCGCAAGAATCTGCGACACACGCGCCCGTGAAACCGCGAGAGTCGGCTCTGATACCATTTGTAACGTCCCGCCTCCTCGAGGCCGGGCCCGCTTACATCCGATAGCTTTAATAGGACCAATACTACCCTCACAGACCAACACCGGTCTTTTTCTGCGCACTTTGTCCTCACTCATGCGCACCGGGGAACGAATTCCCGGTCGGTCACCCATCTCGAAATTGCTCCGGGCCAAGCACGCTTAACCCCGGGAGTTCTTTCGAGATGAGCTTCCGGAAAAGAAGTTGCAACTTATTGGTACGAGTATCATATTAATCCTATTAAGCCCTGGTCCGGGGTGTTACACGCATGGGGCAATATCATCACACTATTGCAGCCACAAGCTGTCGATTTCATATTTGATCTCACTTTTTCGGTGATTCTCAAAGTTCTACGGTTGGGAATTCTGTTTCTTGGGTGCCTGTGGTTGTGAGGGGTGATGTCCTTGAGTTCGATTTGCGAGGCAAACCCTAGCTATTATTGATAAACCACCAGATGCATCCAACTTCATTGCATCTTTCAATCCCGTCCCACCGGTACTTTATTCTGCTGCGGATGGTGGTGGTCTCGGCTTCATTGTTCTATCGGGCCTCGGTGTCCATGTATGGAAGAGAATATCCAATGGCCATGGTGTCCCCTGGATGGCTGTTTGAGACTTCTTGTTAAACCGAGCAACCTCCTTTCACTTTGAAGCCAAGGGGTCGATAAGATAGATTTCGGGGAACTTAATGATAGTAGGGCATGATGAAGATGGTAGCATGATATTTAGATTGAGTGGCAAAGTGGAATCGTTTTCTTGGCCCATCTTAAGACATTGCAGTTCAAGGAACTTTCTCAAAAAATAGGCAACAGCAGAGCACATCCATTCTCAAGTTTCTACATCTCGGGTAATTAATAAGTAGCAAAAATAAAGTAAGTTTTGATAGTTGGTTGATTGAATGGCTATTGTTTCCCCTGAATGATCTGAGAATATTTGAATTGCTTTGGTTGCTTGATGATTTATTTGTCGACATTTGGTGATGTTATCTGTTTGGTATTATCAAGGGACCATGCATTTTCAATACAGGGCTTTCAAATTGTTGTTTACTCTATGCACCTCCAAACCTTTATATTAACAATTAAATCATAAATACAGAGATTGGAAATAATATTTGAGAATAAACAAAGAGTTTCTTTTGCTATAATAATGGATTTTGCTAATAACCCACAGAGAGAGATGATATAGGGCATTTATTTTTAGTTATAAATGAACTCCGGTTTCTTTATATTAGAACATAAGTTGAAACTAACTAATATGAATAATTCTTAATTACTTCATGCACTTAAAGTTTTAATATCCATTGCATCATTTTTGTGATAGAGAGAATATTGATATCGATCTATAGTTATGATCTTGCTAGTAATATTAAACCCTTGCTGTTTCTTTTTATCATTATGAAACAAAATTATCATTTTATCCCTTCATGAAGGGTTTTACTGCAACATGAAATCCATATGTGCCGTAGTGAGATTGCTTGATCTATATTGAATAGCAATGATTGCATTGTTACTTGAGTTGATTAGCTTATAGCTATATTTTACAACAACTCTCGTATAAGACCTCTTAAGAATAATTATAGGTGTTTATTTATGATCAAAAAAAAGTTTTGTGGTGCATTTATTTCATTATGAGATAAATAAATACTGCATTAATTCTTGCAATCTTGATTTTTCATTATATTATCATTTGCTCCCCATTGGGACTTGGAATATTAATTTGTTGTGTTTTAGGTATGCATGCTGAAACTGGAATGCTTGGAGATGAAAATGTGAACAATGCATAAAATGGCCATGCTGGTTTATAAGGTAATCCATGCATCCAGATCTGTCCTCCACATGCAATCTAGATTTGCATCATATTCCTTCTTTTAGTTGAAATTCCTGTGCTCCCCCTCTTTCTTCTATTTCTGAAGTGCCAGGCGTACCATGAGAATCCAACTGTTCTGAATCTCCTACTTACAACAATCTGCTTACAACTTTATTAATTTTCTTCTTGTTCTTAGCAGAACCTTTTGTGGCTACTTTATTTTTATGTTTATTTTTGATGAACAATGCTATATATATCCACAACCTTATCAGCTGTTCGATCACAGTATTATATTAATAAAATGGTCATAGGTTCATCCATTAATTTCTGATTTCTCTGTGCTTATCCCACATGCCATTGGGTTGTCAAAACACTTAAATTTCATGTCCATTTTATTGTGATCACACAGAATTGTTAGACTTTAATGGGGATTTGCAAAATGCCATGGTTTTGTGTAGTTACCATTTTTTCTGGAGCCCGTGACCTAATTCTTGTGCCAAGTTAAATAGAACAAACCTATGCCAGAGTCCCACTTTGCACACTATCTCTTGTCGGGTTGCTTATGTTCCTGTCAAACATCATTGCCCTCTTGAAGGATCATAAAATTGTTTCTTAATTAGTAGTGTGGGTGAAGATGCACATATCAAAATTGATCAGCACCATATATGTAAAACACAGTTATCAAAGAATAAAACAACGCAATTATAAGGGATGCGTGGACAACGTTCAATAGTCTAGTAGAGGGCTAGAGGCTATTTAGGGGCCAAGCAATAGCGGAGATCCCAGGTCATACCTTTCTGTGTGTGTGGGTCAACAACACCAATATGGGGGGAGTAGCTTCTTCATTAGATTTGCGTAGTTTCCTGATTCATTGCACCTCCAAAGAATGAGGATATCAATAAGCACTAGTGGTGCTAACAGAGGTAGTAGAGTACGAGAGCACTAGATATAGGGGGACTGAAAGTCAGCCTATTTAAACCGTAAACCGATAACTGGACCGAACCGAACCGAAATCGAACCGAAATGTCAGTTTTTCGATTCGGTTTCGGTTTTTGAAACTGGAAACTTCGGCTTGCGGCTCCTACTTTGGTTTGCACCTCAAACCGAGGCGATTAACTTGACCAAACCAAAATATTACTGTGACCTGCTCGCTCGCCCGGTGCTTCCCTAGAGCCTTGAGCCCACCTAAGCCACTTGGCCCATCTTTTTTACGATTAATCCGCCACCCCAAGTAGCCAAGCCCACTCACTCTAGCTTAGCCACGGGGCCACTTCCCCTAACCCAAACCCTAACCTCTCTAGGCGCAGCGGCGGCGGCGGTAGCGCGCGACGCATCTGCAGCGAGTGGCGCAGAGGGCCGGCAACAAGTGCCGAGTAGAGAGCGCGGCGGGGGGCGGATGCGGCGGAGCGGCGTGGATGCGGGGTCAGCGTCCGGTACGAGCAGGGAAGCGAGTAGGCAGCGAAGCCGCGCGGGCGCTGGTGTGGGACGCGAGTAGGAGGCGAGCCGCGTGGGTGCAGGACACGACATGGCGCGAGTGGGAGGTGGCTTCGAGGCGAGCTGCGCAGGACGCCTGGATGCGACCGGGCCAACAGGGTCTCTGAGGCGGCGGCCGAGCAAGCACCCGGTTCTTGTTAATTTGTCCGATTGTTCTTCTCAAATTCAGATTTTTTAGGGATGAATTTCTCGACGAGGGATCTCTTGAATTTCTGAGTTTCTTGTGCTTGTTCTTAGCTTTGGTCGGTTTTAAGCGAGAAACCGAGGTATAACACCGAAACCGATTTCATTGGTTTCTAGATAGTTTTGGGGTAAACCAATCGGTTTTTGACTGGATGAAACCGAAGTTTTCAAAAACCAAATAAACTGAACCGAACTTTCGGTTTAAACCGAATGCCCAGTCTAAACTAAAAGGAAGGAAAGTGGTACGAAAAAACTTATGTTAGCACTTTTCATTCATTACCTTGTCATTGTTTTGGGTGTCCAATGGTGCATCAGCTGGCTGGAAATGAAATCTCAATAATGTATCGTTGAGACTACATTCAGAGTTTATATTAGCTGCAGTTCTCTGTCTCCAATCCTTGGTATTGTCTGATAATGCCGAAATGACTTGACCTTGAAGATAGAAATTCCACACAATGAGTTGAACATTGTTGACACAAAATGTGGCGCACTGTGCCTCACACACAGCAAGCCGGAAAGCGTGGCTTCAATCGGGTGCCCGGACGGTTTCGGAGATCCGGAAGCGTGCCAGTCAATTTGACCTGAAACTGACAAGGGATAAAAGATTGTTAAATACAAAGTCGGAACATGCCGGGTGAGACCAGGCAGTTCCGTATATACGGCCCTGAAGCCACTTACGACGACATACAGCTATAGAAGCTGTCTGCCAATCATGTTTACAGATGATTCGGCTAATATAAAGATAAAACACGTAAAGCATTGATTGCCGAACACGCATGCATGAGAAGACATGTTTGAACAAGTGAATGTTGACTACGAGTTGAAGTATAACCAAGCTCGGCAAACTAGCCGACTCGGGGTCCATGGAGAAGGAACATACAAGCTAGTACGAGCAAACCTAATAAAAACTCGTATCCGCCGCACGACACTCAGCTCTATTAAGAGTTAAACGCACTTGACGTGTAAGAACCCGCAACATGTAACAACCTAGATTGATCTAATTCGGCTATGTAAGTATATGATCTATTTATCATGATGACACAAGAATAAGAACGCTAAAGAGTAAATAGATCTATAAAAGTAAAGAGCTGAAACTAACCAATCTAGATTGGGCAAAAGAGTATTACAAATATATAAGCATTAAAGACATGCAACACGTGATAACTTGATGAATCTGTTAGACCTTGCCAAATCTAACAGAGCCGATAACTATCTTGCTTTGCCAAGCTATCAAGCGGGCCTTTTTGCCGCACGGCCATCTAGTCGAGATAAACAAAGCATAAGCAAAGACTTCTTGATCGTCAAGCGGGGCGCTGCCGCCGCACGGCCCGGTCGAGACAAACAAGACTACTTGCATCAACATCTAAATCCACCGCATGATACTAGACATGATGACAAGGTTGCGGAACTTACGGAGGTCGACGGATCGATGGCTCCTCTCGAAGAACTTCGGCGACACGACAAAGGACTCGAAAACTTGCACGGGGGCGGTTGTATTGATTTGATTGTGAATAGTCTTTACAATGGTCAAGGGTTCCTATTTATACCCTGGACATAACATGAATCCTAAGAGATTACGATTACACAATATATTAAAGGTAACTCAAAAGTATGGCGATTCTCTTGCTATAGTCTTCCTCGGAGTCCTTGATCATCACGTTTCTCGCCTTCCACTCGGCTTCCTGCTTGCCACCTTTTACTTCCCGAATGGAGCCACCGTCTTTAAAGATAGCCGACCGCACGGATGTTTGCCGAATCGAATGAGAGTTAGTCGACCCGCATGGACACTTACCGAACGCGAGAGCAGTAGAATGGACGCTTGCCGAACGCTCGAATACTTGCCTCTTGTGAGTGCGCCCGCATCTTGGCCCACCTGTCATCTTCTCGGCCTTTACCAAAATTCAGTGTTAACACATGCCCCCTCAATTTCGGGATAAAAGTGATTTTGTTCCGAAATTGACCACAAACTCTTTCTCATTTAGGTCAACACTGTTCAAATCCGCAGCCGCCATTCGAAGTCCGAACTCTCTGATCTAGATTTCAAACTCAGTTCGAACCTTCAATGGCAACCCTAGATGGAGTTCCAGAGGTAATTTATTGTTCCTTTCATGCATTCGGCAATTTATTCATCAATTTTTGCTTTTTCCTGACTTGCCTCTCCTGTTGCATCGTTTTTGAAGGAATACAAAGACGAGGTCTTGATTCCCTATGCAGCGAATCCCAATTCTTACTTCCTTGGCCCGATGGGAGATCCCAATCCGATCGAGTTCGTTGAGAAGGAGACTATGAGGATTCCTTTCAAATCTGGAATGACGCCGCCGAATCAGTGGCCGAACACCTTCAAAACTTGGCCTTTTCCCCCAATTTCCGGATGGCGAAAGTGGTACCGGAGGATGTTGGACAAGAACAGCAGCCACTGGGATTCTCAAGACATTCAGCATTGCTTAGAACTATCCTTGTCAGAGACACCCCGGAATGACTCCCTCTTGATAGCAGCCACCCATTTTTGGTCTGATGCTGCAAATGCTTTTATTTTTGGCCATGGTCCGATGTCCTTTACTCTGGCGGACATTTTCATGATGACCGGCCTCAATGTGACGGAGCCGGTGTACCCTTCTAAATACAAGAACAAAGAACAACCGGAAGGCGGGTCAAATCAGGAAGTGGATGGACAAAATACATCCAAACTTACATGTCGACTGGTGCCGTGGCTGACAAAGAGTACAAGGCCTTTATGAACATGTGGCTGTGCAGATTCATTTTCTGTGGCAAATCAAATGAGCCAACCCTGAATCATATGGTAATGGCTGAAGATTTGGCTGCAGGCATCTTGATCCCCTTGGGCAAATATCTTTTGGGGGCTATCTATCATATGATGCGTCAGATCACCGTCCGAATCTTGCTTGATCATGGAGAAAATCTTTGTGTAAATGGTCCTTGGTGGTTCGTCCAAATGTGGCTGCAAATGTGTATATGCGCCAGATAGTTTCTGTGGACCTTTATGACTTAGGCTTCCCCTCAGTCAATAGTGCTGAAGATGATTCGGCAAAAGAGAAAGCTTGTCAGACATATGGGGAAGCAGCATCTGCCATTGTCGTTAATATGGACATAGGCCACCTGTTCAAGCTGTTCTTCAAAGGCTTTGACAATGTGATCCGGCTCCCCCCTATAGAGAGAATGAAAATCGACTACGCCTTGCAAGTTTAGCTATGAGACCGGTTGCTTTCGGACAAAGTGTCCACAGAGATTTTCAATTCTTTTATCAAGCCCTGTGTTCTGCCAGCAGAGTTTCATCATGGGAGGTTGCTGCACCCTACTTATGAATTCTATAATCCAAACATGGTGGCCAGGCAATTAGGGTGTGGGCAGTTGCCTCCAAGGCTATTCTTCTCAAAAGCCGTAAGGCCCAGGGAGAAAATAGGGGATGAAATAAAGGCCAAGAAAGTTTTTGAGCTTGGATGGGAGCTACCAGCGTATATGCTTTCCCCTCTAGGATTAATAGATGTTGCCCATCCTTTGTTTGCCTCCTGGTGGCAAGAATGGCGTGCCCACATCTTCAGCACACCAGTGCACCCTCTATGCCAAGATCTGCAGGCTGAATTTGCTTCTGACAGTGAGGTAGTTTTCTTGTATCCATAATTTTCCTTACTATTGAATTTATTCCTGATTTTAACACTTTGTCATTCACAGGATATTGAGCCTATTCCTCCTTCTCAAGTGGCTCAGTACTACCAGGCTAGGTCTATCCCTGCTTTGGGGTTTAATGCCCCCACTTTGGCAGCTTTCATGAAAACCCCTGCGGCTTTGGGTACAGTACCTCCAAGAGGAGAAAGCAAAAGGAAAGCCACTGCCGAATCAAGCAAGGATGTCACTGTGCCTAGGAGAACAAGATCCAAGAAAGCCAAGCTATCTCCTAAGGTATATCCTTGCCAGTCTCATTTAGGCAATAATTTTGTACTCATTTCTTCTGCTTGCAGCCACAGGTCAAACTTTCAAGATCGACCAATGCTTCAACAACCATTGAGATTCCTCTTCAGGCCTCTGCTGGAGATGCAGAAATCCAGGAAACCACTGGCCATATTGGTATTATTATCCCAGTTGATCATTCCCTTTCTTTTGTACTAGATGCACTTGAATAGTTCTTACACTCTGCTACTTTGCATCTTAGAAACAGATCAATTTTTGGACAGGACAGCAGAAGAATCCTCCCTCCATGCCTCTGCTGACGGTGCAGAAATTCATGGAGCCATTGGCCATATTGGTAATAATTTTCTCCACACATTTTCTTTCCCTTCTTCTGCTAAATTTATCCACTGCACTTTGCATTTCATCACTTACTTTTTCGATGATGATATTACGGGCGACATAGCAGAAGGATCTTCTCCTCACCAGGCTTCAAGCTCATCATCCCTGGGCATTCAATCAAGTCCTCAACTAAGCTAGGGCAGGATTCAAATTGAGGGAGACTCTGTTCATAAGGTAAGGTCTTGCTCTACTGAATCCCTTTAGTAAGCTTGATCAATCGGCTAACAATTTTCTCTCTTTTTCTTAAGGATGATATCAAGCCGACCGTTAGCTATTCCTTTACTGTTGAGGAGTATATTAGTGAAGGAGGTGAGGAGGCGACATCACAGCAGGGGTTACACTACAAGAGATATGTGACTTTTTGACATTCTATTATGTCATAATATATAGGATTTAAGTCACAAATTGTGATTTGTGACATCCAGTTGACATAAATCAGAACGTCAAAAAGTCACCGTCACAAAATTATCATGTGACATTTATATATTTAATGTCACAAGCTTATGACATCGATTTCCAAAGTCACAAAAATATATGACATTTGTTTATTGTCACAACTGTCTACACCATGCCATGTAGGCAAATGATGTGGCGCTGAGTTGGCAGCTATTTTTAATGTCATAAAATCACAATATGGCCTATCAAAGCCCACATAGCAAGCAGGCTTAACATGGGCCAAGCCCATTGTTTGGGATATTTTTTTCATCCGAGCCCACTATTTGTTAAAATGTTCTAGCCCAATTTTTTTTACAAATTTTTTTTTTTCAACCCATTTGTTTATGCACATCTTGAATCAACAGCCCATACAGATCAGAGGTTGGCCCAACACAAAGACAAAAATAAGGCCAATCCATTAACATTATATAAAGGCCATATTATATTTAACCAATAGCTCAAATACATATTTATCTGATCCAGTCGCATTTCAATAATGACCTATACAAAAATTATATTAACACCTATATCTAGATAAAACAGTTGCAGTTATCTTTCATCTCTTCCAACACTTCAATGAGCACATCGAGATGGGCATAAGCTTCTTGGATTTTCCTGAAATTAGATGAAAAAGCCATTGGCATTTTACACGAAACAACAAATACTAGAGCATGTATTATAATAATATATTAACAATGCTTGTTTAATATTGCAGGTTAGCATTTTTCAGCAAACCATTGGCAGGAAATGAAGTCAAGCATAGCTGATTTAGCACTGTAGTTTGCTGATTTAGATTGTAGGCTGGCATTACTCACGATATAAATAAGAAATATTCAGCAATTATTTACTCTTACATGCAGTGAAAGTAAAATGGTTTCAGGTGCAACTAAATGCAAATTAACGTCTGTCAAGTATAATCTAAAAAAACCATGAATCTCCATAATTTCATCACTAAGAAGATTTTCTGAGACCTAAAGGGTAGAAATACCAAATTCTATCCTGTCAAATCAAATAGAAAATATGCACAATTATATTGTTGAAACAAACACTTTGCACAACACCAACACCCTACTGTTTACTGTTGTATATCTGAAACTGACCTGCTCTGAATCTAACAATGCAAAACTGAAACTGAATTGAGTTCGTGTCGTTGCACTGCTACTCACCACCTTACCCTACTGTTGTGCTGCTTACCTAGGATAGAGGAGATGGACACAAGAAGCTGCAGGACTGTAAACACCAACCTGTATACTTCTCAAATCCTGCAGTATGAGGAACTGCCACAAACAAAACAAGCCAGCCTGCTGGCCGAAAATCGAATGTGAAATTTCAGTTTCAATTTTATATAAGCATTAATATAATTCTGTGATTTAGTACAATGGCAAATTAATAAAGAATTACTCCTTCAGTTTCTGTGATTTAGTTTTAAGAACTGCAGACTTACAGTCACCTTTCTTAAAGGAGTGATTGATGGTGCCGGAGGTGTCTGACGGCGATCTCGCCATCCACTGGCGCGTCCCCGCCGCCCCTCCGCAAGCATCCTTGTCGGCAACATCGGCCCCTCCGCCGCCATCTTGCTCCCTCCTTCTCCGGCCGACCTACACCACACGCACATAGCACAGCAACTCACAGGTATCAAAATCACCAACAAAATAGAGGGGAATCAAATCCAAAAGAGACAAGCGTCAGTCACACCTGTGGAGAACGGCGGCGACGGGGCGACGACAAGGCCGGTGGAGGCCGGCGCGGATCTCACCCCAGGCCTGGCATTTCCGCCGCGCGATGAGTTAGCGAGCGAGGGGACGCCGAAAGGGCACAGGGTGCCCGCATCCCCCTCCGCCCGAGCGCACCCGCTCTGTGCTGCTGCGACCCCAAGCCTGGCGAGGACATTGTGTGCGGCCAAGAAGGCTACCCGCCAGGGGCATGCACGACGAAAGGGCCAGCAAAGATGAGGCAGATCTGGGAGGGGAGCAGCAGCTGCAGTTGAGATGAGGAAGACGAGAGCGGCGGGGATGGAAATGATTTGGCTAGGGTTTCTGGTGAAAGGAGCGTGTGGTGCTGGTTATATACAGGCATGGAACTATTGCTAGCCGTTCCTCTTGCAGATCAACGGCCAGAAAGATTACAGGCCGAACAGGCTTTTCATATTGGGCTGAAGAGTGATGTTGTCCATCCCGTTACTGTATTTTCTTTTCTTTCTAGTGAAGTTTATTGTTATTTTCCCTAACGTTCTACATGAATCTTATGCACCCCCAATATAATTTTAACATGAACTGGAATACATATACGGTGTTTTCTAGGATTTTCAAGAATTTTTGAAGTTGTTTTCTATTTTTTAATGGAGTGTTTCGTTTGGGATTACTTGAACTTATATTTTGGTAAATCTGGCCGATAAAGGTAATAATACCGTGAAGTGATGCAAAAATTCTAAAAATTGGCATGTGGGCATATTACAGGTGCAAAAGTTTACCATAAAATTTTCAAATCATTTGAATAAATTGGTGATATACATTGTTCACTTAAATGATACATATCTCACAAAGTTACTTTAGGTCTGTTTGGATTCCATGAACTAGTAACTAGTTGACTAATAATTAGTTCATGAGGAGTGGACTAGTGGATGAACTAATAACTAATTCAAGATTCAACTAGGTACTAGTTCACTAGTCCATAAAACTCAACTATTTGAAATAGTTGTTAGTTCATTGGATCAAAAAGGCCCTTATGACTTTGTGAGGGATGTGTCCGTTTGTGATTAATGTGTAGTACTATTTTATTAAATCATTCAAAATCTTATCCAATGATTATACATCAAAATTATGTTGTCATGCAAGTTTATCTGACTCTCCTCCCTTCTCCATAACCGTCGGCGGCTACAATTAGCTCCACGCTAGAGCCCTGAGTCGCCAAAGGAAAGCCACCGGAGCCGGAGTCGCCATCGCCCCCTCGAACTGCCCCGAGCCAAGCGCCACCACACCGAGGCCCCCCCGCTCGGCCTGCCCATCGGACCATTGTGTCTCCGCCACTCAACTAGCTGTCACCAGAGCCTGAGCCACGTCGGAGATTGACGTCAAGCATTGAACCTGTCGCCACCAAAGCATCGCGGTGAAGCTGCTGAAGCTTTGATCGACAGCCATCACCGCTCGAGATGCGCTCACCATGTATGCCATAGTTAAGGCCAGGAAACCAAACACACTTCTAATGTCCATGCGCCTAGATCAACAAGTGGAATGTGTTGCCCATGCGTCTAGATCAACAAGTGGAATGTGTTGCGTACAAAACCATCGTTTGTTGATATCCTAAAGACAAAATTCCCTTTGAAATATAAAAGATTTATTTAAAATGCTTTACAAGATGCCCTGTCTATTTATTTCTCGTGTATATAAAAATATTTTGTCCATGTTCTGGTACGTGTACTCCGTAATATGCACTTCCTTTTTTCCCGTTCTTGATCTCTTTGTTGCAATCTGCACACTTGGTCCAGAATTGAACTCACGTGATATTTTTCCTCGCCAAGAACCAGCACCCGGGCAGCGGTAGTGCTATCAGCGATAATGCTATCCAATCAAAGTATATATTTTTTTGAGCATATCCAATCGAAGTAGCCTTGTTGATCGGTCTTGCCAGCACACAGAAAACACAACTCGCATTTTTCAAAAAAAGAAGAAAAAAATACCGCGCAGGTCAGGGAAGGGAGCACGGCACTGGCGTTCGGTGGGGCCAGTCAGCAGAGGCAATGGGAAGGAGCACGGGGCATGGGCACGGCGCGGGATGTTTTCCCACTTGAATTTTTACGGCGGCGCCGGGAGGCGGGAGGCCGGCGGGACAGAGAAGGAAGCACTACGCGCGCGTCCAATTTTCTCCCGCGCAGGAAGGCGGGATTGGGCGATTGACGTGGCTACGGCGGGGCCATGCTATCAGTGTGAAGGAGAAAGAGCAGCGGGATTGGGCTGGGCTTGCCGATCGGCCCATGGCTGCTTGGGCTAGCACATAAGCTCACACATATACACAGAGGTACGCTCTTTTTTTTTTGTTTGGGATGTTTTCCTTCCCACTTGAATTTTTTTGCACCTGTTCATTTTTCCTTTACACATATACTCATGGACCAGCATGCACATGGGCCTGGAGAGCGTCACGTTCCTGCGTGCGTTACTTCCAACTTCGAAATTTTGTTTGGCTGATCTCCACGCAAGGGCTCAAGCAAGCACGTGGGCCGAGCCGTTTGAAGATTGCCCGTGCCTCCGGCCTCCAGAGAGGGCTCATGCCATGTTTTAAATTTGTTTTGCGTTTATTTTCTCTTGATTTTTAAAATACGTATCGATGTATATCCTAATTAAATTTTATCTTTCCACTTCCCTTTCTCAGATATCCTCTTCACGTCACAGACCTATTAAATTGAGTGTAGAAACAAATAATTACACACATAACAAAAAAAAACACTCAATGTTTCTTTATTTATTATTTTATTAAACAACACATGCATCTATTTTTACTGTGACCCATTGTGAATCTTAAAATAACAACTGTTCATCATGTTTGTTTGGTATTTTAGCAACCCTTCCCGTGCTAATTTTAGGATGTTGATTTCTTGTTTGCAGTAGTGATTAGAAATACATAATAAAGTACTAGGTTTAACAACATGGGCTATGAAATATAGACAGCATGGGCTCAAATATATTGGGAAAACAATAAAAGTAAAAAGTACATGGACTCATCCAACCAAGTGGCTATGGAAGGTGCCACCAAGGACAACAATGTTTAAAAATCAAAAAAATATTTTTGTGACACATAAGTTATGTCATATATTGATGGCATGTGTAAATTAACCTTTGTGACATAAAAAATGTCTCATGACACAGCAAATAATGTCATGGGATCGAATTGGACTAGCTATATGACATTTATTGTGACATACAACTTTTTATTGTCACTATGTCGAATTACCTAAAAGAAAATGTCATAAATCGGAGCATATAGTGACATAATGACCTATTGTCATACTAAATACGTCACAAAGCCACATATTTCTTGTAGTGTTATCGCCAGAAAATCAAACTCATTTGAAGGAAATAGCTCTTCTGCTGGCCAAGGATATAAATATTCTGGTCCAGGATGCAGATCAAATAAGGGACCTGGTCGAGCTCATTGACCAAGAAATTCCTCCAACTCTCAGGATCCCCTTAGAATCTGCAACTCATCTCGATGACCACCTTGGTAAGGTCAGGAGGGCAAACAAGAACATGGCCTCCAGAGCTGCCCTGCAGAGTGACAATTTGATGAAGAAGCAAGAAGCCAGAGAGCTGCATTCTCAGATTCAGGCTGCTAAACAATCCTTGGCAACCTTGGAGCCTAAAATGGAATCTATGGAGGAGGAGAAGGCTAGACTGGAAGCTCAACTAGCCCAATTGAATGTAAAAATCCAGTCTCATAAAGACAAAATTACCAGTCTGCCAAAATCCATTGATGCAGCCAAAATCAAGATAGCATCTGTCATCAGAGAGAACCAACAGACCAAAGCAAAACTCAGCAAAATTCAAGGTTCTGAAGATGACGATAAACAGGTGCTAGATGAGGTTAGCCGAATTAGAAATGATGCCATGGATGCAATCAAACTGTTCTTAAATGAGTAAAGCATTCGGCTTGTAATATATTCAGATGTAACATACTGTGATTCTGAACAATTGTATTCCTTGTTATGTTTCGGTCTTTTTCATCTCTGTCTGATTGGTGACATAGCCGAATGCTTTAAGCTTCCCGATTAGAGGGATAGCCGACCGCCTCAGGCTTCCCGATTAGGAGAATAGCCGATTCCTTTGAACCGTCGTTTTTTTGATTTAGCCGAAGCGTGGCCCGGTCCGGTAACGGCCCAAAAAGGAGTAAACCCTACTTGCCGCTTGGGATACTCCGAAGCATACGCCACGATCTCCACTTCGGCTTATAAATAAAGCCCTTCTTCGGCCTTCACTGTTACCTCCGACTAGCATTCTCATCGCCGTCTGTTCATCTCTCTGCCTCATCCAACCCTAAGAAGAGGATCAACCCTTCAGAGCGTCAAAGGCGAGCGACGGCGATCATGGCAAACGCCCTGCCGAGGGAGAGGCAGAAGGTAGCCGAGCACCGCGCCGCCAACGTCATGGGTGAGACTCGATCGGTTGCCTCCTTGCGGCTTGTATTTCTGTTCGTCTCCCCCGGGTTTTGATCTTCCTCATTTTTCCAGGCGAGGGTCATCACCGGCAAGTACCATCTCGCTTCCTCCGATGGTGGTGACCCAACCGGGTACCTCGGACCCGTAGGTTCACCCCTCGGCTCGTCGAGCTCCTCAAGCTCCTCCGAGTCCGACAACTCGTACAACCCCAATCCTTGGGGTCCGGCGGAGTCGGAGGGAGAAGACCCTCTGTACGTCCATGAGGAGGCACTCAGATTCCGCAAGGAGAGGGACGAAGCCCGGAACGAGCTGGGCGATGTCTCCAAGCAATTCGGCATTGCGCAAGCCGAATGGGAGGATCGGCGCAAAAAGCCTCCGTGACGCCATCACCGGTTCGGCATCCCCGCACGCATCTCTTCTTTCTCGATATTCTTCGTGTCCGACTTGCTTTCTTGTTTAGCACTGCTCGGCAGAGAATGAGCGTCTCAAGGCGGCGGCGGGTGGTGGCCGACAAGGTGAATGCCAGGGGAGACCGCCGAGGCACGCCTCGATGCCGTGGACGGCTGTGTTGATCAAAGCCGTCATCCAAGGTGTGCACCTTGGTGTGTCCTCGGCTCGGGCGGCGATGTCCTCCGGACCAACGAGGATTACTCCTTCCAAGCCGTCGCCTTCATTTGGTGGCCCTCCTCATGAGATTGAGGACATCAATGAGCGTCTAGAGCAAAGATGAAGATCATGTCTGTTGTCCTCGCCGAATCTACCAATCCTCCCCCCGTCCCCGAACAAGTTATTCCGAGGGAGTAGTTTGTAATTAGGGATTTGAATGTAAATAATCAAATTACTTTCTCGAAGATGTGTTTGTTCATGATTCTTGTGTTGAATAGTTGTCTTCAAAGATTTTTTTCGAATCAAAATAACTTTGAAATGATGTTTCCCGAATGTAATGACGTCACTTTAGCCGAATAGATCTTAGTCTTGCGTTGCAAACGATTTGACGTGTCGCTCAGTACTATCATTCAACACTTCACTTTTCTCTTCTCCCGATAAACCAACCAGACAGAATGCGAAAGTCAATTCCAAACCATTCGGCTATATTTTGTACTAAAGGCGATACAAACTGTATCGGCTATCTACCAGTTTCACAATTTTTGGCTAAAGGCGATGCTGTTTCATCGGCTGTTTGACTCCAAAGTCCTTTTATGAACCAACCTCAACACTGGGGTAATATTTTTTAAGATATCGTCCATTGATAGCTCTTGCAAATTCTTCCCCAAACAAAGTCTTCAAAATATATGCATTGCCAGGCACACACCTTTCTACCCGAAAGGGTCCTTCCCAATTCGGAGACCATTTGCCGAATGCTCTGTCTTTTGATCCAATCGGCAGTATAGTCTTCCAAACCGGATCACCTTACGCAAATTGTTTCACTCTAACTTTCTTGTTATAATCTTTGGGCAACACGTATTTTGTTTTTCTCAATGTTTTCCAATTGCCTTGAGACGAATCGATGCAAATCTTCTAACTCGTCTACCATCAAATTCGTATAATCTTCCTTTCCCAATTCTTTTTGTACCATAACTCGTCTTGATCCCGACTGCAACTCCCATGGTAAAACAGCATGATGCCCATAAACCAACTCATAGGGAGATGTTTGAATCGACCCGTGACAAGCCATTTGGTAAGCCCATAACGCTTCATTAAGAACCAAATGCCATCTTTTGGGTTTCTCATCAATCTTCTTACGGATGATCTTAATCATAATCTTATTTGATGCTTCTGCCTGACCATTGGCTTGTGCATAATAAGGAGAAGAATTATACAACTTGATTCCCATGTCTTCGGCAAAGTCACAAAACTCTGAAGAAGTAAACTGAGTCCCTTGATCAGTCGTTATAGTTTGAGGGATCCCAAACCTATAAATTATATGCTCTTTAACAAAACTGATCATATTTTCTGACGTGACCTTCTTCAACGGAATAGCCTCAACCCACTTGGTAAAATAATCCGTGGCCAAGAGCACAAACTTATGTCCTTTGCTCGAAGGAGGATGAATTTGACCGATTAAATCTATACCCCATCCTCTAAATGGCCAAGATTTGATTATTGGGTTCATAGCAGATGCTGGAGCCTTTTGAATATTGCTGAATTTTTGAGAATCATGACATCCCTTATAATACTCAAAGCAATCTTCCAGCATGGTTGGCCAAAAATAACCAGTTCTCCTAATTATCCACTTCATTCGGTAAGCTGATTGATGTGCACCACACAGTCCCTCATGCACTTCATACATCACCTTTGTGGCCTCTTCTTGATTCAAGCATTTAAGCAATACTCCATCTATAGATTTATAATATAATTGATCATCAAGAAGCGTGAATTTAAGGGCTTTGTACCGAGCTTTAGGGAAACTTTCTATGATGGATTTCCTAGGTAATCGGCTATCTCACACCTCCAATCACCAACCACTGGATCGGCATTCGAAGCACCTTTGTCTATAGGGAGAACTTCTTGATTTTCACGATATCCAGAAGCAGTTTGAGCTAGCTTGTTTGCTTCTTCATTGTGCCCCCTAGGGATATGATGTAAAGTTACCGTTCGAAAGCTTTTCAAAAGTTCCCGGCATTCTTCATAATACTCTCTTAATATATCATTCTTGCACTCATATTGGCCAGTCAATTGGTTAATCACTAGCTCAGAATCTCCAAAGATTTCAACAGAATAGCTTTTACCTCTATAAGAAACCGGAGCCCTCTAAGCAATGCTTCATACTACGCTTGATTATTAGTAACATAAAATTCAATAGGAATAGCATATTCAAATGTTACTCCTTGTGGAGAAATCAAGAGAATACCAGCACCACCACCTTTGCTGCAGGATGAACCATCGAAGAATAAGGCCCAGGGTGCAATGTTTATCATCTTTACAGAAAGATCACGATGTTGTGTAATAAAATCAGCAATAATTTGACCCTTTACCGCTTTTGCCGATTCATATTTTAAATCAAACTCTGATAAAGCAAAAATCCACTTGCCAATCCTTCCATTCAAAATTGGCATCGATAGCATATGCTTTATTACATCAAAACTAGAAACTACCACACATTCGGCATTTAACAAGTAGTGCCGAAATTTGGTACATGAGTAATACACACACAAGCAAAGTTTTTCTATAGCAGTTTTTGGCTAAGATAAGCTATTACTCTCTCCTTTCCTTCAAACTCTTCTTGATCTTTCTTGAGCTTCAACAGTGGAGAGAAAGACAAGACTCTTTCTGATAGATTGGATATAAATCTCCTCACAAAATTAATCTTGCCAAGCAATGATTGTAACTCCGTGAGATTAGTTGGAGGAACAACTTTATCTATTGCTTCCATACTCTTTTTCCCGACTTCAATCCCTCCTTTATGAATAAGAAATCCCAAAAACTCACCAGCCGAGACTCCGAAAGTACATTTATTTGGATTCATTTTCAAACCATGTCTTCTAGTACATTCCAGAGTCTTCCTCAAATCAGCTAAATGTCCTTCATGGTTTCTAGATTTGACCACCACGTCATCAATATAAATCTCTACCACTTTGCCGATCAACTCATGAAAAATGTAATTCATAGCTCGTTGATAAGTTGCACCGGCATTCTTTAACCCGAATGTCATGACAATCCATTCAAATAAACCAATATGCCCAGGGCACCTGAAGGCGTCTTTGAGATATCTTCTATTGCCATGAAAATCTGGTTATAACCAGCATTTCCATCCATGAAGCTGATGACTTCATATCCGGCCGCTGCGTTCACTAACAAATCGGCAACTGGCATTGGGTACCCATCCATCGGAGTAGCTTTATTAAGATTTCTAAAGTCTATGCGTACCCTCATCTTTCCATTCTTCTTGCATACGGGGACTATATTTGAAATCCACTCGCATACCTGCATGGCCGAATAAAATTTGCTTCCAACAATCTTTCGATCTCATTCTTCACATCGGCCAATACCTCTTCTTTATAAATCCTCCGTGGAGGTTGTTTGTAAGGACGATATCCGGACTTAATAGGTAATCGATGTTCAACAATAGAACGATCCAATCCGGGCATCTCTGTATAATCCCAAGCAAAACAACCTTTGAATTCTTTTAAAAGGGCTATCAACTGTGATTTATACTCCGGACTCAAACTTGCGCTAATGTACATCGGCCTTGGCTTAGTACCATCACCAACATCTATTTCTTCTAACTTGTCGGCCGACATAAAACCATGCCCCAGCTTTCCTTTGTTGCCATCGATCGGGTTACATATTAAAAATTACTGTGAGAGCCGACTGCTTGGATCGACTGTTGATCCTTGTTAAAGACATTTACAGGACCTTCTCCCCACACTTTGCCCGAAAAACAATCAATTCCATCATATTCCCAATAAGCAGGCTCCGAAGCAGCAACACTTACGGAATCATCAGCGTGGACTACTTCAATGTCATCTCCAACCCATTGGATAAGAATTTGGTGCATGGTTGAAGGGATGCAACAATTGGCATGGATCCAGTCTCTTCCCAATAGCAGACTGTATGCCTCCTTGCCATCAATGACGAAGAAGGTAGTGATCAAAGTCTTTGACCCAATCATCAACTCAACATGCACAGCTCCTCGAGTGTCAGAAGGATTGCCAGCAAAGTCTCTGAGAACCATGTCGGTTTTCAACAAGTCTTCACTCGTCATCCCAAGCTTCCTGAAGGTAGTATATGGCATGATATTGATAGCAGCCCCTCCATCAACAAACATCTTAGTCAGAGGCTTGCCGTTGACATATCCTTTCAGATAAAGTGGCTTTAAATGGCGATATTTGGTTTGGTTTTGTCGAAAGTCGTTGTGTCAATACAAATTTGGGCCATCAAATCTTGAAACTTCAGTCTCATCAAAATCGAAATACACTTCTTCTTGGACATCTTGGTTTTCAGGAGCTATGAATTCCGATGGGAGGAAGAAAGCCATACATGCATCACCCGAGGGTTCACGCTCATCGGGTTTCTTCTTAGGGTGCCATATCGGCTTCTCCTCAGCCTCTGTTTGCTTCAGTTCTTTGTTTCTTAAACGCTGGACTCTCCACTTTTGACTCTTTCTTAGTCCTGGAGGGCACCACTGTCCTTTTTGCCAGACATATTCATGGGGACCTTCCCCTCTATTGTATCCTTTATAATGAGTCCAACGTTGATCTGCAAACCTCTTCCTTGGCTGATTTTCAAAATTGTCTATTTTTAAGCGCCGATCGTCTTCGTGAAATCGCATTCCAAGTCTTTTCGTGGACCGGTCGGCGGTTGACTCGAGACGCCTGCATGCCGAAATATCGATCACGCATTCGGGGCAATTGTTTCTAGCGCACAATTTCAAGCCTTCGTTCAAAGAATGTTTAAAGAACGAACATCCCCAATGAGACCTGCTCCATCTCTCTCACATGCTCTTCTTGCTCTCTACGGTACACCTCTTCTTCGTATCTCCGGCGTTCCTCTATAAATCTTTGTTCTTCATAGTATTCCCGTTCTTGTTGCCTTTGCCATTTGTTCAGCAAAATACGCGATGTTACCCTAGGCTTGGAACTTTCACCTCTTTCGGTTCGGCTATTCTTGAACCGAACTTTTTTGCTCGACTCTTCACTTGTGATTTGTCTGATCGTGGTCGCATGTGCCATTCTTCTTTGCTCGTCGGAGGTTAACACCTTCACCTTGTCTTTACCCTTAGAATCATCCGCAGAAACCATGTGCACAGAGAAAGAAATCATATTTTGTGGAAAAGGCTGACCATCAACCTTCATCTTGCCATCGAACTTCAGGTGACCCTCTTGGATCGCCTTCTGAATCCGAACTCTGAATACTCGGCAATCATTAATGGAGTGAGAATTAGTGTTATGATAGCCACAATACTTCTTGTCTTTCACTCCTTCGGGGCGTAGCATAGGATGCCCGTCTGGCAGTTTGATGCGCCCTTCCCTTACTAACAGATCGAAGAGCTTGTCTGACTTAGAGACATCAAAGTCATAAGTTCCTTTTTGTTGCCTTAATCAACGCTGGCTAACTTGAGTAGGCTCCTTTGCTCAAGTCGGTTAAATTTGCGACTATCTCATCATCATCATCATACTCATCCGCTTCTTCCAGAAAACTTTGATACATTTCACTAGCAACATTCCCCTTTTGGAAGCAGTTATCTCTCTTGAACCCCTGGGCTTGATTACTCATAGCAGCCAACCGCTGTGAAAGCTGAACAAGGTCATCAAATTCCATGCCGAAACGACTTCTCTCCGACATTCGTTTTGCATGCCCGGTATCGCCATCCCTGCAACCGATCATCCGGCAAGTTTAATGAATAACAAAGGTTCTTGGTTTCTCTAAACCTGCGAAGATACTCTTGTGGTGTTTCATTAGCTCTCTGTCTCAGACTCATGAGGTCAACCAGCTTCTTTTCATTAGTGCCGGTAAAGAAGTATGCATGGAACTGTTCTAGTTACGCCCCACGTACCAATAGAATGGGCAGGCAATGAGGTAAACCATGTGAAAGCCGGCCCCGTGAGAGATAAAGGGAAATATCGAATCCTCCAAGCCTCATCCATTTGAGGCTTCCCCAAGTCGCATCAAGTACCGACTGATATGCTCTAAGGTGCTAGTATCATCTTGGCCAGAAAACTTGGTCAAATCTGTCGGAGGTTTCACTCTTGGAGGTAGTGCCACTCTATTGTACCATTCTGGATAAGGAGACTTGTACGAATAGGATTGATTCTTCGGCTTTAGGCCGAATTGATGCTGCATCATATCAGCCATCCTGTGCATTATCAGATCGACGTCTGAATTTGGGGTTCCACGTGTTTGCCTTCCAGAAGGTACTCCCTCCGTCCCAAAATAGATGTCATTCTCGCTTCCCGAGAAGTCAATATTTTCAAAATACCGGCAATTATATATTAAAATATATAAATATTTATGCTAAGTAATTAGTATCATTGGAAAGATCTTTAAGTCTAGTTTTTTAACAAATTTATTTGGAGATAAAAATGTTGCACGTTTTTTCTATAAATCTAGTCAAAGTTGAGAAAGTTTGACCGGCACGCATCCCATAGCGTCATCTAATATGGGACGGAGGGAGTATTCCTGATGCACTTTTGTACCCTGGATTTGGTAACGCATCCAAAGCGGTATAATCAGTAAACTCATGATATCCATCTCCATACATATTCCTTTGCAATCTGTTTGATGCTGGAGATACTTTGAAAGCTGACTGGGGGACTTCTCCTGTTGTACCAAATGTCACCTGGCCATAAGTAAGATGATGATGTTTCTCATGGGGTGCTGTTTCACCTTTGTTTGAGCTAGATGCTCCTTCATCTCTAGCCGGCTTTTCTTGGTACTTCGGTGGATTGAAAAGTGTTGGTCCTCGGATGGGGCCTGCATTTTCTTCAAAATACTTATCAGCCGCGGGGCCGAAAGTACTAACCATAATTGCACGAAAGGTGTTCAAGAAAGCTGTGTTATGATTTGTAATAGTTTCTCCCAGAGCTTTGTGAACCAATTCTGACACCTTTTGAGCCTCTTCTTCTTCAGTGTAATCAGATTGATGTGGAAGAAGAACCCTTGGCAACGATTGCTTCTGGAAGACCTTGTTGCTTTTGTTCTTGGAGAAGGACATCAAACACTTCGCCGAAACCGATCACATGCTTATTGCACCAACTCCCTTGAATTCTCGGCAATTCATCCAAATTCACATCCGTAAGCGTGATTGTTGTTGATTTCGGACATCTTGAACAACGGGGGTCCCACCGGGCGTGCCAAAAAAGTGTGTTGACACAAAATGTGGCGACCGTGCCTCACACACAACAAGCCGGAAAGCGTGGCTTCAATCGGGTGCCCGGACGGTTTCGGAGATCCGGAAGCGTGCCAGTCAATTTGACCTGAAACTGACAAGGGATAAAAGATTGTTAAATACAAAATCGGAACATGCCGGGTGAGACCAGAGGCGCGTTCATATACGGCCCTAAAGCCACTTATTTACGACATACGCCTATAGAAGCATGCCCGCCAATCATGTTTACAGATGATTCGGCTAATATAAAGATAAAACACGTAAAGCATTGATTGCCGAACACGCATGCATGAGAAGACATGTTTGAACAAGTGAATGTTGACTACGAGTTGAAGTATAACCAAGCTCGGCAAACTAGCCGACTCGGGGTCTATGGAGAAGGAACATACAAGCTAGTACGAGCAAACCTAATAAAAACTCGTATCCGCCGCACGACACTCAGCTCTATTAAGAGTTAAACGCACTTGACGTGTAAGAACCCGCAACATGTAACAACCTAGATTGATCTAATTCGGCTATGTAAGTATATGATCTATTTATCATGATGACACAAGAATAAGAACGCTAAAGAGTAAATAGATCTATAAAAGTAAAGAGCTAAAACTAACCAATCTAGATTGGGCAAAAGAGTATTACAAATATATAACGCATTAAAGACATGCAACACGTGATAACTTGATGAATCTGTTAGACCTTGCCAAATCTAACAGAGCCGATAACTATCTTGCTTTGCCAAGCTATCAAGCGGACGCCTGCCGCACGGCCATCTAGTCGAGATAAACAAAGCATAAGCAAAGACTTCTTGATCGTCAAGCAGACGCCTGCCGCACGGCCATCTAGTTGAGACAAACAAGACTACTTGCATCAACATCTAAATCCACCGCATGATACTAGACATGATGACAAGGTTGCCGGAACTTACGGAGGTCGACGGATCGATGGCTCCTCTCGAAGAACTCGACGACACGACAAAGGACTCAAAAACTTGGCACGGGGCCGGTTGTATTGATTTGATTGTGAATAGTCTTTACAATGGTCAAGGGTTCCTATTTATACCCTGGACATAACATGAATCCTAAGAGATTACGATTACGCAATATATTAAAGGTAACTCAAAAGTATGGCGATTCTCTTGCTATAGTCTTCCTCGGAGTCCTTGATCATCACGTTTCTCGCCTTCCACTCGGCTTCCTGCTTGCCACCTTTTACTTCCCGAATGGAGCCACCGTCTTTAAAGATAGCCGACCGCACGGATGTTTGCCGAATCGCCCAGAGTTAGTCGACCGCATGGACACTTACCGAACTGCCCAGAGCCAGCCGAATGGACGTTTGCCGAACGCTCCTGAATACTTGCCTCTTGTGAGTCTGCCACGTACTGGCCCACCTGTCATCTTCTCGGCCTTTACCAAAATTCAGTGTTAACAAATATTTTTTTTTTGAAACAGGTGGAAATGTTTTTGTGATATTGCTTTTTGCCTTTTGCAATATTGACTAGTCTTGACTAGTGTAATTGAGGACATTGTTTGTTTCCACAGGTACCAAGAAATGGCTTTGTCAATGTAGAGGCTCGCCTGATGTTGGCCATATATATGCCTGGACTCACTCTCTATTTAATGGATACAATGATTGAAGTGGATTTGTAGAACTTGTTTTCTGGATTTGCTAATTTGTTTCGTCATTGTTGTCGTTACTCTTTTGTTTAGTACTTTTAAGGCAAGGTCATGCCTGATAATGGTGTGTGCGCTGGTGCATTATCTATATGTTTCATGGATTTCAAGTTGTATGTCAGTCGGCCAATGATATGGTACCGACATATAGATTCACTTGCCTTGTTGCTTAAAATTTGTCGAGTATTTCATATGGTGATTGTTTTCATCATCAGCTCCAGGTGTTAGCTTGGTGCGTCATGCATTTTAGGCTGCCTGCCTATGCCCCACACGAGCACGCCATTGACTATACATGCTTGCATTCTGCAAGCCTAGAAAATTTTTACCCTTCTAGCCATCAGGCCATTCCTAGTGGCCAATTTAATTCCACTCCAAGAGTGACGTTAGCCAAAAAGGTGTGAATATAATGGATGATTCAGGATTCGGGTTTCGTGAGTACCTCCCATGAACTAACAAATTTATCATGTGTCACGCAGGACATCTGTAGAATGCTATGTGGTTGGTGCACTTTGAGCTGGTATAAATTAGATGGTGTTATTCACAATAATTGAGTTGGGATAATTATCATTACAAGAAATGCGATGACTTCAATCACTACTGGAAAGTCGAAATTTCCTATCGGTTCATTCCATACCGACAGAATATTTCATTTATTCTGTCGGGTTCCTGAAACCGACAGAAAAACAAGAAAAATCGAGAGGAAAAATGAATTATTCTGTAGTTACGGTCCACCGATAGAAAAATAGGTGATTTTCTGTGTTTGAGCCCTACCGACAGAAAAATTGATTTCGACGACCTCTGGGTTTGGAACCGTGCGGCCATTGTGGGCCTGGGCCACGCTGGCCTTTCAGCTGGCCCAAAAACATCCGCATTTGTGCCGCCTGCGTATAAATTTCCGCGTTTGTGCCACCTGCATATTAATGATAATTTTTCTCATAAAAATGGAGCTATTTCATCACAAAATCACTTAGATTATGGCATTTTGGAGAAGATTAAGTAAGGTGGTCATCATAAAGTTGTAGGGGAACGTATGCTATGCAAACTAGGCTCTTGTGCAAACTATGCAAACTCTAATCAAGACCACATGAATCTAATCCAATGGTTGGTAAATTTAGCACTTAAACCCTCCCACTCATGGAGGTGTTTTGCAACAGCCAGGTGGGATGAGTGGAGGGGTTTAAATGCTAAAATTACAAGCCATCGGATTAGATTTCTGTGGTCTTGATTAGAGTTTGTATAGTTTGCACAGGAGTCTAGTTTGCATAGCATATGTTGCCAAAGTGGTAACCCAAATCATAAGCTGCTTCAGACGTTTCTAATTTGTGGCAAAATTAATAGGGGAAGACCTGAAAACCGAAGTGAAATTAAGTGTTACCCTTGGATTTTTTTTTGGTAGGGAAATCTTCACATTTGAACTGCATATATATGTTTGGGGGTCTAACTCACAACCGCCACATGCTTGTGTTTAGGTAAGCTCAACCGAAATCAGTATTAGCAATGTTTAGTGTAAGGAGATCGAGTTCGGAGAGCAGAGCGGTGGGTTGCCTCGGTTAATCCCAATAATGTATGTGGGCTTTGTAACACGCTGCCTCCTTTAATACATTAATAGAGAAAGGTATAGCGTTTAAGGCATCTATCTCAGTTAATGCATTGCAGGATTGAATTATTTCCCACCATCTCATTTGAATTCTGTTTTTGCTATTATATATCTACTATGCATATCATACACAGAGAGACTGATACTTAGAACCAGCACTGCCAACCTAATGCTATTATATATTATATATGTCTATATATATACAGAGAGACTTGTACTTAAAACCAGCACTGCCAGCAGCTAGCCTAAACAATATGCATGCAGAAAAAATATGCATATCATACATGTGTCATCATCTCGTAGGAAGTTTGATTTGAAGTGGATCAGTCTCAAACAAGGCATGAAATTAAATATAATCAACAAATAAATCGGAGGGATATCATCTCTGATCGATCATGTGTCATCTATATATATATCCTAATGATCACACCTCACTTGTAGAACTAGAATGCTGGCTGTGACGCCTATTGAGATTGAGCGTCGAACGTCGTAGATTCAACCCAAGGGATACTCCGGATCAGGAAGTTCCAAATGCCCTTCCAGCATATTCACGACCACGCTCATCGTCGGCCTTGCCTTGGGCTGCTCCTGCACACACAGGAACGCCACCTTGCACATCCTCTCCGCCGTCTCCTTCCACTGTTCCTCATCCTCCGCAGCCATAGGATTATGGTATTTCTTCATGAGGTCCAGCAGCTTTCCCTGTCGGTACATGGTCCACGCCAGCAACGGCAGCCACTTGTCACTCTCCGGCAAGCTGTTGTCTATGATCTTCCTCCGGCTAATGACCTCAAACAGGAGCATGCCGAAGCTGTACACGTCACACTTCTCGGTGATCACCGCCGCCGTCTCGACATCGATGTCGATCACCTCTCGCGCCATGTAGCCGACGGTGCCACGCGGGACGTGCACAGAGGCGTGCGTGTCCGCCTGGCCGAGCAGCTGTGCCAGCCCGAAATCGGTGAGCTTCGGGGTCAGGGAGCCGTCGAGGAGCACGTTGCTGGCCTTGATGTCGTAGTGGATGATCTTCTTCTGGCACTCCTCGTGGAGGTACCGGAGGCCTCTCGCGACGCCGATGGCGACAGCGAGCAGCTCCGACGAGCCTGCCATGCGTTTATGGTCGAACAGGTACTTGTCAAGCGAGCCGTTGGGCATGAACTCGTACACCAGCGCCTGCATGCCACCGTCGTAGCAGTAGCCGATGAGCCGGATGAGGTTGGCGTGGTTGGTCCTCCAGAGCGTGCCCACCTCCGCCATGAACTGCTGCTCGGTGACCTCGTTCCCCATCTGCGGATTCTTGTGCAGCACCTTGACGGCGATGTCGAGGCCGTTGGGGAGCATGCCTTTGTACACGGCGCCGAATCCGCCGGCGCCGAGCTCGGCGGACATGTGCTGCGTGTACCCGTTGAGCTGCTGCGAGGTGAACCGGATGTGCTTCTCGCGGGTAATCTCGTTGAGGAAGTTCTCGATGGTGGCGCCCCGGATCGTCGAGTCCAGGAGCAGCGGCGTCGTCAGCTCCGCCGCCCCGCCATTGGCGGCGGTCGTTTTGATGTTGATGGACGGGAGGCCGTGCTCTTTGAGGCATCGGTAGACGAGGTAGACAATCACCAAGATTGCTCCGGTACTCAGCACCGAAACAGCTGCGTGCGTGCATGGATCGCGTGAGTAGCAGTATGTATAAGATTAACAACATATTAAGGGGATGCCAAAAGCAACAAAAAACTGAAAATAAATAACCACAAGACACATACAAAATTTCATCAGTAGTCATGTTCACGTACCGACGCTGTAGGCCACAGCATTACTCACGCTTGTGTTGAAATCATGAAATATTTTGTCAGGAAAACTGTCAAACGACGAACCCTGATGACCGCCGTATTGTATATTCGGAATGATGGGATCGGTAAATGGGAATAACCGGCTTGATGAGGGCATATTCAATCTTTGATGAGGAGGAAACTCAAGAAACAAGGGGATGGATAGATGGGGAGGTAGTAACAGACACAACTTAAGGGTTGTTCAGTTCGAATGGAAGTATCTTGTCGCGAGCAATGCACATATATTTATAGTGTTCATACACTCATACTACAAATTAGGGGTGCTTAAATCCAGAGCCGTAAAGTTTTTGGGTGTCACATCAGATGTTATATGAAGTGTGTTGTATGTAGTGTTCGGATACTAATAAAAAACAAATTGCAATATTCGCGAGGAAACCGTGATACGAATTTTAAAGCCTAATTAATCTGTAATTATAACATATGTTTACGTCAAATCATATTATAATTAGACTTGAAAGATTCGACTCATAATGTCATTCTAATTAGCACGAATCATGGGGAGCTTGGTTGCGATTGCGAATGGTCTCAGACAAGGGGTGCCGCTGTCGCGCATGGATTGGAAGTCGGGATTATTGAATTATTTTTCCGCTTTCACGAGCGTCGTCCGCGTTCTAAAAGTCACGCGGTGATGACAGGAAAAAGATGGTTAAAAGTCACCCGTGACTTCATCATCATCCTTCATCATCATCATCAAGAACTTAAAAAGTGCTTGTGTAACGAAGCGTCGTACTACTACTTCAATTCCCTGTCTTCCCCTGTGCCGGCCTGTGAGTGAGACGAAGTTTCTTGTTTTTCCTTCAACGGGAGGGAACATGATTCCTCTCTGTAACGAAGCACACAAACAATATCGAGCTGATGATGTCACGCGTGACGTACTGTAACAATTTCTTTTTCAATCACCCCCTGTTAGGAAGATTAGCTAGCTATAGGAACCATTGGCGGCGTGGTACGTGGAAGTGGAAATTCAATAATTAATCCCCTTGTCACCGTGTGACGGACACGTCGTCATACCGTACCGTCCGCACGAAAGTGCTCCACGATATAAATTACGACACTACGGCAGACAACACAACAATGACCACATATTGTCAACGGTGCGCTCCTTGCGATTTCCGAAGAAGAATTTTGATACTGTTGGTATCCTAAATGGGGACGCCAGCAACAGATAAAGCATTTCCAAGAGTGGACTAATAAAAAAATTGCTGATTTTGGACGGCGGTGAGGGATCAGGGTGGGGATACATGTCCAAGAGCTGCCTAAATCACGGATCTGTATGTATGTATGTATATCAAACGAATGGTAAGCTGTCTCATAGGTATGCCGTGGCTAACTTGGCATACTCCATGGGTCCACGGTCCGCCATTTTTCTAGTGATCCACCAGAATCCGAGTCAGAATTGTATGCAGGCTTTTTTTTTTTTTTTTTTTTTTTTTTTTTTTTTTTTGGTGATGGTCCCTGCCTTAGAACCGCCATTGTTCGGCGTGCTAGATGCCCTCCCCAAAAGTTTAACCCTGTCATTTGAATCTTTGGTATCAATTAGGACTATTAAATTACATAGATTGAGACTAATTTATGAGACGAATCTATTAAGTTTAATTAGTCTATAATTTAACAATGCGGGCTTAATAAATTGTCTTGTTAATTAATGTACCTTTTGTGCAATTCATTTTATAATTATCTCACATTTAGTTCTCCTATAATTAATATCCGAACGTCTGCTATGACACGAGCAAAACTTTAGCCCCACACATATAAACACCATAAAGAAAAGCCACGTGCGAATATATCCGAACGGCTCTATATCCAAACTTTAGCCCCACACATATATCTGAACGGCTCTATATTGAGGTGTTCCTATAAATAAATGCCCAATGGTAAAAATGAAGCACTAATATTTAATTTTTTTAAACAACCTAAAATAGAAAAATAATCACAATAAAGTTGTAGATCTCAAAAAGTTATGTAACTTTTCTATTTACACCTTTTTCATTTGAAATCATTTTGTCTTTCAAAATTCAGATTGAACTTTTTTTTGAAATTGTCGAAGAATTCTGATTTCTTTTTTAATCTTTGGCCAAAACTTGTAACTGGTTTTTCTTCCCGATACTAACTCTAAATCTAATGATTTTTCTCTAATTTTTTTCTAAAATTGTTCTCTATCATTTTAATGTGTTGTTACATATACTTTGTTTATCATATTTTCATGTGACTTTGGTTTATCAATTAAAAATTTCAATTTCAAAAAATGGCCGATGGGGCCTCCCTGGATTCAAAATTTTTTTTGCTATTTTTTCTATTTTTGAGGTCCAAATAGTGATTTCTGAAAAATTATTTGTAGGGCGGCTCTATATCTAGCCTCTCTTACAAATCATCAACCATCCCTACAAATTCATGATTTTGTACCCACCCTTGTGTAGAGGGCTGTTGAAGAAACTGCCCCTACAAAGGGTTAGTAACCACCCAATAGCTCATTGCTTGACAAGGTACTTCCATTCCATGATACTTTCCTCCTTATCAACTACTCTGTCCATTCCAAATTATTAGTTGTTTTTAACTTTTTTGGTATATTAATCTTGCTATGTATCTAGACATCTTACTATTTGTGATAAGAGATCTCAACGAAGTTTCTACGTTAATCCACATCGGAAGCACTAGAAAAAGATAAATGCTACAAATTCTCACCTTAATCTGAAATATTTGACCGTTAATCAAAAGACTCCAACTATTCTTAATTGTTAGATTTATTTTGCTTTTATAAATTATCCATCTCCACAATCTTTTCTCGAAAACATAGGAGAACGTTGACGTATGGGAAAAAATTTTCTGAGACAAAAAAAACAGCCCAAAATCTTTCGATTGTAAAACAAATTTTGACGCATGGGAAAAAAATTTTCTCCCAAAATAACTTTGATTTGGAGGCCTCGCGATGGCCAACTCCCATGGCGCGGCAGCTGCCTAGTGCTGGGCTGGAACCGACGACGCCCAAATATAGATAATGCAAAATGAATATCTTGAATTCAGATTTTGACACCAATTATCTACTTGATTTTTAAGATAATATTTATCTATTTGCTTATCAATAGTTCTATAGGATAATAAAATCATTATGCGTGGAGGGATTTAAAATATAGCTACATAACCCTATGGATATTTTAATCAATATTTGAATAATAAAATATAAGAAAACTATAGATAATATATACTATAATAAAAATCATTATGGATGAAGGGGTTTAAAATATAGGTATAATAACTTATTAAAGACAACTATTTTAATCAATATTTGAATAATAAAATATAAGAAAATTATAGATAATAAATATTATTCAATAGTTTTATACTATAACAAAATCATTATGGATGGAGGGGTTTAAAATATACCTACATGTGGATAAAGACAAATTCAAAAAAGAATTATTCTAATCAATATTTGAATAATTAAATATATAAAATACAAGAAACTTGTAGATAAATTATATTTATTACTGAGTTTAAATAAATTAAAATAATTTCTAGAATTATATAAATAAATAAAACTCTAAATAATATGATTACCATTAAAATTAATTAAATTTAAGATTTATATATCATTAATAATATTATAATTACAATAGCCGTATATGACTTTTAAATAAAGATGATACTTATAATCTGTTATGTCAAAAAAAAAAAAAAATTCTTCACAAAATTAATAGTCATAATTATAAGATTTAGATGCTTTTAAAATAATTTGTGCTTTTGCGGATACGAATAATATTGGATATTTCACATTTTTATCAAATATGGATTGGGATAAGACAGAAAATAATATTAAAAAACAAATGTTGATACATCAATTTAACGTCCATATTTAAATCAAATTTGAATACAGGTATCCATATTTACACTAAAACGGATACGAGTATTAGATATTTTGGATATCTGGACGCCGGCATCCATCCTAATATTGGTGGGCGTGAGCGTGAGCGTTCTGCAGATTTTGTTGGCAACGATGGTCAAGCAAGATTGTTTACACATCAGTGGCAAGTTTGCCTTTTGCACCTTCACCTTGTCATGTCGCGTTGCAACAATAAATTAATGGAGGTACCATTTTGGTGTTTGAGATCCATTCACTAGTTCAGCAGAGGGTTTTATTTCCAAGGCTGACTATTGGCCCTGGAAGTCTCTCCTACTGCTGGGGTTGTCTCGCGGTGGCCAGCAGCAGGCCCACTAGTATCCAATGATATTCAGTTGAATATCCATTTTTTGGAAAAGTTCATGCATATAGTGAAAAAGCAAAAAATAAATCGAAAAGTTTGTTTAATCGCGGCGTCACGCTTTTGTTGGAGGGAGCGACCACACGCAGCCCAGCCTTTGTGCCATGGGCGGCCCTCCCCAGCCTGCCACAAGTTTACGCATGGCCCCCGTGCAGCTTCCTTATTTTTTTAAATTTTATTATTTAGTTTTTCTTTTTTATGTGTGTTTTTAGTTTTCTTTTCATTTTTATCCTTATTTATTTTCATATATATTTATTTTGGCTTTCATTTTTATTATTTTTATTTTCATTTTTGGTAATTTTAGTTTCCTTTTATTTCATTTTTATCCTTCTTTATTTTTATATGTATATATATTGGTTTTTACTGTTTTTTATTTATTTTTATTTTCTATTTGTCATTATTAGTTTCACTTTTTGATAATTTTAGTTTTTTTCATTATGTATCCTTTCATTTTTAGTATTGTTGTTTTTTGTCAATCTCGATTGTGTGTCTTTTAATTTCTGTTCATTTTTTCAATTCTTTAGTTTATAGTTTCTATTTGTTAGTTTTAGTTTAATTTGATGGTTGTCATTTTTAGTGTCAGTCAATGGTTCAATTTTCCATTCAGGTTTGAATGTTAATTATTCTTCAAAATTTTCTTCTTTTAAATATTTTATTTTTTCAATGTTTATTTTAGTAGTTCAGTGAGTTTTGGAATTCATTCTTTTCATTTTCCATTTCAAGTTGAATACATTCCTAAATCCTAGATATTAGTTGTGTAATAAATTACTCTCTAAGTTTAGCAACTTATGCAATGCTTCCTCTAATATTTGTCTTTCAGGTACAGCTTATCTTATTTTGACCGGTACTTTTGTCTTTTTAATAAATGTCCCTCCAACTATCAACTAGTCATGTTTCCCAGTGGGTTATATAATAGCTGGTCATCTATTGGCAGCTTATGCAATGCTTGTCTAATAATTTGCCCCTAAATGCAACTTGTCTTGTTTTGTTCCGCTATCCACATTTTTTAATAAACACCCTCAGTTGGCAGCAAGTCATGTTCCTTAGCTTTTTTGTAATGTGTTGTATAATTACTTGCCCCACTAATTGACAGGTTATACAATGTTTGTTTTAATAATTTGTCGCTCCAGATTGCAACTTGTCTTGTTTTGATCTGTTTCTCTCTTAGGGGTTTTATGTAAATACTATATAACAAATTTATTATATTTCCATGGTAACAATCTACGTGCATACTATGTGAAAACTTCATTATAGTTTTGGAGTAGCAAGTTTTGAGTTACATAGTAGTAACTTCTTTCATAATTCTCCTAGCATATTTTTACATATAAATTGCTACTAAAATAAAATTTTCAAAACATAGGTAAATAGGGTCTAGTTTTGTTCGTCTCATCAAGTAGAATGTTACCGTGCAAACAGAATAAAAAATAGAAGCATTATTTAAAAGTTATAGCAATTTAAATCGAATGTTTTGCTTGTGTTCTTGCAGCATGGGGGCACGGACGGTTCCGAGTCAGCATGCATGTACGGTGGATGTGCAAATGAAAAGAAAGTGCGGGGGGAGGGAGTGGTTCCGACTGGGTTCCGACAGCATGTCAGCACACTCAGCACGTTGGGCGCAGATGGTTTGGAGTCGCGAGGATGGTCGCGACAGGTCGTGCTTTTAACCACGTCCAAAATAAATACATGTTGTACAGTGAAAAACAAAAATAAATATACGTAGACTGAACAACTGTACAACAATTCAGCCCAAAATAGGATGCATGCTCCTTTTTTTCCCTCCCCATCCGAAGGTCCAGTGGCCCAAATTCTGTACCGCACTCCCATGACCCATCCCACAACCACAGTTATAATCGAGGCGCGGCAGCAGCGAGGCACGACCCCGCGAGGCGCGAGGTTGAGGCTCCGTCGGCCGTCCGCCGCATCCTCCTCCGACGCCTCGACGCGGAGATTCTCGAGCGCTCGACAAGTCGGCACTCGACAGGGAACTTTTTGTGTCCTCTCGTTCTGTAATTTTGTAAGTTAAAATTCGGTCTCAGCCACTTGGCTTGGCTTTTAATTTCCTTAATCAATTTGTTAGGGATAGCATTAGCAATTTCTAAGCTCAAATTCGATCGGTCTCAGTCTCCTACGACTCCTGGTGCTGGGGTTGATCTCGCAGTGGCCCAGCAGGCAGCAGCACAGCCGCAGCAGGCAGGTCCCCTCCTGGTTCGTCGACGACCTTCCTTCGATCCCAAGCAGTAGGCACGCCTCCAGTCCCAGCTGATCGATCTGCTGTCGCCTGGAAGTCAGAGCTGCCTGCAACCTCGATCTATCGCGTCTCCTCAGCTTGCAGGTTGGATCGTCCCCTACCCTAACCTATCTCTGTCTCTTCTCGGTTCTTCTTGTAGCCCCAAACCCTAGATTTGGGTTTCCTTCTCTAAATGTATAATTTTTCACCCAGGGAACAAACAAGGCCAAGCCATGAACGCAGATCGTGTGATGACGGTGACATGCCAGGGGGCGCCAGCGCTCCCGCTTGAGAATGACAACATCCTCTCCATGATCCTCCTCCACCTCCCACCGCTGCCGTCTTCCCTTCTCCGTGCCTCACTAGTCTGCAAGCGCTGGCGCCGCCTTGTTACCCAGCCCCATTTCCACCGCAGCTTCCTGGCTTACCACAAGAAAGCCCCTCTCCTCGGCTTCTTCTGTGGCGCCAGAAGTTATAATCGAAGAATTGATTTCATTCCTGCCCTAGATCCACCGAATCGCAAGCCTCTGCACTCCAGCTGCCTGCTCAGTCAGCGTTACAAAATCCTTGGATGCCACCATGGCCGCCTTCTTGCCATCAACTACAGCAGCGAGCTATATTATTTGGTGGTGTGGGACCCTATTACTGGTGACCGCCGCCATGTAGACATTCCTCAAATGTTCCAGGGGTACAATGTTATTGGACGGAATGGGGCAGTTGTTTGTGCTTCCCGAGAGAAAGACCACATACATATGGCGCTTGCCGTTCAGAGCCCTTCCAGGTGGTCATAATTGGCTGCAATAGGGAAGGTGTTTTAGCATGTGTTTACTCATCTGAAACGTGCACATGGGGCAATATCATCTCACTATTGCAGCCGGCAGCTGCCAGAATTGATATCTGATCTCAGTTTCACTATGCCAGCTGATTCTCAAAGTTCTCTGGTTGGGAATTCTGTTTACTGGGTGCCTGTGGGTGTGAGGGGTGATGTCCTTGAGTTTGATTTGCAGAGGCAAACCCTAGCTATTATTGATAAACCACTAGATTCATCCAACTTCATTTCATCTGTCAACCCCAACCACCAGTACTTTATTCTCCCAGCAGATGGTGGTGGTCTCAGCTTCATTATTCTATCATCAGGCCGCAGTGTCCATGTATGGAAGAGAATATCCAATGACCATGGTGTCCCTGGATGGCTGTTTGAGACTACTGTTGAACTGAGAAGCCTTCTTTCACTAAAGCCAAGGGTTGATAGGATAGATATCCAGGGGAGCATAATGATAGTAGGGTGCAATGAAGATAATAACATGATATTAAAATTGAGTGGCAGTGGAATCGTTTTCTTGGTCCATCTTAAGACATTGCAGTTAAGGGAACTTTCTGAAAGAATATGCGATAGCATAGCACATCCATTCTCAAGTTTCTACATCTCAGGTAACAAGTAGCAAAAAGAAAGTAAGTTTTTGATAGTTGGTTAATTATTTGAATGGCTATTGTTTCCCTGAATGATACAGAATATTTGAATTGTTTCTTTGGTTGCTGCTTGATGACCTCTCGACAGTTATTTGGTGATGTTATATCTTCAGTTTTATAAAGGGACCATGCAATTCAATACGGGCACCTTGGTGTGTCATGCATTTTAGGCTGCCTGTATGTGGCCCCACACGAGCACATGCCATTGACTATACATTCTGGTTTTCTCTGCAAGCGTAGAAAAGTTTTACCCTTCTATAAGCCATCAGGCCATTCCTATAGTGGCCAATTTAGGTTATTGACAAATCTAGACAGTTATTATTGACAACTATTGGTGTGTGGCGTTGCTAGAAATCTAGTAAACAGCACATCTTGACGTTTCATTGGGTGACTTGAGGCAATGAGTTACCACTTAGCAAACGAAAGGTCGTATGGTTCTGATCTTATCTGTAGAACTTGTACCGCTTTGCTGAGTTTTGAATTGACTTAACCATTTTCAAATGTCACGCTCTCGGTCATGTGGACATTCATAAATTTTGATGAAAGGACTTATGGAAGATCTAGCTTCACCCCATTCTAATGTTCATGCTTCTTGCTATACCACTTGGTATGCGTGGAGTGGATGTAGATATTCAACAACATGTACTTTATGCCAAAATACTTTTATGCAAATCAACTGTATGCCTTGCTAGTGCCTTAATGCGTATACATTTGCTTATTATATCGGGTAAATCCTATGAGTACTACATTTGAGTTTTGAAGATGAGATGATGATGGCCCCAAATCTATGCCTACTTTTTATGCTCCTGAGCGTATGTGTGACAACAATGACTGGGAGTGAGGCATAGCTCGTATCAAATGAGAGAAGTATCTCATGGATGTGTCATGATTCATGACACTATTAGAGAACAAGCCTTTGGTCAATGCATAAATTTTGCTTTAGTCTCGGTATTTTTTTGCATTCGGGACTAAAGGTTCTTTAATCCCGGTTGGTAATACCAACCGGGACTAAAGATCGATCATTAGTCCCGGTTGGTGTTACCAACCCGGACTAAAGGTCCTCAACTTTTAGTCCCGGTTGGTAACACCAACTTACCAACTGGGACTTCAACTTTTTAGTCCTGGTTGGTGTTACCAACCGGGACTAAAGGTCCCTTACGGATCAATTCAAAAGGTGAGTGTATAGGACTTTATCACATGTTGTGTACAGCTGAGTTGGTAAGGACTTTATGTGTGAAACAAGAGGTACTGGGTTTGAATCACACACACCGCAATATTTATTTTTTCAAGCCTGGGACCTTTAGTCCCGAATTTTTAGTCCCAGTTGGGAAAACCGGGACTAAAAGCCCTTCCCAACAGGGACTAAAAGCCTGTTGTGTAGTAGTGTGAGATGTGTTTTTTAAACTTCAGTATTATTTTAAGCCCTTTTTGGTAGGGCGCCTTCTCCGGCTCTATCTCATCTGGAGGAGCCCTATTAAACGGTTTAGAAGGAGAAGCTATATTTTAAGCCCCTTTTCAGTGAAAAATGGAGGAACCTCTGGGGAGGAGTCCTGCTAAAATGGTCTTACGATGCGTTACTTTGTGTTTGTGTGAACTTAATGATGATGATGATAGCCTTCCCTCAAAAAAAATGATGATGATAGCCCGTGCTGTAACTTGACCACTTTGGTGTTCAGAAAAACTTGTGTGTATATGTATGTTTTCTTTTAATTAGCAATAGATTCTGAGCGTTTATGGTGCGATTGCAGGAACAGCATGTTGATTTAGCAAGATTAATTGAACGGTTCTCGCATGATGAGGCTGCGACCAAAAAATCACCAGGAGAGGGTCATGAGAACGAAATTGGTTCATCAGCGAGATAAAGGGTCCGTTTGGATTAGTTTAACATTATGCAAATAAACCAGTACATCCCTTATTTGTTTATTCTTTTGGATTCTAGTTTTTGTGTTCGTATTTTCAGAATTCCTGCTAGGATAGGATGTTGTCACCTGTTTGTATCAGATAGGAATTTTTTATTAGATCCTTAATCATAATATGTGGCAATCCCTTTTTTTTAGGATTGAACACAACAGCACCGACGTGCTTTGGTAGGCCCCACTACTGCATGACGGGCTTTTAGCCCCGGTGCTCAAGGCCCTTTAGTCCCGGTTCTGGGAACAGGGACTAGGAAATCGGGACTATTCCCAGAACCGGGACTAAAGGTCGTTTAAATAGATGCGGGGGTAGGATTCGAACTCAGACCATTCACTTTAGTCCTAGCTTGCACGCACTGACCATCTAAAACCCACCGCGCATGTGACATGCAAGAGATATACTGTTCTTTTAGATTCACTCTGGAAGCGTCTTTAGTCCCGGTTTGAGATACAAACCGGGACTAAAGGTCCCTTTAGTCCGGGTTCGTGTCCCAAATCGGGACTAAACGGTCTACTTTTAGTCCCGGTTGGTATTAACAACCGAGACTAAAGGTTAAGGACCTTTAGTCCGTGTTGATAATACCAACCGGGGCTAAAGATTGATCTTTAGTCCCGGTTGGTATTACCAACCGGGATTAAAGAACTTTTAGTCCCGAACGCAAAAAATACCGAGATTAAAGTCGAATTTGTGCATTGACCAAAGACTTATTCTGTAGTAGTGCCCAGTCCAACACGAAGAATCCCGCTTTAGTCTCAGATAAGGTAAGTGTGGTGGTGCACACGTACGGATTATTGAATTTTCCGCTTCCATTTATCCACCACCGTACGTCCCCGAATATGGTTCCTGGTATCTCCTAACGCGGTGATGAGAGGAAAATGGTTAAAGAGATTCTCTCCCTCACAAAGAAAAAGGGGTTTCACGCGTTGTGTGCGCGATTGCGTCACTAGAGAGAAAAACACGTTCGTTCCTTTCCTATGATGGAAACAGGCTCGAAGTAGCGCAGGGTATCGTCCGGTAGCCACTCTCTGACACCCCAAGTGTTAGGCCCCGGTCCTTCATCTCTGGAGACTTATTAGCGCGGTGGATGTGAAGTAAGCCAGCCTGAGGTGTGACCTGCTGTGCTGCTGGTGGGTGGCAGCGGCATGCAGTTGGGGCTTAGGTTCCCAGTTGGTCGGGAGGCCTAGAGCTCGGACAAGCCCCGAGCCCTCGAGTCCTGAGTAGAGGCGAAGTTCGTGCTCCTATTTTGCCTACACGCACACCTGAAAGGTGCCAAGCGATCCTAGAAGGATTGGTATTTCTATGTTAGGAACTTGTCCCAAGTAAAAGTGTGCAATTAGACCCATGTGAGGAAATTTGAGAACACAGCTAGTTTTAGTGAGTCAAGCAGTCCCAAAAAGACTCTTAGTTAGCAAATCAATTGAAGCTTAGTTAACCTCTGGTTTCTAGAGTCTAACCGTATGCAAGACAATCAGTGTGTTTAGCTAGAAAAATCCTGTTGAAACGGCTGATAAATCAGCTGATAATTAAGCGAATAGGTAAGTAGCTTTGACCTTGAGGCTAGGAATGACAATGGGGCATATATTTTTTGATATCTGTTCCTCCCAAAAGTATCAAAACCTATATATTTAGTATGTATCAGAATTCTATTAAGGACAGCTTTACTATTGAAAAAGTGAATCTAGATCTAAGATTCACCATGGAGCAGCTCCACCGGTGAATCTGAGATCCACTAAGGAAGCATTTGGATAACACAACAGCTGCAAATCCATGCAAGGGCATTTCGATTGGAATAGCCAGATTTACCCTGAGGATAGGTCTCACTTGTCAATGTCCAAAGAACTTTTCTTAGTCTTCTTCCTAAGTCTCAGTAGGGTGGACGGCAACCAGACACGGCCAAGTGCAGAGACTAGGGAGGACATAGAGGGGAGGCTCAGGCGCGATGGCTAGGGTCGGCCGGAGGTAGCTATGACCGGTTAGGCAGGCGACTAGGCTCACCAGTTGGGTGGGCACGCAGCCTCGCCAAATGCGCTGGCACGGCCCTCCGCCAGACGCGAGCAGGCGTGGGCGAGGCGGCACCATGGTGGTAGTAAGGTGTGGCCATGGTTGGACTCAGGAATATATAGAGAAAAATCTTTTTCTCAGTGTTTTTCCTCCGTCACGCGGCTAAGGCGAGCGCGCTGTTGGCAGGTGTGGTGCAAGGTGGCTAGCCGAGGTGGGAATAGCGTGCAACCGGGGGAAGAAGACTCGGGGAGAAGAAAAGGCGCCCGGCCGAAAAAAACACAAAAAGAAACAAACTGTTATGTGCGTAAACACTAAACAGTCATATGATGGGTAATTTTCTCTAACGCCACAGAACTGAGTTTGGTGTTGGAGCACTTCTGGAGGAGCTCTACCAAAATAGTGAATCTCGCCCTCTAGATTCACTATTTTGGTGAATCCAACTTTAATGGAGCTGCAATGCTTAGGCGACGATGAGTCTGAAGTCTTACTTGATGTACTGTACAATAATATATCTATCATATTGGTATTGGTGTCTTTACCATTTGCGGTACTGGAAGAGCACGATGACGGTGATATACACCAGCGCTCCTGCGATGCCGATGGGGACGCTGAGCTCGTGCGTAGGGCTCAGGGAGCAGACGGACCAGGCGAGGAAGCCGATGGTAAGCCCGAGCGCCAGCTGCAGCGTGTACTTTCCCCAAACCACGGAGCTGGGTGACTTGTCGAAGGAGGTGGCGAGTAGTCCAGTGAGCAGAACAAGGGCAAGCACCACGAGCAGGCCGTAGGCGAGGATCATGTACCCGTTAGGAGCAGCTTGCTTGATGACCGGGAATGCAGCAGAACACGCCGATAGAGAAACGCCAAACAGTGCCAAGAGCACCTTCGCGTACTTGGCCGCTGGGTGCTGCTGCATTGTGCATTTAATTCAGAGGGTATGTATGTAAGATTGACTCTCCAAAAGATAGCAAGATCAGAACTGACGAGTCATAAGTAAACAAAATTGCATATATGGTTCATTCCTTGCAAAGTCGACATACATAGACGCTTACATACCGATGATTTATTATTGGGTTCTCCCACATTGTTTGTGCCGCGGACTGTGGTGTATGTTGTCCCTCTATCGACCCACCGCAAATACGATGACAACACTGTGTTGAGTTCTCTATTGGTGACCTGCAGTTATAAGAAAATGTAGCCAAATCATTAGAGGTCGCAGGCCATAAAATAATTAGCAACAGACATTTTCTTTTGTTAGAGGCGGTTAAATTCCAAACTGCCTCTATATAGAGGCCTCCGTCGACAGCTGCATCTAAAAATGGAAGCAGATGGGATTCCTAGGCACCATTAGAAATAATTCGAGTCATTTGGAAATCCCAGTAGCCTATGAAAATAGAGGCCATTTTTCGAATGGTTATTATTATTAGCATATTTCCTATACTATAGGCGTCTGAATAGTTTTGTCTTTGTTCTTTCATAGATAAAATTATATAACTTGTTTCTTATGATTTGTGCTAATAGATTTGGACCATTGGATGGGAGATCAGATGGTTATAGTTGTCGCCTGAACAAATGCTATAGTTCAAACACTTGAAATATAGCATATCCCTATTATTAGAGCCGCCTCTGTTCATATAAGTTATAGCCTTCCTCTGCCATACAAGACTCTCCAACAAGCTAGGCATAAGTGCATCCAAACATACCGAACATAAAATGTGTGCCTTCGGCTAAGAAAACATGCGTACCCATACGAAGACCCATTTTGAATGTTAGGCGAGACAAAGAATGTCCTCTCTCCTCAACTTATTTTAGATTCTCTTTTGCATTCCCTGTTGAAGACAAACAAGAGGTGCACGACCCTTGTACTGTAGCGCGATGCAGACAGTCAAATGGGTCTCCTACTATCCTACTAAGGGTCTTATTGTGGAGATAGTCTTAAGTTATAGTCTCCCTCTGGTTAGCTATTGAAGATATGAATAGCTACGCACCCTGGAGTAAGAAAAACACACATGGAATAAAAAGAATTTTGTGGGGGTACGTACGAGAGTAACATACCGATACTGACTCCGCCTCCGTCTCCGTGGTTTCTGGGGCAAGTAGAGCAGCGGCCTGCCGCAGCGCAGTCACGTCAATGGAGACGTGCGCTTCTCCGTCGGCGATGTGAGGAGCTTGAGCAGCGCCGCCCTCTCGATTTGCATTTCCGGTGAAGGAACTGTCGCTGGCAATGTCCCCACCACCTCCAACACTGGTGTGGCAAGCTAGGCTGATGCAAGTGAGGACGGGACCATGCAGCAGCAGCCTGCTCTGCCCTTGTCTTATGGAGGCCTGCTTAATTTGGTATTACGTACAGCCAGATCAAATACGAGGCATCACCAGACATCAGTTAGACTAAAATTTTGGTGCCACGCAAGTAAGATAATTTGTATATATATGATGCAATGGAAGTTACAAATTAATGTGGTATTTGATTTGAGGATGGATCCACTTCATTCAAGATATAATAAGATGAGATGGTGTATGCATCATAAAATGCATGGAGTCCGGCCCATTAAAATTTGGTGAAATGACTATGAAATGGTTGGATGACGTAGGGACACATCAATAATCGATTCCAATATCCATAAACAACAAATAAACTAGAAAGTGAGAAGACGATCGATCGATCTCCTGAAACCAAACACCCTATAATATGAATTTTTATATATACACACACATAAATATATACATGTACATACGGGCGGGGGTGTAGATGCCCCAAATTCAGTGGGAGCTGCTGCTGGCTCCGCATCTCCTGACGGCACGGCGACTGTTTCAAGATCATGGTGGCCCTCATCAATGTTATTGGGAATTGGAGGAGTGATGAGGGCAGCAGAAGCAGAAGGTGGACTTGCTGGATGCCAAGATAACATCATCCCTCACCAATGCAAGCCGCTCCTTCAACAACTAGCTAGTAGCAGTAATCTCCGTTTGGGCCTTGCTTGGCCATCAACCGACTCCTCTCTCTCCCTCTCCCTCTCCCTCTATATATATCTACTAGCACAAGTAAGCATGTAATAAGGCCTTATTAGGGCGGCAGGCAAAACTGGAGAACGCGTATAGCAAGAGGTACGTACGTATAATGTGCGTGCGTTCACTTATTGTGTCACCACCAGAGGTAAAATAAAGTAGCAGGAAGGGAGGACCGATGGAATTACGAAGCAATTCGACTGACCAGCAGAGCAGAGCAGATTGAGCACACAAGGTTTCGTAAGGACGAAGGAAGAAAACACCAGTAGATGCTGCTGCGCGTCTATCTTACGCGGGCTCGGTATTCATTCGTTCTTGCACACACGGAATAAAAATAAAGACAATTAACTGAATGAATGGGGAGGGAATAAAATCATTCCGCACTCAGTCCGTGAGTGGAGGAGCATTTCGGCCACTAGCTGGTTCATCAACCAGCGGGTTTAGAATTTTCGGTACTGTTTAATAATCCCTTGATTCCAAATTATAAAATATTTTGTCTTTTCTAGTTATATTGTTTTACTATATATCTAGACATTAAATCTAAGCATATAGCAGCGGCTATATGTTTAGAAAACTCAAAACATTTTATAATTTGAAATGGAGGGAGTACATCTAACAAATCAAGAATTACTTATATTAAATTGTATATTTTTTTCTCTTTGTTTATCTTCTAACATAATCTTACTATTACTAATTAGAAGCCTCAACAGAGACTCCACGTTAAACCTCGCCATACACGCTAAAAAAAAAAGATAAAATACTAAAAATTCTCACATTAGTTATAAATATCTGGCCATCCAATTGAAGGGCTAGCCATCCATAAACATTAGATCTATTTTCTTTTAATAAACTAAAAAAACTTCACCGCACAGATAAAATCTAAATCAGCCTGCGTTGCCGACATTTAGTTGTTAATAAAATATTAGATGGCCTACGAATCACATTCACCATTATAGATTAAAATCTTTTTTAAGAGAAGATATGGACAGAGATCAAGCATGCATGCACTTGTGTGGATGCGCCGTTTCAGACTGGCCGCTGGGCGCTGGGTCAACAAGAGCAAGAATAAAGGCGACTCGAACATCAGGCGCCCTTTAGGCGCCCTACCGTGACTTTTAGAATTTCACAAGTTTCTTTAGAGAATTGCTTCATTCATCAACAACGAAAAGCATAATGGCTAATTTCTTAAAAAATACGAATGTTTCATATTCTTGAATTGGCATGTAAAACACTACAAAGGGTGTAGATAAGTAAAACATATGAGATCACAAAACTACTTTCAAGGAGTAAAACAACACCAGCGGTATATAGTCCCCATTGTAACTACGTAGGTCGCAGTCTCCATTGTAACTATGTAGGTCACAACCTCCATTTCCTCCTTTCTCTTGGCAACAACAGTTTGGTGCCACTGCTACTACGATTTGCTCACATATTATGGTATTGCACGGTTCTTAATGTGTTATCCACATAGTTCCTTGCAGGAGCAAAACAATGACAACTATGAGGAAGAGCAGGATGCCTTAGTTTCATAACCACTCATTAAGAAATTTATAAATCTACCTCGATCGTTCTCTGGTTCCATGGCAAGCAAGATACAATCATAATCACATCTTATTGGCCAACTTGTTCATTCAATTGGCCAGCTTTTTTTTTTCATACAACATGTTTTAGGGCCATTTGCACTGTCCAGTCACAATTCAGTCTGAGAACTCAAACAGCATAGTGTGCTTGTACTTCTCAACAGGCCAAACAACTACAGAGGCAAAATTACATTGGCTGATGGCATTGCCGCATTAGGGAACCCCTGGGTTTTCAAGCATACTTCTCATAGATAGTAAACCCCTACGCCATTGATGCCATTCATGTAGTTGGCAGTGCAGATGTAACACCCAAAAAAAAATTATTTGCAAATTAGAAATAAATTTGATTATTTATTTAATTTATGTGCATTTTAACATAGGCTAAATAATAATTTTTAAGTAAATAAAATAAACTATAAGCTTTAGAAACATGTTTGTTGCATGCATGCCGAAGCATAATGATTTTGGTTGAGTGTAGGGCTAGGTTGTTTGTGGTGGAATTTAAATTTCATTTGAATTTGACCAAGCTTCAAAAACCAAGAAAAAAAAAGGATTTTTTTTTAATCTTGTCTTTTCTTCCTTTTCAGCTAACGCTAAGCCCAGACTTTGCGTTTCCTTTTTTCTAGATAGAAAACGTTTTCAGTTTGGGGCTGGGCAGCCAGCGTTGGCCTGCCCTTTTCTTTTCTTTTTTTTTCCCTTGCACGCATAAGCCCAGTTGGCCTGCTCTGCAGCAATTAGACAAGCCCAGCACCGCCGTACCTTTCCTCCCTTCCAGCTTCTCGTCTTCCTCGCAAACCAGAGAAGCCGCACCGGCGCCGTCGTCATTTCTTCAAGGCACCGAGTGATGGCAGCCACCAAGCCCTCTCCTTCAAGTCCCATGATGGAGCCAGGAAGTAACGCTCGCCGCCCCCTTCGTCTACCGCCGCCGCCCCGCCCTATAAAGCCATGGCCGAGCTCTCCCCCTCTCCCTTTCGTTCTCTGTTCATTCAGTTCACCACTGCCACCACCAATCGAACGGTCCGGAGCCCAATCGACGCCGGGAACGCGCGGAGGAGCTTCGCGGTGCTTCACCGCGGCTGTTGGTTCCTTTTCCCCTTCAATTTTGTTATTAATTTCTTGATTTCGCGCTCACCGGTGGCGTTCACCTCTGCAGTCCGCCGCAGCACATTGCTGGCCGTCGAGGAGCCTTCCTGGACGCTGAGAACCACACGTCGAGCCCACGGTATAACCCAAGTCCTTCCCGTTACTTGGTTTCGCGTTTCGTGGCCTGGAACGCCATTCCAGTGAGCTCAGTTCGTGACGGCCATGGTGCTGCCATGGGGGCTGTCGTTCCGACAAGTTCCCTGCTGTTTCCGTTAGTCCCGTAGAGTCCGCGTTGTCACACTCGTCGTTCTAGAGTTTTCCGTTTCGATCAAGGTGGTCGGGAACGCCTTCCGGCAGTTTGCCGATGTGCTCGGCTCATTGGCGTTCGTGGTGCTGCTCACCATGATTTTTGTAGCACCACGTGTTCCTCACGTGTGCCATCCAAGCCTATACAGGAACCAGATTTTAGTTGCTTTAATCCAAAAAATTCGAGTTCAGATTATTTACAAAATGCCATTGAATCTTGTTTTATGCATAACTTTTGCATTTCAAATCCGATTAGAGTGATTTTTGTGCTCATGTGTTCATAGCAGTACGTAGATTAGTTTTATTAGCTTTTTAACCTCTGTTATTACTGTTTGGTGTACTGTTCTAATAGAAATATATTGTTTCCATGTATGGCTTGGTTTGGATGCTTGTATGGTGATGTGGAATGCGTTTAGAAGGTGAGCAGTTCGAGTTTGTTGAAGGGCAAGTTGTTGAGAACCAGTACCAGGAAGACAACTTTAAGGAAGGCAAGTGTAACAAAGGCCCCTTGTACCTATGAACTCTATAATTCATACATGTGCATGTGTCTAATTTTGAATTGCCCATAAGGAATTTACCTAGATGTATTTTGTACCATATATCATGTCACCTATGGTTTGGGATGCATGTTGGTTAGCTGCTGCTACGCATAACCAAAATATATAATTTATTAATGTCTAATGGTATATGGAATCTATGTTAAAATTGTGCTTTTTAGCAACTTTAGGGGGCCAAAGCATTGGGTTTTTGGTGCTTTGGTGCCTCTCCATAAGGACTTATTCTGAAGCGGCCACCCAGGAGTGTTCGTACAACCCCGAAAGTGTCAAATGGCTCGACTTTAACTTGGTAACTAGTTTTGTTCTAGCTTGTCTGTAGCTTACCGTCAGGGGCAAGAGGGGGGGCACTAGTTGGTATGTCACCTTTCCTTCCGTTGTGTGTGTGCCATGCCGCGACCATGAGTGCCACTCTTGAAGCGGGGTTCCATACAACTAGACGGCTGAAACCTTAGCGGCTACAACTTGTTAGAGCTACTAGTGAAGGGTTATGTAGTGAAACCCCTGTCACGCCTTCTCGGGAAAAGGTATTGTGGGCTTTGCAAACCCCGACATATGGGAATCACGGCTCGGTGGGTAAAGTTGTACAAATTCTGCAGAATTCTTTAAACTATTATAACAGCCGTGCTCTCGGATATGAGCGGCCTGGATCCTTCTTGACTAGTGTTTCTAGTAACTTGGTTTGCTTGGGAATGATGATAATTTTGATTAATATTATTTCCAATTTGGGATGGTTTATTCACTAAAGTAGTATTTCAGGTTTAATAAAATATGACCAATTAAAATGCTAACTTATTTGTCAAACCGTGTCAAGCCTTTGAGCCTCATGGATCCCTTTGTTATACTTGCTAAGCATGGTGCGCTTACGCTTGTTTTATATCACTTTGGGAAATCCCGGATGGGTAACAGATGCTGGTTTTGAGGAGTTCCCTGAAGATGTCCAGGACTACTAGATGATGTTCACCAGTTGGAGTCCCTGTGGCAGTTTGGGCCAATTTATCGTTTTCGTTTAATATTGCCTTCGAGCAAGACTATGTGATAATAATGTAATGGATATTCGATGTAATAAAGTACTTTACTTTGATATTATTGCAATTTGAGATTATATGTGTGTTTGGACATCCTGGGCGCACATATATGAGTGCTTGGTTTTGCTTTGCAAAACTGGGTGCGACAAATTGGTATCAAAGCTTTACTGACTGTAGGATGATCAGCCTAGTTAGAAATGGACGTTCTTTAGGTTCATATCTCCTTTACTTTGTTGCTTTTAATTTGCTATAAAATTTTTGCTTATATTTTGTCTTTTATCTATTGCGAAAATTTATCCTTGTTCTAATCCTCAACTTTTCAATCTTATATAGATGGCCCATACCAAGTGCACACCCCGCAAGAGAACTGGTGGCTACATCCCTCCACGTGTGGTGATCACCTTTGGCAAAACTGTACCGGAGGACATGCTGCAGCAGCTAAGGGATGAAGAAGATGACTTTGAGATGGAACCTATGGAGGAGGAGCACCTGGAGGACGTGTCTGAGGAGGAGCCCATGGAGGACGTTCAGGAGCAGCAAGGTGGCCAAGAGGGAGCTGGTGACCCGGATGATGGAGATGACTCTGACAACTCCGACTCTGATGATGATGCCTCTGATGGAGAAGATGGAGGTGACGAGGGAGATGATGGCTCTCATGGTAGCAATGAGGACGAGGGTGACGATGAGGACAATGACCTTCATGCTGCACGCCTTGCTGATGGTTGGACAGTGGAGTATCACTATGATCTTCAAGGCGATAACTATTACCGTCCACAACTTGTTACTCTTGTACGCCGCTATCACCCTAGGTGTACAGTGCAGTACAGGACAGAGCATTGGACCCATCCCGACTATGCAGAATTCAATGAGACGGAGGTGTACATTCGTCGAGGAAGTAGAGTGTGTTACATCTACCGTGCTACCACTCCGAGGAACAGACGTCTTTGCAGCCATTGCAGATGCTGCTAGGCAGCATCGATGGTCAACCGCGATCGCCACTTCAATGATATCAAGTGGGAAGAGGATCGCTATTTTCCTCGCCGTCAAAGTGGCCAATCTACCTGTAACATTGCTGCACCAATTGGAGAGGAGAATTTCAGGTTCAAGCCTACCTTGGAGTACCTAGCTCATGTCAACACTTACGGACCAAGCCTTGGATGAGCTGAATGCCCTTCTTGAGTCATATCGAAGGTTTGCCATGAGAATATCATCTTTGAAACAACAGCTTGGTGGTCCTGCCCCAGAAGTGCCACATGTTCCTGCTGAGTCGCCACCAAGAAACAGAGGAGGCCATGGAGATCCCAGCACCAGCACCAACCTTGATCCTTAGGAGGTTTCCACTCATATGTGTAATAAAACGTGTAGTACGCGAGAGTGTGCTCGGTTTTTTACTTCTTATGTTTGAACAATTGTCTCTTAGTGGATGAATGCTTGTAATAATGCTTAATGGATGATTTGGCTCTTTGATATGATTGTGATGATTTGTGGGCATGTCCATAAACATCTAGTTTAAGACTAAGGTTTAAGGATAATATGAATAAATAGTTGGGTTGTCTACATCCTGTTTTCTGGTTCTGTATTCTCTGGAGCAGTCAGTCTTTATCAGTTCATATCTTAGTTTCTGGTGATCCAAAAATCGTGAAAAATTTATGGATGAAAGTAGACTCTTGTATCTTTCTTTTGGCTCTGGAATCACCTTAATATCTGTTATGATTTGTGAGATATAACTGTTGCAAATTCATGTCTCGGTCTTTGTCGAATTCTGGAGCAAGCATTGTTTGTGGTCGCTTTTTGCTGTTGTAACGTCGAGAATCTGAGAATGAGTTCTGAATAAAAGTTGTGGAGAATTTTATAAGCTTTACAGAAATGTAAACTATGCATACAGATGACAAACAGAGAGTGAGTTATGTTAATTTTTTTCTGCACCGCTGCATGCTGTTCGCTTTGTCGGGAAGTTCGATGCCCATTCTTTGTTAATGGTATCTTTGTGTATATCTCTTGTCATTGGGACTGTATCATCTACCTTTGTCATGCTGTCATATCTCAAATATGATACATATTCTGGACATATGAGACTTATATGATGTATATTCTACAGATGGTTAACACTAGGAGGAACAACCAAGGGGGTCGAATCCGCCACCACCACCACCACTGTTAACATGGAGCAGCCTACGATGATGCAAACACAACTACTGCAGCAAATGGCTCGAGAACATGCAGAATATGCGAGAACAACCAGCAAGGGAATGGACCACCCCAAGTTAGAGACAAGAGGGGAGAATTCACGAAAGGGCATCCACTGTTTTTGAGCATTCCACCGATCCACTTCAAGCCGATGACCTGGTTGCGTGCAATTGAGAGGCGGCTTGAGATTGCACAATGTGATGACAGGGGAGAAAGTGTTGTATGCATCATCGGGCAACCGCAGGGGCTGCTCTTGACTGGTGGGATTCATTTCGATTTGGTCGCACGGAGGCTAATCCTATAGCTTGGCAGGAGTTTCGTGATGCATTCCGTTCTCACCATGTACCGCTTTGGATTAATGAAATTGAAGAAGAAAGAATTCCTTGCTCTTAAGCGGGGAAGCATGTCTGTTGTCGAGTACCGTGATAAGTTCATACGGTTGTCACGGTATGCACCTACATGAAGTGGAGGATGATGACAAGAGGCAGGAGCTGTTCATGGAAGGATTGAATGATGGTCCGCAATACCAGTTACTCTCTCACGGCTTTGCTAACTTTCAGCTTCTTGTTGACAAAGCTTTGGTTATTGAAAATAAGCGTCGTGAAATGGAAGAGAAGAAGAGGAAGTTTCGGGGGCATCGATGCCGAAGTAACACTCGCTTCCGCATCGCTAATCAGCCAGGCTCATCCACGCAGCAGCGCTATCAAGGGCAATCAAGTCTAGTGAACCGCAACCAATACCCACCGGCGTACACACAAAGAAGAAGAAGAAGAAGCTGCAGGGCACCGGTTCAGCGTCGCCAGCCAGTTAACAATGCTCCTATGAAGGCCAATGATCCCGGTGCTCCACCAAAGAATGGTGCACCAAAAGCACACACTAGTGTCAATGATAACAGATGCTTTTATTGTGGAGAACCTGGACATTATTCCAATAGGTGTCCTAAGAAGTTGGCTCAGAATTCTCAGGGTCAAAAGCTGCAGCAGAACTACGTTCGTGGCAAAATAAATCATGTGACAGCAGAAACAGCACAGGAGGCACCTGATGTGGTGATCGGTATGTTCCCAGTCAACTCAAATACAGCTACAGTACTTTTTGATTCCGGTGCTTCACATTCCTTCATAGCATATACTTTTATAAAGAAGCACAGCATGCCTGTTTGTGTTATGAAGAAACCTATGTTAGTAAGCTCACCCGGAGGGGAAATGAGAGCAAGCTGGATTTGCTTAGGAGCTAGTCTCATTATAAGGGGGGTAGAATTTCAGGCCAACCTTATAGTTATAGACTCATCTGGTATTGACGTCATTTTGGGTATGGATTGGTTGAGACCACGAAAGGCAGTTATACAATGTGAGAACAGTTCTGTGATTTTAACCGCTCCATCTGGTGAGAAGGTGAGTATATTGCAACACAGTCGTCTGCAGAGGTCTGTCAAGTTAATCAATTGAAGGGTACTTCTATAGAGGATATGAGAATAGTAAATGAATATCCTGATGTCTTCCCCGATGAGTTGCCAGGTATGCCACCCGAACGAGACATTGAGTTTATAATTGAACTTTTACCTGGAACTGCACCAATAGCTAAGAGACCTTATAGAATGGGGGTGAATGAGTTAGCGGAACTTAAGAAACAATTAAGAGAACTATTAGATAAGGGTTATGTTCGTCCTAGTTCTTCACCATGGGGTGCACCAGTGTTGTTTGTGGAAAAGAAAGACGGTACACAAAGAATGTGCATAGATTACAGATCTCTTAATGAAGTGACTATTAAGAACAAGTATCCTCTACCTAGAATTGATGATTTGTTTGATCAGTTAAAAGGAGCTTGTGTGTTTTCTAAGATCGACCTTCGATCTGGATATCACCAGTTGAGAATAAGACATTCGACATTCCAAAAACCGCTTTTTGTGACCCGATATGGATTATATGAGTTCACAAATCATGTCTTTTTGGTCCGACAAATGCACTGCTTACTTCATGTATTTGATGAATAAAGTATTCATGGAGTATCTTGATAAGTTCGTAGTGGTGTTTATTGATGATATACTAGTATTCTCCAAAAATGAAGAAGAGCATGAGGGGCATTTGAGGCTAGTTTTACAGAAACTTAGAGAACATCAACTCTATGCGAAGCTTAGCAAATGTGAATTTTGGTTAAAAGAAGTATCTTTCCTGGGTCATGTCGTCTCTAATGGAGGAGTAGCAGTGGATCCTAAGAAAGTTAGAGATGTGTTGAATTGGAATCCGCCTCAGGATGTGAGTGAGATCCAAGTTTTCTTGGTATGGCTGGTTATTATAGAAGGTTTATTGAGGGGTTCTCCAAGATAGCGAAACCTATGACTGCTCTGCTAGAGAAAAATGCTAAGTTTGTTTGGTCGAAAGAGTGTCAGGCTAGTTTTGAAGAGCTGAAAAAGAGATTAACCTCGGCACCAGTGCTAGTCTTACCTGATCTTTCTAAAAGCTTCTCTATCTATTGTGACGCCTCACGGCAAGGTCTTGGTTGTGTTCTTATGCAAGAGGGCAGAGTCATTTGCTATGCATCTAGACAACTGAGAAAGCACGAGCTTGATTATCCGACCCATGATCTAGAATTGGCAGCTGTTGTACATGCTCTCAAGATATGGAGGCATTATCTAATAGGTCATAAGTGTGAGATTTATACAGATCATAAAAGTTTGAAATATATATTTACTCAGTCAGATCTGAATTTGAGGCAACGCAGATGGTTGGAACTAATTAAAGATTATGACCTAGAAATACATTATCATCTGGGTAAAGCTAATGTAGTAGCTGATGCTTTGAGTAGAAAGAGTTATGTTAATATGGCCTATGCAACTCAATTATCTGATGAGCTGTGTAAGGAGTTTGAGTATCTCAATTTGGGTATTGTGGCTAATACTATGGAGTTGGAGGTGGAACCCACCTTGGAACGAGAGATTCGTAAAGGACAGCTCGATGATGAGAAAATAAAAGATATTGCTGAGCGTATAGTGATCGGTAAAGCACCAGGATTTCATATGGATGATCAGGGGACTATTTGGTTTGGTAAAAGGATTTGTGTGCCGGAGGTGAAATCTATTAGGGAGTCTATCTTAAGGGAAGCTCATGATTCAGCTTATTCCATACATCCAGGTAGTACAAAAATGTATCTTGATCTTAAAGAGAGATATTGGTGGTATGGTTTGAAGAGAGATGTAGCCGAGTATGTGGCTATTTGTGATACGTGCCAAAGAGCAAAGGCAGAACATCAGAGACCAACTGGGTTACTTCAGCCAATGAAAATACCTGAGTGGAAATGGGAAGAAGTCGGTATGGACTTCATAGTTGGCTTACCTCGTACACAAAAGGGTTATGATTCTATTTGGGTAATAGCGGATCGACTAACCAAAGTGGCACATTTTATTCCTGTCAAGACAACTTACTCTGGTGCAAAGTTAGTTGAGTTATATATGGAACGGATTGTGTGTCTGCATGGGGTACCAAAGAAAATTGTTTCCGATAGAGGTACACAGTTCACATCTCATTTTTGGCAGAAATTGCATGAGTCCATGGATACAAAATTAAACTTCAGCTCAGCTTATCATCCACAGACAGATGGACAAACTGAGAGAACAAATCAGATTTTAGAGGATATATTGAGAGCTTGTGCTCTACAGTATGGTACAAGTTGGGATAAGAGTTTACCGTATGCTGAATTCTCTTATAACAACAGTTATCAGAAAAGTCTTAAGATGGCACCATTTGAAGTATTATATGGTAGAAAATGTAGAACACCTTTGTTCTGGAATCAGACAGGAGAAAGTCAAGTTTTTAGGCCTGAGGTTCTAAAAGAGGCAGAAAAGCAAGTTCAAACAGTGAGGCAAAATTTGAAAGTTGCACAGTCACGACAAAAGAGTTATGCTGGCACGAGAAGAAGAGACTTAGTGTTTGAGATTGGTGATTTTGTATACCTTAAAGTGTCACCTATGAGAGGAGTTAAAAGGTTCCATACTAAAGGAAAATTGTCTCCTAGGTATGTGGGACCTTTCAAGATCATTAGCCGAAGAGGAGAAGTCGCCTATCAGCTAGAACTACCTGAACGACTCTCAAGTGTGCACGATGTGTTCCATGTATCACAGCTTAAGAAATGTTTAAGAGTGCCTGAGGAACCGTTATCTCTAGATGAGCTTGATATCCAAAAGGATCTTTCCTATAAAGAACATCCGGTCAGAATTTTAGAAATAGCTGAGAGAGTCACAAGGAGTAAGATCATAAAGATGTGTAAAGTACAGTGGAACAGGCATTCCGAGGATGAGGCAACGTGGGAAAGAGAGGAAGATCTGAGATCCGAGTATCCCCATCTTTTTCAGTCATCCGAATCTCGAGGACGAGATTCATCTTAAGGGGGGTAGGTTTGTAACACCCTAAAAAAATTATTTGCAGATTAGAAATAAATTTGATTATTTATTTAATTTATGTGCATTTTAACATAGGCTAAATAATAATTTTTAAGTAAATAAAATAAACTATAAGGTTTAGAAACATGTTTGTTGCATACATGCCGAAGCATAATGATTTTGGTTGAGTGTAGGGCTAGGTTGTTTGTGGTGGAATTTAAATTTCATTTGAATTTGACCAAGCTTCAAAAACCAAGAAAAAAAAAGGATTTTCTTTTTAATCTTGTCTTTTCTTCCTTTTGAGCTAATGCTAAGCCCAGACTTTGCGTTTCCTTTTTCTAGATAGAAAACGTTTTCAGTTTGGGGCTGGGCAGCCAGCGTTGGCCTGCCCTTTTCTTTTCTTTTTTTTTTCCCTTGCACGCATAAGCCCAGTTGGCCTGCTCTGCAGCAATTAGACAAGCCCAGCACCTCCGTACCTTTCCTCCCTTCCAGCTTCTCGTCTTCCTCGCAAACCAGAGAAGCCACACCGGCGCCGTCGTCGTTTCTTCAAGGCACCGAGTGATGGCAGCCACCAAGCCCTCTCCTTCAAGTCCCATGATGGAGCCAGGAAGTAACGCTCGCCGCCCCCTTCGTCTACCGCCGCCGCCCCGCCCTATAAAGCCATGGCCGAGCTCTCCCCCTCTCCCTTTCGTTCTCTGTTCATTCAGTTCACCACTGCCACCACCAATCGAACGGTCCGGAGCCCAATCGACGCCGGGAACGCGCGGAGGAGCTTCGCGGTGCTTCACCGCGGCTGTTGGTTCCTTTCCCCCTTCAATTTTGTTACTAATTTCTTGATTTCGCGCTCACCGGTGGCGTTCACCTCTGCAGTCCGCCGCAGCACGTTGCTGGCCGTCGAGGAGCCTTCCTGGACGCTGAGAACCACACGTCGAGCCCACGGCATAACCCAAGTCCTTCCCGTTACTTGGTTTCGCGTTTCGTGGCCTGGAACGCCATTCCAGTGAGCTCAGTTCGTGATGGCCATGGTGCTGCCGTGGGGGCTATCGTTCCGACAAGTTCCCTGCTGTTTCCGTTAGTCCCGTAGAGTCCGCGTTGTCACACTCGTCGTTCTAGAGTTTTCCGTTTCGATCAAGGTGGTCGGGAACGCCTTCCGGCAGTTTGCCGATGTGCTCGGCTCATTGGCGTTCGTGGTGCTGCTCACCATGATTTTTGTAGCACCACGTGTTCCTCACGTGTGCCATCCAAGCCTATACAGGAACCAGATTTTAGTTGCTTTAATCCAAAAAATTCAAGTTCAGATTATTTACAAAATGCCATTGAATCTTGTTTTATGCATAACTTTTGCATTTCAAATCCGATTAGAGTGATTTTTGCGCTCATGTGTTCATAGCAGTACGTAGATTAGTTTTATTAGCTTTTTAACCTCTGTTATTACTGTTTGGTGTATTGTTCTAATAGAAATATATTGTTTCCATGTATGGCTTGGTTTGGATGCTTGTATGGTGATGTGGAATGTGTTTAGAAGGTGAGCAGTTCGAGTTTGTTGAAGGGCAAGTTGTTGAGAACCAGTACCAGGAAGACAACTTTAAGGAAGGCAAGTGTAACAAAGGCCCCTTGTACCTATGAACTCTATAATTCATACATGTGCATGTGTCTAATTTTGAATTGCCCATAAGGAATTTACCTAGATGTATTTTGTACCATATATCATGTCACCTATGGTTTGGGATGCATGTTGGTTAGCTGCTGCTATGCATAACCAAAATATATAATTTATTAATGTCTAATGGTATATGGAATCTATGTTAAAATTGTGCTTTTTAGCAACTTTAGGGGGCCAAAGCATTGGGTTTTTGGTGCTTTGGTGCCTCTCCATAAGGACTTATTCCTGAAGCGGCCACCCAGGAGTGTTCGTACAACCCCGAGTGTCAAATGGCTCTGACTTTAACTTGGTAACTAGTTTTGTTCTAGCTTGTCTGTAGCTTACCGTCAGGGCAAGAGGGGGGCACTAGTTGGTATGTCACCTTTCCTTCCGTTGTGTGTGCCATGCCGCGACCATGAGTGCCACTCCTGAAGCGGGGTTCCATACAACTAGACGGCTGAAACCTTAGCGGCTACAACTTGTTAGAGCTACTAGTAAAGGGTTATGTAGTGAAACCCTGTCACGCCTTCTCGGAAAAGGTATTGTGGGCTTTGCAAACCCCGACATATGGGAATCACGGCTCGGTGGGTAAAGTTGTACAAATTCTGCAGAATTCTTTAAACTGTTATAACAGCCGTGCTCTCGGATATGAGCAGCCTGGATCCTTCTTGACTAGTGTTTCTGGTAACTTGGTTTGCTTGGGAATGATGATAATTTTGATTAATATTATTTCCAACTTGGGATGGTTTATTAACTAAAGTAGTATTTCAGGTTTAATAAAATATGACCAATTAAAATGCTAACCGCTGTCAAACCGTGTCAAGCCTTTGAGCCTCATGGATCCCTTTGTTATACTTGCTAAGCATGGTGCGCTTACGCTTGTTTTATATCACTTTGGGAAATCCCGGATGGGTAACAGATGCTGGTTTTGAGGAGTTCCCTGAAGATGTCCAGGACTACTAGATGATGTTCACCAGTTGGAGTCCCTGTGGCAGTTTGGGCCAATTTATCGTTTTCGTTTAATATTGCCTTCGAGCAAGGCTATGTGATAATAATGTAATGGATATTCGATGTAATAAAGTACTTTACTTTGATATTATTGCAATTTGAGATTATATGTGTGTTTGGACATCCTGGGCGCACATATATGAGTGCTTGGTTTTGCTATGCAAAACTGGGTGCGACAGTAGAACGCTTGCCAGGTGCATCAGTCCATAGGTCTAGGGTCCGCAAGCTTTATGGATCTTTCAGCTTAGCTGCTTCTGCTTGCTTCAGGCTACTCTTCTCATCGCCAGTTGATGGCCATTATCTCACTGGTGGGAGTTGTGCTTTCATCAACTGGAGTGATGCCCTTCCCCCAGATCTGTCAATATCGCTGTCCATCAATACAACACTTGAAATAGAAGTGTACAAAACGGTGAAGACAGAATTAGAATAGCTCGTTGGTACTAACGAAAGAGTATTTAAGTAACCCTGCTTGTACTCCGAAGTTATCACGTTATAAACAATATTCCCTCTGTTCCAAATTATGTAGTTTTTGACTTTTTTGGTTCATCTATTTTTCTATGTATCTAGACACATTATTATATCTAGATACATAGCAAAAAATAGATGTACCAAAAAGCCAAAAAAACTTATAATTTGGAACGGAGGGAGTAACAATTTTATACATTAATTGTGGAACTATTTGCATAAGTTTCTACATGCAAGGTAGAAATGTCAACAATCTTGAACAAGATTTCACGTAAAGGATTGTAGCACTGGGGCACTCAAGCAACTTTATTCTCCTAAGGCATAGCATCAAACACCTTGAATGCTGCAGTTGATTTATCTCACAACAGTCAAGCATCACTAATGTCTGCCAGTAGGAGCTTGATACTCTGATGTTGGATCACCATATGTAATTATGGCTATTTTAATAAGAATTAATGAAAATCATACGATCTAGTCACAGGTTGAAAACAACAGAAGGCTAGCATGCTATACAATATGCATGCCAACATAATGGATTAGAAATGGAAGCAAATTTCTTGGTGGAACTGTAATAAATTGGCAAGTTGAATTAATGTATGGCTACCTTCTTTTTCGTCTTATTTTCCAGATCTGATGAACATTCTAAAAAACAAAGGAAACACACCCAAAAAAATAGGAACAGATTTAAGCTGACAAATCTATCGTGTACCACAAGAACGTTTTAGTGGTAGGATTGGCCATATCAAACTTGAGAACATTCAGTCTATCACTCCATCTTAAATACCTACATATCCTAATAACCAAACTACACATATCATTTAACAATCTGGGATTAACCAAAGGCAAGATCTAGAGACAACTCACATTCAAAACATAAAGAAAGGATGAGCACGTACCTGCTTGGTGTAGGTGTGTCGGTAATGAAGCAGAAATCCTCCATGTTTGGTTGGCCGATCTGGACATACCTAATGTGCCAGTTCCAATCTGATCCATCGTATAAAAAATGGAACTCAATTTCTTGAACTAATCAAAGGAACATGGATGCCAGATTAACGGATTTGGTGCTTACGACGTCAGGAGGCATGGTGAGGATTGGTCAGCGCCTCTGTAGAGCGGATGTAGGAGCTGTTCTTGTAGGACGTGAAGAGCGGGCAGAGCTGCAGGTCATCCTCATCATCAACGGGGGCAGAGGTAAGAGATGGCTTAGTCAGGAGGGGGCTTGGGCGGCAGGAGCCATCGCCGTGCCACCTCGTTGAGCCCACTCACAGCGCCAAGCACCACCTCTCGCCAGATCTGGGGAGAGAGACAATAAAAGGAAGAGGTAAACTTATGGAAGAGAAGGTCCATGTACGGAGGCGAGGGTCACGGAGGAGGCCACATCGCACACAAGTGATCCGGCCACCGATCCAACACTTCAACAGCAGCACGCGCGTACCTCGGGAGGCCTCAGCCGGTGAAGGCCAGCCAGATCCGGTGCCATCGAGTCCTTGCCGGAGACGACCAGATCTGCTCAGCGGGTATCATGAGGGGTTCTTCATACAGTGGTATTCCTACTCTGTAGTTGGAATCCGTAGATGCCGACGCAGCTTGACTTCTCCATCGTGAATGCATAATGGAGGCGGAGGAGGAGCGATGGCAACGATAAGTGGGTGGCGGCAGCGGTGGTGAGAAGAGAGAAAAAGGAAAGAGAGGAATGAGGAGAAGAGTTGGGTTCAGGGCGGGTAGGACGCAAGACGGGAAACAGCCCAGCTCCTCGATACGGTCCGAGACAGGTGTCGAGCCAAGGAAGGGCCACGAGACTGCGAATTCTGTGGTGGCTCCGAAGTCGAGTGGGTTTAAATCAACCCCGATGGTGCTGCGGCAACAGGTGTCCATGCTGGAGGTGCTCTGCATCCACGTCGAACTAGCACACCTTCCATGGCATGCTTGCCTTCCGCCGCCAGAGTGAGCACCGGACAGTCATCAACGGAAACTGGAATCCATCTGATCTATGTTTATCTTGCTGTTTTCAGCATTCATCAACCATGATCGTGTTATCAGGTGCTCTACGGGAGCTCTATGGGAAAAGGTAAATTAATGCCATAATCATTATTGATCTCTTTCAGTTTACAAGTTCCACTCTATAGACAAAAGGTAAATTAATGCCATTATTATCATTATTTTCTTTCAGATTATAGTGTAAATTAATGCCATTATTATCATTATTCTCTTTCAGATTACAAGTTCCACGCGGAGACAGGAATTAATATATCCGACTATCCGTTCTGGCTTCATTTAGCTGTTTTCAACATTTATCAACCAAATTAAAGGTATGGTTGTCTTGCCAAACGCCATTATCAATTGATTTGTCTCCAATGATCTACTATGATCGTGGTGTTTTCCTCCAATTGTCAAGTCCTCTATGGAAAAGGCAAATTGATGGCATCATCATTATGCTCTTTCAGTTTACATATTGCATGTCAGAAAAAACTTAAGTCGGATTAGGTTATTACTAATTTTTATTTCTTTGTGAATTACAGAGTTAGAAACATCGGACCATTGAACCAAAGACTCTAGCCATACATAAACACTAAATTTACTTGTTTTCTAGAGAATCACCAAATTTATACTATTATAGATAAAAAAATAATTTTTTAGGAAGAAATGAATTTAATCATTTGGAGACCATCTTGATCTGTATTAATAAAACAAACTAAATATCTATATCATAATTAGTACCCATCACGTTCCATGTAGTTAGTTTATTAATAAAAAAAATCTGATAGCCAACAAACAAGATACATGTGTACTGCCTGACTACTTAGTATATACAAATAAAGAGGAGGCAATTTTCATCAACCAAGCAAAAGCTGAAATGAACTCTGTAAAATTGAATCTACATTATGGACTTCTGTCGTTTATGAACCATAAAACTATAAACAAATAAAGAGGAGGCAATTTTCATCAACCAAGCAAAAGCTGAAATGAACTCTGTAAAATTGAATCTACATTATGGACTTCTGTCGTTTATGAACCATAATTCAAAATACATCCTGAATTTGTATTTAAATGTACATGTACCATTCTGAAAGATAATGCAAAGTATCAACTAAGTTTGTATCCAAATTACCCACATATATCACTAAAAAAAAATAATATAAAGTAAAACTTATAAATACTAAAATATACGCTGTTATAAAAATAATATCTCTAAATTTTACATTTAAGTATTCTATGTTTTTGTAAAACAATAGTACTACACAATGACTAATTCTATTGTACAATAAATTTAACATCTTGGTTGTCATAGTTAAGCTGTAATGAGTTTTATGCATTGTAATAGAGAAGAGAACAACTTAGAATATGCATTTCAAAGTCATTATGATAACATGTTGATAAATAAATTAACCTCCGATCAACTGATCTTAAAAGCCAATGTATTCATCACAAGGACATGCAATTAATAAATGTGACTCTACATGTCACAAAAACATGTAAAACATAATGCCATTAGCCAAAAAAAATATGCCCAACTTATATCTCTATCCTAACTAATCTACCTTCCCAATTTGGTCAAAATAACCTAAAAAATCTAATCAAGGATGGTACAATCCAATCCTGCTAATAATTACACACTACAAGCAAAGCCTAGCAAGGCTTCAATGGCACATATATGGATCATGTATAGGCTATATTAGAGAACATCATGGCAATAAAATCATCTTCGTTATATTAATGACCAGGATGGAAACATAATTATGTTACCACTGGCTTTTTTAAGGGCGCAATAAATACATATTAAATAATTTCAAAGATGCAAGAACAATAATGTGTTAAGGAGCAATGCCTTAAGTGCGCAGGCGACAACCATACACGAAGCAATAGATTAGAAACAAACAAATGACAATAGAAACATCATTGTTATGGACTTCTAAGTTAACCTAAACAATTTCATCAGACAAATCAATAAAAGATGTATCACTAATGAAAACAATTAAAGATGCCCATCTAAATATCCAATACTTAATCATGTTATTAATTTTTTTTTCTTACTTCACAATGTCAGCCACTTTGGAACACAAAACAAACCAAGAAAAAGAAAACACCAAATCATAGAATCAAAATATTGTGGCATATTAGTTGTGCCATAAAGAACTCTCTCAATCATGCAAAAGACAATTCTATACATGTTTGTAAGACTGGACTCAATTTAAAGTTAATTGTATAAAGTAATTTTTATTAGTTAATTAATACATATTAAATAAGAATTTTAATTGCTTAAGTATCTCAAATTCAGTCCGATGCGAGAGCACGGGTTGATGGACTAGTAGACATAATAGAGATACACTAACCTATATTAAGACTATACACTAATCTATATTAAGGAACTAAACTCCCTATGTTTTATATTCATATGGTCATGTTTTTCATTTGCATGGCGTCTCTATATATTTTAAACTTGCACTTACTTTGAAACATTACCATTAACCATGGTTGCTCTTGTTGCACCATGGATCTTATGAAGTCATGAATCTAAATTTTGACTTTTCAAATTCTATTCTTATTGACTTCTTCAGATTTTTTTTCTCTCCTCAAGTTAACTTCAAAAACTTATGCTTATTGTATCTTTCATTTAACTCTTCTTTTTACACACTTTTTTGAAAATAAGGATTTTTGGTCACAGATTATGTTTTTAAGTACTACAATAGCATAAGCTATTATTTGAAACATGCACCATATCACTTAAGATAAGTATCAGTGTTTCGAGTAAACACCAACTAGTGAATTTATAGATGCGTGTTTATGCCTGGATGGTTCGCTAAGAGAACATAGGGAAGTATACTGGTTTGGGCGAGAGGCCCTACGTCCATTCGAATTAGGTTGCGTTACTCAGCGGGCAGTTCGTAGTAGGTGTTACAAAAGGTTCGAGAGAGGGAGGGGCTCCCAAGACTCTGTGATTGAGCATGGTGCCAATACCGTGGTGTGCGTGGTTGTGGATCGATGTGTGGTGAGGTTTGATTGTGGGGTGTTCGATGATCTTGTTTTGCTTGTTTGGCTTGTGTTCGATGGTGGCCTGCCCTCCCTTTTATAGACGAAGGGAGGGCCTTACAAGAGTCCTGTAGTAGAGGAATGGGCGTGCCGTGCAAAGAAAGAAAAAGAAGAAAGAAAAAAGGACAATGGCGGAGTGGCTCATCTGCCTCTCTGGGGGTCTGGGCATCCTTCTCCTCCTATAGTCTGCGTCGTCGTGAGCTATTCGCCAGGTGCTGTTGTATCACCGGAGCACCTGCCCATACCCTCATAGTGAAGGGAGAGGGTGAGCAGTTGATTAGGACTTGTGTCGTGTTGGGTTAGGTGTAATAGTGCCGTACTACACTGGCATGGGTCACGGTAGACATGGTTTGTCACACTGATGATGTAATCCGGACGGTACACCATGCCCTGCGTGGGCTAATAGTGCAGTCAAATGGTATTTTATGCCCTTCACTAGCTAACAGTGCGGTCAAAGCCTCCGTCAATGCCTTGCACTGGGCACTGGCAGAGTGGGCATGGGTTGACCCATCGCGCGGGAATCCTGGCTACAGCACCATCACCCAGGCTTGTGGTGCAAGCCTGGGATTCCTTCCGGGCGAAGGCGGGCGCGGGGGTCGTGTGGGTCGTGGCCTCCGGGGTCGTGGACCCAGAGGATCCCCCATCTAGTCGAGTGGTCGTGCGAGCCGTGCGCCCTAGGGGTCATAGTTCTGACCCCTTCGCTCGGGGCCGCGTGTTGTGATTCATTCGTGGGCCTTGCGCCTCGGCCCGCGGGTTCTTCCGTCGTAGAGTAAAGTGAGGGCCCACAGCCCTAGCTCTTTGTTGGGCTGAGTCGGGGCACTAATTACTGTCGCGGCGTCTGTTTAACCGGGGGCTTAACAGGCCGGTAGTTTGGCCCCCGACAGCAGCCCCCGAGTCCTTGTGGGCGTGGGTCCACGCCTGCAGGGACTTGCAGTCGTAGGGCCACGTCACTTTCTTTGGTGGGTGCGCGTGAGCACACCCGCCGGGTGTAGCCCCCTGAGTCTCTGGGGACGTGGGACACATCCGTGGAGACTAACACACGTGGGTCTTAGGGTAGTAGAGTTTGTGCGTCCGTTTTACTTCGTTATGGGACGGTTCGCCCATCGTAATGACGGCGTTGCTGCACAGCCGATAGGACGCGACGGGTTGACGGGCTTTGTAGCCTGCACTTGGACTTATTCAGGGGAGGTGTGAGCGCGGCGTTGCGGTTTCGAGCCCAGCGCTGGTGTTAATGCGGTAGATGGCAGGTAGACGGGGCGTCGAGCGAGAAAGTGGAAGGGCTTTCCCGCTGGGCAGTCGCAGCGACCCTTGGGGTCTCCACGCCCCCTATTTAAAGGGGCCAAAGCGTTGGACCTCTTCCCACCTCTGTCACACCCGGTTTTTCAAAGAATACCGAGCGCTAACTATATGTGTGCCCAGGATGTCCACACAACACATATAGCAACAAAAATGGAGATTATCAAAGACAATGCTTTATTATATATCGAAACATATGTACAACAAAGCTTACATCTATTACAGAGCATAGCGGAACTATCCTTAATCTTCTATCTTTGGGTCTCCATACTCCACAGGGGACGGTTGACTGGGGAAAACTCGCCTAGCAGATCCCGAAACTTGACTCGTGGAAACACCTCACTTGAAACGCCATCCGGTACCCATCCGGGATTTTGTTGATTGTAAAGCAAGCGTCGGCGCACCATGCTCAACAAGCATAACATGAGGGGATGCAAGGCTCAAAAGGCTAGACACGGCTAAACTGCGGTTAGCACTTTTAATTGGTCATGTTTTATTATTATACCCGACTTCCTAGGTTATGCTTAGCACCCCAAGTGAATATATATAATTATCATCATCATCATCCATAACCTCCACCGAACCATCTATCTCGAAAAGGATCCAGCCGCTCGTGACCGTGAGCTCTACCGATATATCAGTTTTACACTCTGCAGAGGTTGTACACTTTCACCATGAGTCGTGTTACCCATATGCCCGAGGTGATCGGCCTCTTGACTCACTTCCAAGGTAAGTCGGCAGGGTTCACTACGAGGCCTTTCCAAAGACACCATAACAAGTTAGTAGCCGTGAGGTTTCAGCAGCTAGGCGAATGGAGCCCCCTTCAAGACCGGTGCACTCATGACCGCAGCCCAAAGAACACATCTTGACAGGGCAAGAAGCCATTCTCGCAACCTAGGCCCCCTCTTGCGCCTTTCGGTAACCACTAACAAGCTAGAGAAATCTAGTTACTTAGCCAAGACCCGAGCCATATAGTCCTCATGGTTGTATGCGGATGTCCCTGGGTGGCCGCTTTAAGATTGAGTCCTTATGGAGGGCCGACTAGAGCACCCAACAGGCCCAATGCTCTAGCCCCCTTCTGTCCATGTTGCTCAAAAGAAACACTTTAACCATCGATTCCATAAGTCATCATTAATCAGAATTAACATTATAAGGTTTGGTGATTGCAAGCTAAGCAAAGCTATCCATATGCATCAACCCAGGGTAACAAGGAACATGGTACAAAAGTACTAGGTAAAGTCCTTAGGGGTTATCATATTAGACACATGCATATGAAAGTGATTAAATGGTTATTAGGTAGCAAAGAACTCATGTTACACTTGCCTTCCAAAAGCAGGACAAACTTTCCATCCTTTCCTTCCGGATCATCCTTGCACAGCTCCACCTCTAACGATAGCATCAACCAGCACAAGCATCTTAAACAAACCTAGAAACAATACACCAAGCATTATAAAAAGAAACACATAACAGTTTGAAAAACACGTAGGACTTATAACTATGATCGCTTGAGCGCAAAAACAACCAAAAGGAAAGCCAGGATTAAAGGATATGAAAGTTGAAAGGTATAGATCGAAATGATTGGATTTAGGTGAGCAAGGTGGGTTTTGTACTAGAAGGAGCATACACATCAGAACAATAAGGGTTGGTTATTTGTATAGGTTACTTGGGAGCATGTCATTATCAACCAATGCACAAGGGTGGATTCAAGATAAAGGGAAAAGATTATGGAGAATGGTGCACCGGTTGAGCATACTCGATGGCGATAGATAGCGGCAGTAGTGACAATTTGTGACCATGATAAGAAAGAGACACATTGCACTAATTAGCTTGGATTGGAACTTATTAGGAGATCATGTGCAACTAGGAGACACATGATCATGTAGGAGGACTCAGAGCGGGGAACACGGTGAATCGCTGAGGCATCCTGGACACGCACGTCGGTGGGCAGCGGTAGTTATGATGAGCGGTTGCATGGTTATCAAAAGGACCAAAGGGTGGTATATTTTGTGAGGTTTCTAGGAATTGTATAGAGTATATTGTGGCAAAAGTGCATGATGTTTTGACCGTTGGATAGTCGGGGAAATGAGATTACAAGATGGCATTGCGTGGTTGATGGCAATTGGCATGATAGGAGCAGCGACACAATGATGTTTATATATTTGGTGATGTGGTTTATATGGACAAGACAACTTGCAGATATGTGTATAAGCATATGATAAACACTGTGGTTGAAGGGCTTGACCATCGGAGTAGCGAATCATCGAGAACGCGCATGCCAACCGGCATCAACGCGGCTGCAGGGCAGCAGAGACAGCGAGCACAAAACTGGATGATATCTCTTTCGTCTTTGATGATATGACCATGGAACCTTGCAGAGGTGTGTGCAAGTATATAAATGATAGTCTAGCCAAAGGATACATATTGGGGTTCAATGGATCAACGGGAACGCCATTACCAAAAACAAGGTGGGTGCTGTTTGGACAGCAAGGGTAGTGGACGCTTCGGCTTCGATATCTCGGCCATCGGAGATTGCATAGCCAAACCAATTTGTGGGATCATGTGCAGAGATGTCATGAGCATGTGGGTTCAAGGGATAGTGTATTTGGGCTGTGGATTAGCAAGGAACGCCAACACGACGGAGAGTTGCAATCTGCCAAGACAGCAGGAGCAGCAGACATGGAGACGACGATATCTCTAGTTTCTCAACTCCTATGGCGAAACCATTTTACAGAGGTGTGTTCAAGGATGTAATCTACAACTCCACCAAAGGGATTGATGTTTGGAGCAAGGAAACAGCGGGGAACGCCGATTCCTTCAATGACAGCAAATCTGCCCGCGAGGACAGCAACACATACAACGGGTAATCTCCATCGGGGATCAACCATACATCATCTACGGCACTTGGTATGCAGCGAGGAACACAAGAACAACGTGGGGATGATGAGGGAGGGTTCTCACCATGGGGATTGGTGTGATGGAGCAAGGAGAGGCATCAACGGCGGCCGGTGACGTTGATCTAGTACATCGGGGCATCCTTCTCGCATTGCGGTTGATCGGAGCAGCCATGGGGGAGGATGAGGAGCTGCAGGGGCGTCCCTCCTCTGTCCTTGACGTGGGAAATGAAGGGGAGGCGTGAGGGGGCTGTGGGGGTGGTATATATGAAGGGATGGTGAGGGAGGTGAAGGGGTGGGAAGGCAAAGGGTCTTGGCTTGATATTTTCATGTTTTGGTTGATATTTTTGTGGCATATTGAGAGGCTCCAAGGGGGTCACGTGGGAGAGGGGAGAGGAAGAGTTAGAGGGCTGGTTGGGCTCTATGTTGGTCCACAAAGAGAGAAGGATGGTTGGGCTTTGATCCGAGGCGAGAGCTAATGAGAGATTTGGACCGGAACGGTGTCAGAGGATGGAAAGAGTTGGGTTGACCCATTAGCAAAAGAGAGAAATGGGGAGGTGTGGTTTACTAATGATCTACGTTGGTGGATTTTTTCCCAAGATAAGACAAGATGGAAGGAAAGAGTTGGGCTTGATTCGCCAAGCTATCGAGTTGCGATTAGGGTTTTTATAAAATTGAAAGCTTCAAAGAGATGGGACTAAGGCTATAGAGATTTCAAGGATGGATCATATATAAGTTTGGCTTTGATCAAGAGGAGAAAAGGTGAAGGGAAAAAGGGCCCATGTAGATGTTTCCCAAGGTGAAGAAAGAAAAGCAATTCAAAATTAAGATTAACTTGGATACATGACACGTGATTGATTTGACTTGAACAAGATGAGATTGAATTGTGTGAGAAAGAAGAGATATAAAGATTAGTCACTTAGCATAGACTTTGGGCTATGGAGAAGACTAAATCAAAAGAGATTAGGAGCTCAAATATAAGGGAGAAAGGATAAAAGAAAAAGAGAGAGAGCAGGGCTATGACTAGTTAGGGTTTAAGAGGGCATAAGATTGAGTGTCTGGCAAGGTGAAAGTTTGGGATTCATCAAGGTTCTTAGAACAAGGATCAATGATTAAGGTATTATGTGGTTCCCAAGGACTTGATCATGGTATTGAGGCCAAGAAAAGTTGGTCAAAGATTAATAGGGATTTGCTTCGAATGAAACCCGATGCGCGCGTTTGAAAACATTTAAACTCATTTTTCACACAAGAACACTGTGCAATGGCATGAAGTGCAACAAACAAGTCATATTAAATTGTAAAAAGTTTTAGAAAATGGTTTCTTCACTCTTTAGATTGAGAACAAACTTAACAAAAGGTTGGAAACTTTTAGAGAAACGTTAAATCATTTATTTTATTTAGTGTTTTTCAAGGCACATCCCCAAAATAGAAATTTTGGGGTGTGACAACCTCGCTCTCTTCTTCAGCCTTCCTGCCTTCCTGCTCTCCGCCCCTCTGCCTTTTCTTCCTCCGTTCTCCTGTTTTCTTCGTGGTTGTGATGGAGGGCGGTGGTTCATCGAGAAGGGGGTGCTCAGACGTGGGGGATGCGTCCAACATCCGCAATGTCCGTGGCGGCCGCAGTGACCGGGCGTTCATGGGGCGCGGGCGGCAGCTTCATACCTGCCATGCCTCATCGGTTGGCCGCATCTCCCTCTTCCTCCGGCGGTGCCTGCCGTGGCTCTCACGGCGGCCCCGAACCCCGAGCTCATCCTGGAGGAGGTGCTCGAGCGCCTCTCCATCCTCGGCACCGTGTTCGAGGAGCTGGAGCGTGAGGGTGTCGTCGCTCAATAGCAGCGAGAGGCGGTGGATCAATGCTACACCGGTGAGGCTTCGTGTCCTTCTTTCCAGACCACTGCTGACACCTGTTCATTTCATTCTCACCTTTCCTTCTTTGGCTTTTAGAGGCACTGGTGGAGATCCAGACCCTAGAGGGGGCCGCCATCGTCGTCGCCAACTTCGTCCACGCCCCCACTGGACGCCCCTACGAGCATCTCAAAATGGCGCAGGCGGGTATCCATGTCGCGGTCGGGCACGCGGTTCATCGCGGGGCGGTGGTGGCACTGGTGATGGCGGAGTCCCAGTCCGGTGTCGACCTGAGCGACATTGCTGGGTTAGCACCTAGCGCGGGTCTCGGCGACTACGCCGGCTACCTTCCCGGATCTGTGGACACGGCGCAGGTGGTGCTGGGGCTGTCACCGGTGGACAAGATCCTCGTTGGAGGGCTGTTGGATCTTAGGGTCGGAGGCCCCCTTACCTGTAAGAAATATTTAATGTAGGAGGGAGAAGAATAAAGGAATGAAGCTTTTGTTAGTTTGCAATTTTTATGTGTCCATTTCTGCTTATTTTGTATGATCATGGATTGAAAGAAGAAACTGCGGGGAGAACAAATGCAAAGAATCAAGTAATAGAATAAAGCACTTGTGAGAGTGACTCCCCGTACCTTGAGGTTCGCGCTAGTTCGTGCGTTTCGAGGTTGTGATTGTTTCGCGCAATCCTCGAGGGCACGGGCATGGGTCGGACTTATTTGCCCTCGAGGGTTTGGAGTAGTTAGTTTCAGACATTTCTACCCTCGAACCCCCAGGTGCTTTCACAGTTGTGAGAGCCCGGTCTGGGGGTCGAGTCTTCTCCCCACGTGACCCTTTCATGGGGTTGGAGGAGATGGACAATGCCGCGCCATCCCTCGGTTGGGCTGAAGCGCGGTGTCCGGTTGAGTTACTAGCAGGTAGTTCAAGTGAGGCCCAGGTTCCCAGCCTTTGCGGTGCGCGACGTGACCAGCCTCATAAATCTAGGTAGTTGATTCATACTTTTCCTGAACCTTCCGCGGGCTCGAGGTCTCGATGCCTTTTTTGCAAAAATTTCCGAATCAAAGATCAACCTTAGACTCGAACACGGACCGAGAAAGCCCTAATCACTTCACGTGCTTGGAATAAAAGGCTGCTAGCGGGCTTCTTTCTCAAGCGCCCCTCACTCTAGCGGCCAGGGGCGGCTGTGATCCCTTCGTGGGTAAGCCTGCGAATCCCGGTCCTTTTTTAGACCTTGTTATTTATGTTTTGATTTAATTCGCTTACATAAGTAAAGCACAGACCCATGATACGGACATAAAACAGGAAATAACTTTATAGAAGGTGATTAAATTGAGATAATAGTAACACTTCGTGAGATTTTAGCTGGGAGAGAGGGTTCGTCGAACTACCAGATGTGGCCGAAATTATGGCCAAGTGAGCTCGTAGCCTCCTTCGTCATCGCTGTTTTAACCGTGATTGCTGAGGATATAGTCACAGAGGCCGAGGAAGTAGCGCAGGGCCTCCGGGTCTTGAGGCTCATCATCGCTCGCAGGGATGTCGTGGGCGCCGTTGAAGCGGTCATCGTCGCTGCCTTCCTCGCTGGGGTCGATGGTCATCGTCGTGCCAGTGATCATGGGCGTTCTAGGATCCACCTGCATGTTGCGATTGGGAGGATGCACAAGTACCTTTATGGCCTGTGGTTGTTGGCGGTGTCCATTCCGGTTCCTGTGGCACGTCCTTCTCCTGCCTCGCATGTTGGAGTGTGCCAGTTCGGGGTAGTTGTGCCGATCCGGCCGGTCCAATGGATTTACCGAGTCGGCGAGGCAAAGATCTACGAGTGGCTCGATGATGTCGTCGTCGCTGCTGGGGATGGTGGGTGGAAGGAGAACCATGTCAAAATCCACCCCCATGCTGAGGAAGTCGAGGGTTCCAAATCAGACGTGGGTGCCTAGCGGCAGCTGTAGGTCCTTGGGGTTGGCCATCCGGAACCTAGGTTGAAGAGACGAAATGCGCAAGGCCCCTACCTGGTGCACCAACTGTTGGTGTTTTGAGTAAACACCAACTAGTGAATTTATAAATGCGCGTTTATTCTCGGATAGTTCACTAAGAGGACATAGGGAAGTATGCTAGTTTAGACGAGAGACCCTACTTCTAGTTGAATCGGGTTGTGTTACTTAGCGGCAGTTCGTAGTAGGTGTTACAAACGGTTCAAGAGAGGGAGGGGCTCCCAAGTCTCTGCAATTGAGCATGGTGCCAATATCGTGGCGTGCGTGGTTGTGGATCGGTGTGTGGTGAGGTTCGGTTGTGGGGTGTTCGATGATCTTGTTTTGCTTGTCTGGCTTGTGTTCGAAGGTGGTCTACCCTTCCTTTTATAGATGAAGGGAGGGGATGGCCTTACAATAGTCCTGTAGTGGAGGAATGGGCGTGCCGTGCAAAGAAAGGAAAAGAAGAAAGAAAAAGGACAATGGTGGAGTGGCTCATCTTCCTCTCCGGGGGCGGGGCGTCCTTCTCCTCCTGTAGTCTGCGTCGTCATGAGCTATTCGCCAGGTATTGTCGTATCGCCGGAGCGCCTACCCATACCCTCATAGTGAGGGGAGAGGGTAAGCAGTTGATTAGGATTTGTGTCGCGTCAGGTTAGGCGTAATTGTGTTGTACTGCACTGGCATGGGTCGTGGCAGATGGGATGTACAGTCTGTCACGCGGGTAATGTAATCGGGATGGTGCACCATGCCTTGCGTGGGCTAATAGTGCAGTCAAATGGCGTTAAATGCCCTACACTGGTTAACAGTGCGGTCAAAGCCTCCATCCATGCCCTACGCTAGGCTCAGACAGAGTAGGCATGGGTTGACCCGTCACGCGGGAGTCCTGGCTACAGCGCTGTGGACGGTAGATAATATCTATTTTTAACCGCTAGTCTTCCTTGCAAATTGCAACAATATAGTAGAATAGAAGGTTATTACTGACAATTTCTATGAGTTTTGATGAATTATCTGTTTTTTAGGGAATTATCCAGAAAGTGCATAAATGAGGATTAAAGTGCATAAAAGCCACGAAACTTAACTGCAACAAAAAATATCACCAGAAGGATCAGGAAGACACTAGAAAAAAGCAAAGTCCGAGTTGTGGAGAGGTGGGGCCAGCCGGCCCCACCAGCCAGGCCGGCCGGCCTCCCCTTATGGGTCCTACCTGTTAGCTTCTGCGTGCCTCTCCACCATCTTTGAGGATGCATCTTGGCCCTACGTTGAGTCAGTTTGATCCTATGGTTGATGTTCATCCCACCGGACTATAAATACAGGCCTATACCCCCCTGAGAGAAAGCCAGATCAATGGAGAGCTCAAGAGCCAGAAACTCATTCATATTTAATAGATCTGGGCTAGCAATCAAGAGAGGCTAGTTCAATTTAGGACTAGTTCTTGTTTGGAGATTAGAGAGATAGAGTTGGAGAGTAGAGTTCGAAGGATTTCTAGCCTGTCGGTGTTCTTCGTTGCTGTATTCTTCAAGATCAAACTCCCTCGCTCAGAGTTTGCATATTGAGTCATTTGGTAGTCAACTTCTGGTTAAAGTAAGTGTTTTGTTCATATTATTCTTCTAGTTTGTAACTCTTATTGAGTACTTTGATCTTGATAACTTCTTGATTAAAGTAGTATTCGTAAGCGTAGACGTGGTGTTTGGGCTATGTTTACTTGTGAAGTCCCCGATTTTTTGGATAGTGGTAGCTCACGAAGTGACTTATAGCTTTGTTAAATCCTCTATAGTCCACTTTCCATTAATTGGTTTGGTAAGCAAAAGGTGTTTGGTAGTAGAGAACTCTAATTTCTACTCCTATCTTATTAGGTTATCGTTCATGAACATATGATATAAACAACCAATTTTAAAGACCAGAACTAGATAATCCACAATGTTCTTGTTCTCGCTATTTTCTAGCTTGATTGTGCATTGGGTTAAGTTTATAGACTTAGTCATCGTCACCAACTATTCCTTTGGGTTCGATATTTAAAAACTGGGTTTATCTTTGTGAAGTGCTACAACGGTATTGTATACGTGGCGCTTACAGATAATCTTATTTTTATGTGCATTTAATTAATACCAACAAGCATGCACGGCACCGTTGCGAGAAGAACGGTTTGCTGAGATTAACTTTAAGTTTGGCTTAATTCTTGTATTATACTTTTTTCTTTTTATTTTAGCTTATTAGGTTTTTACTTTTGCTTTTATCTGTTAATATGGAACCCGTATCTCAACTCTTATATCAATACGGAGCACCATCGGGCTCACATTTACAGCCAGTAGAATCATCTAAACCCATTATATTATCTGGCTATGAGCTACGCCTCGGGTTAATTCACTTAGTTTAGAAAATTTTTTTTTCTAGCAGTTCTAGCAAAAACCCCTATTCCTATTTGAATAATTTTGAAGAAACTTATTCATGTCTACACATTAGAGACATGGCTGATGAGACGTTAAGATGGAAGCTTTTTTTCATTTTCATTAATGGGACAAGCTAAACAGTGATATAAGCGATATGTTGGGAGTAGTCGGGGAGATTGGGAAGCATTATGTTCTAGCTTTTGTCTTAAGTTTTTCCCTATCGAGAAAGTCGCTAAACTTCGTTTTGAAATCTAGGTTTGAAATAATTAGATAACGAATCACTAGGTAAGGCTTGAGAATATTTTGATAGTTTTATAAATTTAGGTCCTAGTCTTGCTTTGGCACAACATATACTTTTACAATATTTCTTTTTGGGCCTTAATAAAAAAACTAAGGAATATCTTAATTTGGCCGTGGGAGGAGCGTTCATGTATATCTTTGCTACACATGCGAAAACTATTCTTATGAATATTTTGAATGATTTTTCTAAAGAGGAAGAAGAGTCAATAGCTGAATCTGAATCATTGCTGGAATCTCAACATTTAGCTATTTTGAACCCTGAACTTTTGAATAAAGAAGAGAAATTCTATTTTCTAATTTTATGCTTGATTCAGAAGATGATCTTTTTAATGATTATGGAAACACCTCTAACTATCAAGTTGTTATGAAACCTCAAGAATCTAGAGAATTTAAAAATATTGATCTTATTCATCCTTTTGAGGTAAAGTTCTTTAAAAAGTTTATGAAAGAGTTAGTCTTTGTCTTAAGTGAAGAATGGTTAGAAGAATCAAAACTTTTAAAATATTTTATTTGTTTAAATTCTTCTTCTATTACTTTAGAGTGTCGATTGATAAACATCTTTCTACTACTCATTAAAATCTAATTGTGGGTGTTAATATCATATCTCTTTTGTTTGCTAAAAGATTTTTATAAGATATGTCACTAATTCCAACTATTAAAATTTTAGAAAGTATTTTATGTCACATTATTTTAAGTTTAGGAGTATTGTGTTCTCTTTCTATTTTGGTTTATGGAGTTTAAGTTCTATTAAATTTTTATATCTTTGATGTTTGGAAGTTTGATGTGTTAATAGGTCTACTAATAGGAAAGTTTATTAGAGAAGATCAAAAAGAGAAATTAGATGTTAGTCTCGGGAAAGGTTTTAAGATCTCTATGCCTATAACCCTTTCTTTGAAAACCAAGGTAGAGCTGCTTTCTGTACTAGACCTAATAGAGGAAGTTAATGCTGTTTTTAATAAAGAATTAATAGAACCAATTATAGAAGATGACACCCAGTTCTTCATCGATGAAGAGAAAGAAGAACCATCTGATCCTGAACCTCTCGATGAATTACTAGAGCCACCTAAACTCCCTATTGATCTTAAACCCTTACCTTCTGGGTTTAAAATATATTTTTCTGAATAATGATCAGGAATCTCCTATGATCATAAGTGATAAACTCTCTCAAGAAAAATCTTTACGCCTAATAACTATTTTAGAATAACATCATACTGCTTTTGGATACTCACTCCAAGATCTTAAGGGAATCAGCCCTATTCTTTGCACCCATCGCATACCAACTGATCCTGAAGTTACACCTACTAGAGAACTCCAATGTAGATTTAATAATACAATGAGAGAGGTTGTTAAGAAAGAAGTTTTAAAACTATTACACACAAGGATTATTTATCCTATGCCATATAGCGAGTGGGTAAGTCCTGTTCAAGTTGTATCTAAGAAGGGTGGTATGACTGTTCTTAGAAATAATAAGAATGATCTAATCCTCTAGAGAACTGTTACTGGATAGCGTATGTCCATAGATTATAGAAAACTTAATAAAGCAACAAGAAAAGATCACTTTCTACTGTCTTTCATTGATGAAATGTTAGAGCATTTGACAAATCACTCTTTTCTTTTGCTTTCTAGACGGTTACTCTGGATATCACCAAAGTTCTATCCACTCTGATGATCAAAGCAATACTACTTTTATATGTTCTTATGAAACTTATGCTTATCATAGAATGTCTTTTGGACATTGTAATGCATCTGATTCTTTCTAAAGATGTATGATGTCTATATTTTTTGATATGATTGAAGAAATCATGAAAATTTTATGGATGATTTTTTCTGTTTATGGAAAGACTTTTGATGATTTTTTTGAAAATCTAGATAAGGTTTTGTAAAGATGTGAAGAAAAACACTTAGTACTTAATTGGAAAAGTGTCATTTTATGGTTAGAGAAGGGATAGTACAGGATACTTAGTGTCTGAAAGAGGTATAGAGGTAGACAGAGCTAAAATTAAAGTAATTGAACAACTACCTCCACCTGTGAACATAAAAGGAATTCAAAGTTTTCTTGGTTATTGTGGTTTCTATCATCGTTTTATAAAAGATTTTTCACATATTGCTAGACCCTTGACTAGTTTGTTAGCTAAGGATGTTTCTTTTGAGTTTGATGATGTATGTTTAAAATCTTTTAATATTCCTAAAGAAGCACTCATCTCTGCACCAAGCATTCAACCCCCTGATTAGTCTTTATCTTTTAAAATTATGTGTGATGCTAGTGATTATACTGTGGGGGCAGTTTTAGGACAAACTAAAGATAAGAAGCATCATGCTATTGCTTATGCTAGTAAAACTATGACAGGAGCTCAACTTAATTATGCAATAACTGAAAAAGAGCTCTTAGCTATTGTTTTTGCTATTGATAAATTTAGATCTTACTTAGTGGGAGCTAATGTAATTGTTTGATGATCATACTACTCTTAAATATTTGCTCACTATGAAAGATGCTAAACCTCATTTAATAAGATAGATTTTGCTACTCCAAGAATTTAATTTCTAGAAAAGGAGTAGAAAATCCTGTTGCTGATCATTTGTCTAGAATGCAATTTAAGAATTTACATGAATTGCCTATTAATGATTCACTGAGAGGCGACATGCTATTCAAGGTAACAAGATCAGACCCGTGGTACATGAATATTATCAACTTTATGGATGCAGGTTATGTAGCACTAGGGGGAAAATAAGAGGAAACTCATTTATAAAAAGTCGTCTCTACATATGGTATCCTGTGTATCTCTTCCAAGTCTGTGATGATGGCTTGCTCGAGAAGATGCTTACTGGCAGAAGAGGGCATTTAGATTATTTAAAAATATCATTCATCACCATATGGAGGATATTATAGGGCATTCCATACTCAAGCAATGATCTAGCAGAGTGGATTCTTTCGGCCAACCATGTATGAAGACACCAAAGACAGTGTCCAGAGATGTGGATCGTGTCAAAGGTATGAAAATATCAATTCATGAGATGCTATGCCACTCACCAACAATCTTCAGATTGAGCTCTTTGATGTCTAGAGAATTGATTATATGGGACTATTCGTAGAGTCAAAGAACTATGAGTCATCTTAGTGGTAGTTGACTATGTATCCAAGTGGGTAGAAGCTATGCCATGCAAGAATGCCAATTCTAAATACTCAAGAAAGATGTTTGAAGAAGTTATATTTCTAAGATTTGGAACACCAAGGAAGGTGATCGGTGATGGAGGGACTCACTTTACTGATACAAAATTTCACAACTATTTGAAGAGTCAATGGCATCTATCACAACATTGCCACTCCTTATCACCCACAGACAAGTGGCTAGGCAGAGAAATCAAATAAGCAAATCAAGAATATTCTACAGAAGACGATAAATGAAATGGGTACTATGTGGAAAGATCGGTTACCCGAAGCATTTTGGGCCTACCGAACTGCCTATAAGACACCCTTGAGCATGTCACCCTATCAATTAGTGTACGGGAAGACTTGTCACCTACCTGTGGAGTTAGAGCATAAAGCTCATTGGGCCATTAAGAGATGGAATATGGATTTTGAAGCCATTGGGAATAAAAGAAAAAATACAATTATCGAAATAGAAGAGTAGAGAGAAAAGACTTATCACAATTCCAAGCTTTATAAAGAAAGAACCAAAACATGGCATGACAAGAAAATTAAGAAGGAGTTTGCACCCGGAGATAAGGTATTTAATTCTAGGGTCAAATTATTCAGGCTTAGGAAGCTGCGGAGTAAATAGAAAGGACCGTTTACGGTGGTTAATGCATCATCACATGGAGCAGTAACTCTTTAGTCACACGAAGATACGTTATTCAAGGTAAATGGTCATCGCCTTAAGATTTTTTTGGAACCTACTAGACCTCCAGAGATAGTTGAGGCGTCGGAGTTTATCTAATTACCTTAAATATGCTTATATTTTAACCGAATCGATCCGAATCTTTAAATAACTGTCATTGGGAAGTAAATGGAGTACGTAACCACCATAAGAACGGGCACCATAAGAGGATGCCCAGTGGGGCCGGCTGGCTGAGGCAAGGGTGCCGGGGGGCACCCCCCTGTTTCCTCTCGTGATCGTCCAACTCTCTATCCCTTTCTGGAGTATTTCTCGATAGAATCATGTAGGTTTAAACCTCATTCAGTTTCACGATCGTATGCACCTTGTAGGATAGATTTAAAGCCCTCTACAAGCCTGCTGTCCATATAAATATGTGCCTAGACCCCCCTCAACCTCATACCATCCAAGCCTCCTCTCTCTCGTTCAGAGAAAATCCATCTAGTTCTAGTTTTAGCTCTAGTTGCAATGGCCAGGAAGGAGATCATCGTCTACGGAACTGACCTCAATAAGATCCCAAAGGATGAGTCGCTGGCCATCATCCCTGCGCAGCCGAAGCCTCTCACCATCGTCTCGCCGAAAGAGCTAGCTGAAGTGCAACCATGCCAGAGCTACGAGCAAGCCTACTACGCTCAAGCTCAACGTACACTACCTTCGTCTCCTATTAGACTGCTCTTGGAAAGACCATCCAAAGGGAAGCAGATTGCTCTTCCCTGAGGTACTCAGCTTTCAAACCCTAAGCCAGGAGAGGAGCTTGTTAGTGTCAAGACTAACAAAGCTAGAGAAATAGAATGTTAAGCGTCCAAAGCCTACCCTGGCTATACTTGAGATGAGGATCAATGCTCTCTCTCAAGTTGTCTCAAGCCTCCAGTCAGCCAACAACCTCCAAGTTTGTAACACCCAGTTTTAATAAACAAAACTAGGCTTACCATATATATGTGCAGGAAGTCCACACATACAGCAACATAAATAGAGAGTAGCAAAACCAGTGTTATTTATAGTTAGCACTTACATCAGAGTAACACAGAACAACAGCTAATCTTTTCTTCAGAGTCTATCTTCACAGGGACGGTTGACTGGGGGTACATACGTCTAGCACTTCTCACAAAATAAACTAGCTCCACCATCTGGTACCCATCCAGGATTTTTCAAAGTATTGAAAAGTAAAGGCAAGTGCGTAAGTACATGTCGTGCTCAGCAAATATAACATGGGGTTCATGAGGCTCAAAAGACTAACACTGGTTTACTGCGATTAGCTTTTAAATGATTAACATTTATAGTATTAATGGCAACAAGGTAGTCCGCAATTCCCATAACCACATGATCAGGTGAAATAAGAATAAAGAATAATACATAACAATATAATTAAGCATCATTCAACAGTGATCAACTATTCCGTAAGAATCCCCAAGGCCGCCCGTGTCCGTGGGCACGACTAGTATACCAGTTTATTAAACTCTGCGTAGAGGTGTATACTTTCACTACTAGTCATGATCTCCAAATGAAAGGGGTTAGCTAGACCCGATACACTAGAAACTATATAAAGCCACTTTAGGGTTTGTCTAACAAATTAGAGCCATTAGATTCACTCGGCAAGAGAATATAGAGCCCTCCTTCCAGATGGCGCAATGGCCCGCAGCCTACACACATGTGGACAGAGGCCGCACTATACTCAGCTCGCAAAGCCATTCTTACGCCAATTAAGGTAACCTCTAACAAGTTAGAAAAGGTCCCTAAAGCAACTAGAGCCAGAGCCATATAGACTTCACAGCTGTACTATAAGTCTCGGTAACCACTTACAGATAAGTCCTTATGGAGAGAAAACTAGAGCAACAAAAATAACCCCTTGCTCTAGACCTCTATAAATAGTAATAAAGTCATCTTTTATTGTTATTGCATATTCTATTATTCATATTACAAGATCATGGTTATATATATCCAGCACTAGCAAGCACTACCCATATGCAAATATCCTATGGTCATCAAGGTGTAAGATAATCAACTCTAAGTCATCCTTAATAGGAAATCAAAGACACATGCATATGTAATATGGTGTATGGTGAATAGGTAATCAAGGAGGTCTCAAGCTATACTTTCCTTAACACTTACTTAAACTCCCACATGCTTTGCTTCTGGTCGTCGCCTTGTGATCTTCAACTCTCACAAATGATCCTCGTTCTACTCGTAGGTCGTAGCAACCAAGCATGCCAACACTCATTCAAGCAAACAAAAAGATACGACTAAGAACAATACAACAATCAAGAGAAAACAACGTACTACAAGTGAGCTGGTTGTTATGGTCACATGAACACAAGAAACGACAAAAAACAAAACTATCGATAGAAAGAAATGGCTACTAATATTTTATACTGTAAAAGTGAAGAAGCATCTACAGCTTGATTTATTTTAGTTAAACAAAACTATGAAAGGTTACTAATTCAGATTAGACAAATTATCTTTGAACTTAGAAGCAGAGTTAAAGATAGTCATATTTTATTTTATAAATTATTATTAGATAATTTATTATAAGCAAGTTAAACTTTATCTTTTCAAACGAAATCAACGTGTGAGATCATCTGAACGTATTTTATGTGACTCGTGTGGAAACTATTCAAAGTATACATTAAAACATATTTAAGTTCATATTTTTATTTATAGAAAACCACGTGGCAAGCCTAAATTGCTTTTAAATTAGAAAACGAGTTGCAGATAATTAAATTAATTGTTAGTTATAAAAACAGTTATATTATGAACATCGCTGCTATGCCATAGCTCAAGTTACTACTAACCGAACCCAACCTAACGAACCGAAACAAGAAAGATATATATATGCATCAAAAAGAGTTGGATTAGGTTTGATGGATACTTCAGGGCAGTCAGGGAATAGCTGTGTAGGATTGAATGTATATCTAAATTGGCATTTGAGAAATAAATAGTGGAGGATGATTTTACACGGGCATGGCATCGACGCAGGATTAAAGAATAGAATAAGTGATTATTTGTCGGCTGACCTTTAAATAAACATGGATGTTCTGTCTTGTATCGGTAACTAGCAGTTGCACACTTGCATGCCCCGGCTAACTTCAGCAGCTGGAACAGAACTTCAGAAGAACGGCAACGCTCGGACGACAGATGTGACTAGCTTCCTGCAGCGATGGCAAAACAGTCGGCGCATGTAACACGGTGAAGGGCAGCACAGATAGAGGAACACAAAGGACACCATACCGGACAGTGCCGCAGATCAAGGGGAACACTAGTGGAGATGTCCGGAGATCACATGGATGGCCACGGCAAGCACGGAAGGCCGGCACAATTGCGGCACGTTAGCCGGCTGCACCGCACACGGTCGGTCGCCAAACACGTCGAAGGACCATGACAGGATCATGTAGCCTGGCTGAATAGCGCTAACAATGGACGGTCATCAGCAGTGCCAACGTATGCGGCGGCATGGCACCAGGCGATCGCCCATCAGATTACCGACCGGCAAGACACAGCCACGCGTTGGAGATCGGCAGAAACATGGCGGCTGGCGGCTTTGCTTGCTGCCGACTTAAGGCCGGCGTAGCGCACAGGCGAGAGGATAGCAGTGGCAATAACGCATGGCAGGGATGATCGGAAGGTGCAGGTCGACGGAGCGGCGGCGGCACTTTGACGAGAGCTAGGGCATCTAGAACAGGAGCTGGCTATTTATAGATGGATACGTAGCATGATGGACTGCTGTCCAGGGCTTAATGGACTACTATCCTTGGCGTGCAGGTTGTTTGCATGCTTGATGGATTATCATCACGTCAATGCAAAATTGGCCCAAGGAACAAATACATAGATGGGAGAAGAGGCCGCAAAGACAAATACCGCTATGAGGACGTAGATACATACATGTGAGTCTTAGACCGAGTTAGATTAGAGTTAGAATTTATTATTTTCGGAATTAATTAATTTCATGAATAAAACAATTCCAGAAAAGTTCAGAATTATTATTTGACACATGAATGATAATCCAAAAGTTCTAAAAATTTATGGGAAAAATTTCTACAGACATTTTGAAATATATGGAACCCAAATAAGGTATTTGGAGCTCATGACGAGATATTTAGAAGCCTCAAAAAATTTAGATTATGCTTATGGAAAAGTGAGAACGAGTCCTAAAAAACTCAAAAGAACTCTCGACAAGTTTGTAGAGATAGATTGATCAATATTGGTTAGAAAGGAGTGACTTCGAATGGTGAAAAAGATCTTGGGAAACTTTCAATGAAATGATTAAGCTCTAGAAAGCAGATATGTGGTTTTAGAAAGAGAAATATATACCAGAACTAGATGATCAGCCTTCTAAATGCATTTTGAAAAACTTTACTTACTCAAGATACTAAGCCAAGCAATACAAACATCACATCAAGAGGAAGCCCATCAAATTAATTTAGGAAAAACTAAATTCATATTCTTCTATATCTATATTTGCTCTAACTTAAACTAAATATGGGAAATTTTATCCAAATATTAAAATATCAGAAATTTTGGGGTGTGACAAAGTTGCCACTTTGAGCACCATGACCACCCAGATTGAAGGAAATATTAAAGTGATTCGTACCCTTAAGAAGGACAATGAGAAGCTCAAGAACGCGATAGACACTCTTAGGAAGGCGTAGTTACCCTATCTATGTAATAAGGCATGATCGAGTCAATTAGGTTAAAGAAGTCAGTTTTTAGAGTTAGGTTAAAAGTTAGGTCAGTCGCCCTAAAAATGGGGCAGTTATTATAGCTCAGTTGTTAAAGCATTGGTTATTATAATGAATAAAGTGCCTTGTTCTTATTAATATTTTTAGTTGTCACTATCCACTCTATCTTTCTATTTTTGGGATGTGTTTGTCTCCACATGTTTTGCAGAAAAGATTACAGGAAGAACTAGTGTGAGGGAGACACATCAAAACCATGCAATTCAATTCGCTTGGGAAAATTACAAGATTCAGAACAAAATCAACCTAGGACCACGCATTGGCAAAGTGGGCCCCGAGGGGGGACACCACGGGGTGCCGCCCGGCCTCCCTCCTTGGGCCGGCCGGCCCACCACTTTCTCCTCTCCCTTCTCGTTTCGTCCACGATCAGGTTTGAGCTCAATACTATTTTAATGCATATGTTTAACCTGTTGTTTCGATTTGAATTAAAAATCACATGATAAATCACTTCTTTAGAATAAATTCACATAATTCTTTTTTTGGAAGTCATGTTACTGTTGGAAACCTATTTATAGGGACCCCATGATTATATAAGTTGTTGAGGAGTATGATATAGTAGAATAATGAGATTTCAATTCTTAATGTCCTGTTTCTAGAGAAATTTTATTTCTAAAAGTAACAAAAATGATTAGCCACACTTCTCCTTTGTAGTAAAAACAATGTCCTACCAAAGCTATATGTTTAGGATAGATAAACCTTCTACATACTCTACTTGCTTGCATTGACTTTGGTCAACCTTTGTGACTGTTGACACCTTTTAACTCCCAAAATTTATTAGCAATTACCACTTCTCCAGACATGAATATCTACTAGAATAAGGGTTACCACTGATAATTTCCACGAGTTTTAGTGATTTATGTATTTTTCAGGGAATTTTCTAGAAAAGCCTAAAAGAGGGATTTAAGTGCTAATTTACCATGAAACTTAACCGCGACGCAAGCATATCACTAGAGGGTTCATGAATATTCTAGAAAATGCCGGAAGCAACGGGGTCCGCAGCCGCCACCAGGTGGGGCCGGCTGGCCCCCTAGGGTTAGGGTTGGCCGCCCCTTCTAGAACCTTCATCCACCGCCTCTGAAGAGTCATCCTGGCCGCTTGCTACGTCGGTTTGATCCAATGGCGCGTATCAATCCCACCGGTCTATAAAAGGAGGGTCACACCCCCTACAGGAGGCCAGATCAAGAGATAAAAAGTCAGAGCTTTAGATAGAGATCCACTAGATCTGGGCTAGCAATCAAGATAGTGATTAGAGAGATAGAGTAGAAGAGTAGAGATTCGGAGGAGCCCCGGCCTGTCGGAGCATCCTCAGGAGCGTGATTAAATCTGGATTCGCCTCCTGCCCTGAGCTGCATTCTGAGGTACTTTTATATTTACTATTCTGATTCAAGTAAGCAGTTATTTATATTCGTTCTTTGGTTTGCAACTCATATTATATTGAGTACTTTGATTTGGGTAGCTCCTAGGTCAAAGTAGTGATTCGTAGCGTAGACGTGGTGTCTGGGTTATGATTGCTTGTGAATATCCCCTAATCAGCCGGATAATGGTAGCTCGCGTATGTGACTTTATAGCTACGTTGAATCCTCTGTAGTCCACTTCCCGTTGATAGGACTGATAGGCTTATAGGTGCTCGATAGGAAATTACTCTGTTTCTTCTCCTATTCGGGATTACTTGTCCGATAAGACGATATTATATAAAGTTTACCGGTAGTTAGAACTAGAGTACATTAGCTATTTCCTCATTCTCAATAATTTTCTAGATTGTTTGTACCCCCTTAGATTAAGAGTATTAGGCTAGGTCATAAATCACCTACCATTCCTTTGGGTTCGATATTAAAACTGGGTTGATCTTGGTGAAGTCTTGATCGGCATATATAAAGGCGCTTGTGGATAATCTGATTATAGTTATTATTTAGGGTGCAGTTAATTTATACCAACAAGCATTTCTGGCGCCGTTGCCAGAGAACGGTTTGCTGATTTTGACTTTAGTCTATCTTAGTCTATAGTTATCCTTTTATATTAAAAATAAAAATAAAAAATATTATGGAAAACGAATCTCAACTTCTATATCAATATGGAGCACCATCGGGATCGTACCTCCAGCTAACGGAATCTTCTAAACCTATCACATCATCTGGCTATGAGCTACATCCGGGATTAATTAAATTAGTTCAGAAACATATCTTTTCTGGTAATTCTAGCGAAAACCCCTATTCCCATTTAAGCGATTTTGAGCTAACATGTTCATGTCGAGTATTAAAGGCATGACCGATGAAACTTTAAGATGGAAACTCTTTCCGTTTTCATTAACGGGACGGGCTAAGAAATGGTATAATCGCCATATTGGGAGTAGTCAAGGAGATTGGGAAATATTATGAAAATACATTTATCTTAAATTTTTTCCCAGTAGAAAAGGTCGCTAAACTTTGGTTTGAAATCATAGGATTCAAATAATTAGATAATGAATTGCTAGGTAAGGCTTGGGATCGTTTTGATGGTTTTGTAAATTCTGGACCTAATATTGCTTTACGAGAACCCATACTTTTACAATATTTCTTTTTAGGCCTTGATGATAGAAATAAGGAATATCTTAATTTGGCCTCGGGTGGAGCATTTATACATATTCTTGTTGAACATGCTAAAACTATTCTTACTAATATTTTAAATAATCTTTCCAAAGAAAAAGAAGAGTTGCTAGAAGAAAATTCTCAGTTAACTAAAAATAAACTTTTACCCGATTCATTTCAATCTATAGTTGAATTAAAACCTAAGCCAGACTAATGAGATAGTTCTAGATTCTAAGTGGATGTTTGAAATAGAAGATGATTTCTTTGATGATTTTGGGAACACTACATTTTATCATAAAATTATTCAACCCCAGCAATCTAGAGATTTTAATTCTAATTTATCACATCCTGATGATTTAAAATTTCTTAGAGAAGTAACGAGAGAATTGATTTTTATTTTGGGTGATGATTAGTTAATAGAATCTAAACAATCCCCCAAAGTAATTCATCTTAATTCACTCTCTGTTAGTATAAAGTTGTAAGTAGATTCATATCCTTTTGAAGCTTTATACAACCCAGTTATAGGAGTCAACATTATGTCATACACCTTTGCTAAAGAATTTTTAAAAGACATACCATCAATTCCTACGAATAAACTATTTAAAAATTATTCAGGACACATTATTCCTAGTTTAGGAGTTTTGAGTGCACTTCCTATTGTTATTAATGATTTCAATTTGTATCTTTGATGTATGGGATTTTGATGTAATAATTGGAGTATCTATAATAAAACTTCTTCAAGAAGGTCGTGATGGTAATTAAATGTCAAATTTGGGAAAGATTTAGTTTTTCGATACCAATAACTAATACAAGTAAAATTTAAAAGCAGAGCCCCTTCCCGAATTAGATCCAATAGAAGATGTTAAAGGCGATTGAGTTTGATAATTTTATTCAACCTAATTTAGAAGATGATATCCAATTCTTCATCGATAAAGAGGAGAAGGACCTTGTTGATCCCGAACCTCTTGATAAACTACTAGAGCCACCTAAACCTTCTATTGAGCTTAAACTATTACCATCTGGTCTTAAATATATTTTTCTAAATAATGATCAAGAATACCCTGTGATTATAAGTGATAAACTTTCTGATGAAGAGACTTATAAACTAATAACTATTTTAGAAAAATATAGAGCTGCTTTTGGATATTCACTCCAAGACCTAAAAGGGATTAGCCATGTTTTTGCACCCATCGCATACCAACCAATCCAGAAATTATACCTTCAAGAGAGCCTCAGCGTAGACTCCAAAATACGATGTGAGATGTAGTAAAGAAAGAAGTTCTAAATCTTTTACATGCAGGGATCATATACCCTGTACCGCATAGCGAGTGGGTAAGTCCTGTGCAAGTTGTACCTAAAAAGGGAGGAATGACAGTTATCCAAAATGATAAAAATAAATTAATACCCAAAAGAACTGTCACTGGATGGCGAATGTGCATAGATTATAGAAAACTCAATAAAGCAATAAAGAAAGATTATTTTTCTCTACCTTTTATTGATGAGATGTTAGAGCGTTTAGCAAATCATTCTTTTTTTTGTTTCCTTGATGGTTATTCAGGATATCACCAAATCCCTATCCACCCTGATGATCAAAGCAAAACCATATTTATATGTCCTTATAGAACTTATGCTTATAGAAGAATGTCTTTTGGATTATGTAATGCACCCGCTTCTTTTCAAAGATGCATGATGTCTATATTTTTTGATATGATAGAAGAAATCGTGGAAGTTTTTATAGATGATTTTTCAGTTTATGAAAAAACTTTTGATGATTGCCTAGAGAATTTAGATAAGGTTTTGCAAAGATGTGAAGAAAAACACTTAGTCCTCAATTGGGAAAAATATTATTTTATGGTTAGAGAAGGAATAGTGTTAGGACACTTAGTGTCAGAAAGAGATATAGAGGTAGATAAAGCTAAAATTAAAGTAATTGAATAACTACCTCTCCCTGTTAATGTAAAAGGAGTTTGAAGTTTTCTCGGTCATTATGGTTTTTATCATAGATTTATAAGAAATTTCTCATAAATTGCTAGACCAATGATCAGATTATTAGCTAAGGATGTACCTTTTGAGTTTGATGAAGAATACTTAGAATCATTTAACATTCTTAAGAAAGCACTTACATCGGCACCAATCATCCAACCTCCTGATTGGTCTTTACCTTTGAAATTATATGTGATGCTAGTGATTATGCTGTAGGAGCAGTCTTAGGACAAACAAAAGATAAAATGCATCGTACAATTGCCTATGCTAGCAAGACAATGATAGAAGCATAATTAAATTATGCAACCACAGAAAAAGAACTTTTAGCTGTTGTCTTTACTATTGATAAATTTAGGTCTTACTTAGTTGGAGCCAAAATAATTATTTATTCTGATCATGCTGCTCTTAAATATTTGCTCATTAAGAAAGATGCTAAACCACGATTAATAAGATGGATCCTATTGCTGCAAGAATTTAATTTGGAAATTAAAGATAGGAAACGAATAGAAAACCTTGTTGCTGATTATTTGTCTAGGATGTATTTTAAGTAACCTCAGGAACTACCTATTAATGGCTCACTGAGAGATTACATGTTGTTTAAAGTGACCAAGATAGATCCTTAGTACGCGAATATTATCAACTTTATGGTTACAGGTTACGTACCACCAGAAGAAAATAAGAAAAGACTCATTTATGAAAGTCGTCTCCACATATGGGATCCACCATACCTCTTTCGGGTATCTTGTGACGGATTACTCAGAAGATGTGTACCAGTAGAGGAAGGCATACAGATCATTCAGAAATATCACTCATCACCATATGGAGGTCATTATGGGGCATTCCGCACTCATGCAAAAATCTGGCAGAGTGGTTTCTTTTGGCCAACCATGTATGAAGACACCAAAGATTTTATTCGAAGATGTGAGGCGTGTCAGAGACACAAAAATATCAATGCAAGAGATGCTATGCCACTCACAAACAACCTTCAGATAGAGCTCTTTGATGTCTAGAGAATTGATTACATGGGACCATTTGTGAAGTCAAGGAATTATGAGTACATTTTGGTGGCAGTTGACTATGTATCCAAGTGGGTAGAAGCTATGCCATGCAAGAATGCTGACTCAAAGCACTCAAAGAAGATATTTAAAGAAGTTATATTTCCAAGGTTTGGAACACCTAGAATGGCTATAAGTGATGGAGGAACACATTTCACTGATAAGAAGTTTCACTTATACCTACAAGCTCATAGAATATGACATAATGTCGCTACTCCATATCATCCTCAGACAAGTGGCCAGGCAGAAACATCCAATAAACAAATCAAAAATATTCTCTAGAAAACAGTAAACGAGATGAGAACTTTATGGAAGGATCGGTTACCCGATGCACTATGGGCATATCGGACAGCTTATAAAACACCTTTAGGTATATCACCATATCAATTGGTATACGTTAAGACCTGCCACTTACCAGTTAAATTAGAACATAAAGCTCACTGGGCTATTAAAAGATGGAACATGGATCTAGAAGTTGCTTGAGAGAAAAGAAAGATGCAATTATTAGAATTAGAAGAATGGAGAGAGAAAACTTACCACAATTCGAAGATCTACAAAGAATGAACGAAGAAATGGCATGATAAGAGGATCAAGAAGAAGGAGTTTGCACCAGGAGATAAGGTATTACTTTTTAATTCTAGGTTCAAATTATTCAGGCTTAGAAAATTGAGGAGCAAATGGGAAGGACCCTTCACCGTCGTGAATTCATCACCACACGGAGCGGTAACTCTACAATCAAACGAAGGTGCGTTATTCAAGGTAAATGGACACCGGCTTAAACCTTATTTAGAACCATTTGACTTTAGGAGTAGTGGATGAAATAGAATTCATCCAATTACCAACTTATTAAGCTCTATTTTATTCCGGTACAAAATTTTATCCGAAAACACATCTAACCGAAACATAGGAGGAGTCCGAAGCACCACGCAGAAGGGCACCCAAGGTGAGCCCCTGGTGGGGCCGGTCGGCGCCCATGTGGGGCCGGTCAGCACCCCCCGACACCTCCCGTCCTGACTCTCGTCCCCTGTCCTTCTACACCCTTCCTACATATATTCGCGTATTATCCACACGCAATCGGATATTCCTTCGTAGGGATCCCGTAGAGCCTAAGTTTTGTCCTCATCCTTTCTCCTGAAAACCCATATAAATACGTACCTAGACCTCCTCAATTGTATTCCATAACCAGCCACCTCTCTCCTTCAAAAGGAGCTCTCCAATCTAGATCTATTAGCAATGGCGGACAAGACGATCACCTCCTATGGCACGGACTTCAACAGCATCCCCAGCGATGATTCGAGGGCCCTCGTCCTCGTGCAGCTGAAGCCTCTCGCCGTCATGCCTCCGAAGCAAGTTGCAACGATCCCCCAGTGCCATGAGCAAGTCTACTACGTGCAAGATCCATCTGCTCTTTCTCCACCACATGCAAGACTGTTGCTAGAAGGAGTTGCTAAAAGAAAGCAGATTCCTATCCCCAAGGGTACCCAGCTTCTTGCACCTAGAGGTAATGAGCGACTTGTGTCGGTCGAGACCGACAAGAAGGGCAAGCTGATATGCGCTAAGTACGCCAACGCTGCTCATCCTTCCGTCCAAGGAATTCGTGCAAACCCTGACAAGGTATGCTACACTGAGCCCATCGCATCTAAGCCTAAGCCTAAGAGGAAGAGAGGAACAACAGCATTAGCACTGGAGAAAGTTCTCAAGCAGCCAACACCAACCCTACGCACTCTCAATGAGAAGCTTGAAGGCCTCTTCAACCTTGTCAAGGAGATGGAAACATCTAACAAGCTGAGGGACAAGCTCATAGATGACGTAGATAAGGAGGTTGGGGTCAATCCCAAGTTAATCCGCAGCCTCAAGCGCGACAAAGACAAGCTTAAAGAAGAGGTTGCAGCCCTCAAAGAAATAATTCTAGGCCTCAATAATAAAGGGCAGCATTAGTTGTCTAGTTATCTAATAAGGCACACTTCCGCTAGGTTCGATTAGTTAATGGAGTCAGTTGAGTCAGTTTCTTAGGACAAAGCCTAATGAGCTAGGACAGTCATTAGCTCAGTCATTAATGCGTCTGTTGAATTATTTTATACCACCGCCATAAATGAATAAAGTGCCTTATTTTATATTAATGTTTGTTATCTACTCTACTCTCTATTTCTGGTATGTGTTTGTCCACATATTGCTTGAGAAAGTATACAGGAAAACAAGAGTGGGGGAGGCAAAATCAATCACAAAGCAAAAATACGATCAGAAAAATAGCGTAATGCGAAGCAACATCGAACCAACACCGCACAAGTGAAGCGGGACCTGCAGGACCCCTGAGGTGGGGCCGGGTGGCGCCCCCTGCCTCCTCTCGCCTCTTCATTTCGGTCATGGTCAGGTTCGAAAGTTAATTGCAATTGAATTGCATATATTATACTCGAATTTCGATCCGAATTATAATTCTTTATATTAAATGCTTTTAAGAAATAATAAACCCATTTAATTCATGACTTGAGAAAAATAAATTATATGACACTCTTCTAAAGTCATGATTATTATGAAATTCATAGTGCTCCATGATTGCCTAAGTTATTGTAGGAAGTAAGATAGCAAAGATAATGATTACTCAATTTCGATAATTTGTCTTTAGAGATTTTATTACAAAAATTTGAAAACACTTAGCTTCACTTCTCTTTATAATGGAATCCAATAATAATTATAGAAATCTACTTTAATTATTATGGCTTTGGTTGAGAGGTTTATCATATTCCTAGTATCATAAAATAAAAATTAAATAAAAATAAAAAATATAATTGCACTTTGTCTTGAGCAATATTATGAAGGAGACATGAGCTACTCAGAAAAGACTCGAGCAAATAAAAAGGGACAAGTGTCCAAAACCTTAAAAAAGATAGATCATGAGGAAATAAAAAGGGACAAATGTCCGGAACCTCAATTTAAGAAGATAAGAAATATGAGCATGTGCACAACAAAAAAGAAAGGCTCATGGTTCCTCCAAAGATAATATGTCAAGAAGTGAAAACTTTTTTTTTTTTGATCTAGGAATATGATATCTCTCTCCCTTGCAATAAAATATCTAATTTATGTCACTACCACTGGTGCCACTACAAAGAGAAGAACGAGGCTATGTTTTTTCCCCAAAAGACACAATTAAAAAAAGAGTAAGCAGTCTTAAGCTCTCTTACTCCGTAATCACTTGAGGATTCATGATAGACACTTTAAAAATTTACAATGCATGATAACTAGACTAGTGCTATAGAATTTAAGCGCCTAAGTGTGGGGGTAATTGTTAACACCTGTTAACTCCCAAAATTTATTAGCAATTACCACTTCTCCGCACATGAATATCTACTAGAATAAGGGTTACCACCGATAATTTCCATGAGTTTTGGTGATTTGTACATTTTTCAGGAAATTTTCGAGAAAAGCCTAAAAGAGGGATTTAAGTGCTAATTTACCATGAAACTTAACCACGATACAAGCATATCACCAGAGGGTTCAGGAATACTCCAGAAGACGCCCGAAGCAGCGGAGCCCGCAGCAGCCACCAGGTGGGGCCGCCTGGCCCCACCTTGGCGCCGCCCAGCCCCCTAGGGTTAGGGTTGGCCGCCCCCTTCTGGAACCTTCCTCCACCGCCTCTGAGGAGTCATCCTGGCAACGGCGCGTATCAATCCGACCGGGCTACAAAAGAAGGGTCACACCCCCCTGGAGGAGGCCAGATCAAGAGATGAAGAGTCAGAGTTTTAGATAGAGATCCACTAGATCTAGGCTAGCAATCAAGATAGAGATTAGAGAGATAGAGTAGAAGAGTAGATATTCGGAGGAGCCCCGGCCTGTCGGAGCATCCTTAGAAGCTGTATTCGTCTGGATTCGGCTCCTTGGCCCGGAGCTGCGTTCTAAGGTACTTTTGTATTTACCATTCTGATTCAAATAAGCAGTTGTTTATATTCGTTCTTTGGTTTGCAACTCATATTATATTGAGTACTTTGATTTGGGTAGCTCCTAGGTCAAAGTAGTGATTCGTAGCGTAGACGTGGTGTCTGGGTTATGATTACTTGTGAATATCCCCTGATCAGCCGGATAGTGGTAGCTCGCGTAGGTGACTTTATAGCTACGTTGAATCCTCTGTAGTCTACTTCCTGTTGATAGGACTGATAGGCTTATAGGTGCTCGATAGGAGATTACTCTGTTTCTTCTCCTATTCAGGATTACTTATCCAATAAGATGATATTATACAAAGTTTACCGGTAGTTAGAACTAGAGTACATTAGCTATTTCCTCATTCTCAATAGTTTTCTAGATTGTTTGTACCCCCTTAGATTAAAAGTATTAGGCTAGGTCATAAATCACCTACTGTTCCTTTGGGTTCGATATTAAAACCGGGTTGATCTTGGTGAAGTGATGCTCGGTATATATCTGTGCACTTGCGGATAATCTGATTATAGTTATTATTTAGGTTGCAGTTAATTTATACCAACAGTGACCCTAAGAGAGATTTGTCATATTTTTGAATTAAGTGCCACATCCACATATGCACTACTCTAACCCGGAGTAGGCACAATCATTTAGTATCTTTTATCAAAAATATTTTGCTCTTACACTGAGAGTGAACACTAAAAACATTCTTATAGGATAGCCATCAAATAAAGTGCTCTAATTTTATTGTTATCCCTCAATTACCAGTTGTCAAAAAGAGGAATGAGCTATAAAAAAATATATATGGGAGTATAAAAGATGGACAAGTGTCCAAAGAAAATGAAGCAATGGGTACTCAGATACTCGCCTCCCAGAAATAAAGAAAAAAAGAAGAAGAGAAGAGAAAGGATAGCTCATACTCTCCCTTTGTGTTTCGAAAGAGAGATGTGTTTCAAGGAGCAATAATAGAAATAGGATTATTATATTTTCACCTATTAAAGCTTGATTCAGTTTTATGACTCGTTTCTCTCTAGATCCATTGTTTGACTTTACAATAAATGACATATAAGTATGATACAATTATTACTTAACCGAGATCCAAATAAAATTTAGATATAGGATAAAGGCTTTAATGTTAATAGCCTTGGTGGGGACCTAGAAATAACATATATAATAGTGATTTGAGAGTGCTATAAAAGGAGAAGGATACGCTATGATTTGTTTCCAAAAATTTTCAAACCTATTCTCCTGTGGATATTACTGAAGAAAAGAATGATCTGTTTCGTCTTTGCTTCTACTTTTCAACTACTCAAAGATTCATGGTAGACACATTGACTTCTGCAGTTACATGATTAACTAGGGATGATTTTATGTTGAATATGTTCCTAAGTTATATTTTGATTGATCTTCATTCTCTATTATTACTTTTCAACCAACCTTTTCTCGAGGATGAATAAAAACCTAAGTGTTAGGGAGCTTGTTGACGGTAGATAACGTCTATTTTTAACCGCCAATCTTCCTTACAAATTACAACAATATATTAGAATACAGGTTATTACTGATAATTTCCACGAGTTTTAGTAAATTGTCTATTTTTCAGGGAATTATCTAAAAAGTGCATAAATGAGGATTAAAGTGCATAAAAGCCATGAAACTTAACCGCGACGGAAAATATAACTAGAAGGATCAGAAAGGATCTAGAAGACACTAGAAAAAAGCGAGTCCGAGCCACAGAGAGGTGGGGCCGGTAGGCCTCCCCTATGGGTCCCACCTGTCAGCTTCTATGTGTCTCTCCACCGCCTTTATGGATGCATCTTGGCCCTACGTTAAGTCGGTTTGATCCTACGGTTGATGTTCATCCCAATGGACTATAAATATGGGCTTGTACCCCCTGAAAGAGAGCTAGATCAATAGAGAGCTGAATGGCCAGAAACCCTAATTCATATCTAATAGATCTAGGCTAGCAATCAAGAGAGGCTAGTTCAATCTACAACTAGTTCTTGTTTAGAGGTTAGGGAGATAGAGTTAGAGGGTAGAGTGCTATAGGAGTTTCGGCCTGTCGGTGCTTCTTCGTTGCTGCATTCTTCAAGATCAACCTCCCTCGTTCGGAGTTTGGATCTTGAGATCATTTGGTAGTCAATTTTTGGTTAAAGTAAGTATTTTGTTCATATTATTCCTCTAGTTTGCAACTCTTGTTGATTACTTTGATCTTGATAGCTTATTGATTGAAGTAGTATTCATAGCGTAGACGTGGTGTTTGGGCTATGTTTACTTGTGAATGTCCCCTAATTTTCTGGATAGTGGTAGCTCGCGAAGGTGACTTATAGCTTCGTTGAATTCTCTATAGTTCACTTTCCGTTAATAGGTTTGGCAAGCAAAAGGTGCTTGGTAGGAGAGAACTCTGATTTCTACTCCTATCTTATTAAATTATCGCTCATGATCATATGATATAAAATAACCGCTTTTAAAGACCAGAACTAGATAATCTACATTGTTCTTCTTGTTCTCGCTATTTTCTAGCTTAATTGTGCATTGGGTTAAGTCTATAGACTTAGTCGTCATCACCTACTGTTCCTTTGGGTTTGATATTTAAAAACCATGTTTATCTTGGTGAAGTGGTACAACAGTATTGTATCTGTGCACTTGCGGATAATCTTATTTCTTGTTTGCATTTAATTAATACCAACAAGTGCCGTCGCCCAGGCTTGTGGTGCAAGCCTGGGATTCCTTCTGGGTGAAGGAGGGCGTGGGGGTCGTGCGAGTCGTGGCCTCTGGGGTTGTGGACCCGGAGGATCCCTCATCTGGTTGAGTGGTCATGCGAGCCACGCGCCCCTGGGGTTGTAGTTCCGACCCCTCCACTCGGGGCCGCATGTTGCCGTTCATTCGTGGGCCTTGCACCTCGGCCCGCGGGTTCTTCCGTCGTAGAGTAGAGTGAGGGCCCGCGACGCGTGGCTCTTTGATGGGCCGAGCCGGGGCGCTAATGACTGTCGTGGCATCTGTTACTGGGGGCTTAACAGGCCAGTAGTTTGGCCTCCGACAATAAGTCCGAGTTTGAAGTGAGATCTCGGAGAGGGTAGCAGTGCTAAAAGCATCTCCAAGAGTTCCCTAAATATCACTTCTAAAATATCCATGTTTTCCAAGTCGTAAAACGATTTTAGGAGGAAAAAATAATGTGATCTCCAATAGTTCCTAATTTGACTTCTAAAAAATCAAATATTGGTCCCACCTGGTGTTTTTTTTCCCAGTAGCCTTGATCTATTTTCCGCGCGAGACACCGTCCACGCACCTACACCGCCGCCATAGCCTTCATCCACTTCCACGCTCATATCAGCAGACCGCCGATCTCCTCTCGCTCCCAGCCAATCTCTTCCCCCAAACGAATCTCCTCCAAGCTAGCTAGTGTATCAGCAGGCCACATCTCCCATTGGCCAACCATGGCTTCCAAGAAATCTTTGTTTCAAAGAGAATTGGAAGATTCCTCTTCACATGATGATGATGACTTTCTAATCATGTCAGCAGCTGCAATTGTTGGAACACGTTCAAATAAGAAACAAAGACATGGTGGTTCTGTCATATGGCGCAAAGTTATTTATCGAGATAGAGAAGGCGGGCACTGCAGGATGTTTCAAAATTACTTGGCTGATGATCCGACATACGGGCCAAATTTATTCCGTTGGAGGTTCATGTGTAATCACTTGTGAGTTGTGATATGTATATAGGGTAATTGTTGTATGATTTATTTTATTATTTAATTTCAGGTACAGGATGAGTCGGGAACTTTTTCTTCGCATAATGAATGCTGTAGAATCATATGATGACTACTTTGTGCAAAAAAGAAATGCGGCCAATGTTCTTGGATTAAGTTGCTTCCAAAAAGTCACAGCAGCATTTTGTATGCTAACATATGGAGTATCAGCTGATGCTACGGATTAGTACGTTCGCATTGGAGAAAGTACCACACTTGAGAGCCTACGTAAGTTCGTTGCTGCAGTTATTGATTTATTTGAAGATGAATACCTGAGATATCCTAATGAGGCCAAAACGACACGTTTACTAGCACTCGGTGAGCAAAATGACTTTCCTAGTATGTTAGGGTCCATTGATTGTATGCATTGGCTATGGAAGAATTGTCCGTATGAATGGCAAGGTCAGTACAAAAGGGCATATGGAGGAGCCCACTATTATTTTGGAGGCTATTGCTTTCAATGATCTTTGGATATGGCATGCCTTTTTTGGAATGCCAGGGTCTCATAATGACATCAATGTGCTCCATCGATCTCCTTTATTTGCTAGGTTGGCAGAGGGCACAGCTCCGGAGGTGAACTATACCATAAATGGTCATGATTACAATATGGGTTATTATCTAGCCAATGGTATTTACCCATCATGGGCTACTTTAGTAAAGTCTATCTCTAGGCCTATGGTGAATAAGAATAAATATTTTGCTAAAGCATAGGAAGTAGCAAAAAAGGATGTCGAAAGAGGGTTTTGCAATTAAGATTCCCAATTGTTCGAATGGCAGGGCGTGTTTCGGGGTTTTGCTTGTGTCATTATGCATAATATGATTGTCGAAGATGAGGGGGTCGTTGACCCTACAGATCGGTTCGATTATGGCGGCCAAAAACGTGGAACCTTCTCATGAGAATACCCGCACGCTTGCCGAATTTATTGAAGCACATAAAAGGATCAGAGACAAGGAAACACAATTCCAGTTAAAAGAAGACCTCATCGAGCACCTCTGGCAGTATTTTCCTGATAAATATTAAGTTCATAGGGCTTATATGTATTAGTTAGTTTGATTACTTTTCTATGAAGAAAATTGTAATGAGTACTTGAGTTGTGTTATATTTGATTATAAACAATTTTCGATATAGTCATAATCAGATTTCTGCTCTTGCGTGATACAGAAACATGAATTATCCATGTAGTCATAATCAGATTTGAGCTTGCTTGAGCAGGAACTTCAGTACTTGCCGGACTTGCGTGAGCACCTGCAGGTAGGCGCAGACATGAATTTTGACAGTACTGCTCTAGTACTTTGCCATCATTAGAGAACACAGAAACATGAATTTATTAACAAACACACACACATTCTGAAGGTTCAGTGATAAATTCACTGAAACAGCAAAACTGAAACAGCAAACATTACGTGGCAGAGATAAATTCTGAAGGTTCAGTGAAATAGAAAATAGTACTTGGCTATGGAAATAAAATGATAACTAAATCCAAGAATAACTAAATCTAATTGGTTAGCCGATGAGCAACAATTTTCTGCTGCATAACTATATAGTACTGCAAGGTCCATATTCATTATTTTGTCCTTCTTTTCGATGGTGTCATTTTCCACCTTCTGCAATTCAGCGTTTACTTTTTTTTCTTCAAATGCCAAGCGTTTTTTCTCCAGCTCAAGTGAAGCCATGAACCTCTCGTCTTTCTTCTTCTCTTTGTCCATGTCCAAAGCCTCCTTCTTAGCCCACATTTTTTGCAAAGCCTCTGCGCAAGCTTCATCTCCTCCACGCCTAAGAGCATCTTTTGCCTCCTTTTGACCATTTGGCCTCTCTCGGGCTGCCGACTCTGGGGGTGCAATCTCATTGACATCCTAAGAGTTGTTGCCTTGGACATGACTGGGAGTGGAGTCCATGCGAACCTTCTGTTTCTTTTTGGCGGATTCCTTCTGCTGCTCTGCTATTTCCCTCCTCTTGTCCTGACACTTTTGTTCATTCTTCAGAATTGTCCAACAATGCATGAGGCTGAATGTCTTGTCCTTGTTAAGTCCTTTGTACATAGTCAATGCTTCAGAAATCTGCAAACATATGTCTATTTATTAAACATGAACATGTATGCTTTCTAAGATTGATGACAAAACAAACAAAAATGATTATGTTAACACTAACCTTGTCTTTAATTGTTTTCCCACTTTGATTTCTACGCTCAATTGCCTCAAGACAGGAACAAAACTTGTTGACATGTTCCAAAATATGCATCCATCTGTGCAGTATTGAACTCTCTGTTCTGCTTGGGAATGATTTCCTATGGGTCTCATAATAAGCACAAATTCTTTGCCAAAACGAGGAATGAGACTGATTAGCACCTTGCAAAGGATCCTTGCTGGCATCCAACCAACCAAGGACTACAATTTCATCCTCATCTGCATTGATTTTTTTTTTGTCGTTTCCTGTTTGGCCTCGGAACGAACACGTGGGCGTCGAACACCTCTCGTTGCCTCCACTTGAACAGCTTCAACACCCATGGTACCCTGCACTTCACTGTCTTCAAGACCATCTCCTATCTGCACGTCGTCATATTCTTGTGGTTCATGTGTCATGGGGAAGCTGAAATCGTCCAAAGAACGAGCACCATCAACTCCATTGACCAAGCCTGTCCAATATCCATCACCAGACATGCGAGGGGTCTGCAAATATGATTAAAAAAAATCAGTAGAAAAACAAGCCTCGATCAGCAACATGAATCAGCACTCGATATGACACAGGATGCCATGGCCTTGGCACACAACGGCTAGCCGGCCCTGCCCAGGCCACATCCGGCACAGAAGCTTTCGCAGGTGGGCAACCCATCCATGGCCGGCCTTGTACAGAGAGCTAGCAGCAGGATCTGCTCGATCGGCAAGCCATGGCTACGGCCAAGAGGCAGCAGGGCGGACACAACACAACCGATCATGCTAGCAGGGAAGTAGTAGATCTCCACATGGGCATCCAAGGGCACAGCAGATTAAAGATAGGGAAGCAGCCGCACAAGACTTGCTAGCAACAGCAAACGTAGCGGCGACAGAGGTCGGCGCGAAGCCATGGCGGCGCTGCAACGGAACGGTTCAATTGAGTACGTGCCTACCTCTTCCGCGGTACCGATGGAGGAGCGCATGAAATAGCGCGTAATGGGAGAGAAGGCATCGAGGGAGGGAAGCCGCGCCAATTCATGGCGCCAAGGGAAAAATTTGGCGCCGAGAGATGGATACGCAGCAACGGTCGAGCGCGTAAAGTTACGCGGATGGGCAAGGTTTTTCTGAAGTGCGTAAATTTTAGGAGTAAAAATTAGGAGTTGTTGGAGAGGAGTTTTTTCTCATAATTCTAAAAATCAGAGATTAGAAGTGGGTTTAGGGAACTCTTGGAGATGCTCTAACTTTGAAACAATTTTAGTACAACTTATATCTTATAATGATTGACTTTTTATTCTAAAGCACTCTTAAAAGGTCAACAAAATCTAGCAACCAGTGGTCTCCTCCCGGCCCACACTTCTTAAGATGATTGAATTTGCCTATCAAGGAATTATATTTGCAGTTATGTATGGTTATACTATTAATATAGACATGTTAAACATTTTTAGTTAAAATGCATAAATATATATAAAGTAACAATCTATATAAATGTTTGATGGATTTCATACACCGTACCATCCCGAGTATATATAAGCTCTCAATTATTTACACTTCGATAATAACAGGATGTCGAGTGATATGCGCAGGTTTATGCTAATTGCGATATTTGAAGGCAGCCATATGTATGCAATTTATTTGTGCACGGCAAACACAAGGATTTTTGTTCTAAAGTAGTGGACAAATAATATGAGAAGGAAAGAACTATATATTATGAGTGTACATGCGTCGCTAGCAAACATATACTCCCTCCATCCCAATTTGTAAGTCGTTCCGACAGGTTTAGCATAGATTAAGGTTAGGTGCAGATGGTCACTTTTACCCTTCCACCAACAGATTTAATGAGGTGCAACTTGCAGTCACGTGGCTGCCAGCAACACACGCACCGAACAATTTCAAACAAGTACCTTTTCCTTGTGGACACAGCAATAATATTTCCACTCTCTCCTGCGGAAAGACCACTAACAAATTCAAAATTCTCCCTCCTGTGGTGGAGCCGAAGGAGCTCGCCACCGGCGCTAGGAAGCCATCGGGGCGGCGTGCGATCCACTTCCACAAGCCCAACTACTCGCCTGTGATTTGCTCCATGCGGACAGCTCTCTTGCGTTGTCTACCACAAGTAGATCTGTGCCTCAATTCAGCTCTCCAATCGTGATCAACAGGAGCTCTCCAATCATAATCAACAGGTGAGCTCCCCAAGCATGATCATCTAGTTGCCCTCCCTCTAGCAAACTGCATCCCAAGCCAACTCATCAAATGTTGCTTCATCTGCATCATGAAACAGGTGTGAAATTGAGTGGTTCGATATGCAATTCATCTTCAGAAGGCAGAAAGTGTTTTGCTAGACCTTAACTGCACACCTCCAGAAGATTCAGACAGCGGAATCATACATGGAGAAGGTGATTCTACAGCCCACCAGGATGCCAGCACTCTAGCTCAAGATGAAGATGGAGATTATGTTGCTCGAGATATAAGTTCTGCATCAACCTCTTCCTCGCTCCTCCGTTGGCAGACTTGATGAGTTAAAAATATGCTGGAATGTAACTCATGAGTTAGAAATTCTGATCTAGCCAACAAATATAAATCCAATATGCTCGTGGGTAAATAACATCATGCTGTCCATTTTCTCGTGCTGTCATAAAAATAGCAAGTTGGCATATCCATGAGTGAGTTCTGAATAGCATGTTGGCATGTTGTTGATTCAATCTTTTTAGCTGTTTAATGTTATGAATTAAAAACCCATTAATCTGAATGAACCTAATTTTCAGACAGCGGAATCATATCTGGAGAAGGCGATTCTGCAGCCCACCAGGATGCCAGCGCTCTAGCTCAAGATGAAGATGGTGATTATGTTGCTCTAGGTATAAGTTCTGCATCAACCTCTTCCTTGCTCCTCTGTTGGTAGACTTGATGAGTTAAAAATATGCTGGAATACAACTCATGAGTACTGGTGGATTTTCAAGTGAAATTTATCTGTTTTTACACTTGCAGATGTTGTACCACAAATGAAGTTAAGGAGATGGTTAACTGATCCCCAGAGATACGCCGTGTACACATCTTTGCATGCCAAAAGTAGAAACGGGAAACTACCAAAGAAAGCAACAAAGGAAGTTGCTACATTCTTTCATGCTCATATTTGAGTTTTTGAGTTATATATAATTAGTTATCGTCGACAGATATGAGCATCCATCCGGCAGTCAACTGAATTGAGCTACACTATATGTGTAAATAATCCACTATGTACTGGCCGGAAGACAAGCCGTGGTTATTCATTCACAAATGGAAAGCTAGCCAAATATACTGATATACATGGCCTAGTACACACACACAAACCAGGTGATCCGATCCTATATATGGCAAGTATCTAGCTGATTGGTGCTCATAAAAAGAAATTAAAGAAACAATGCAAAACCTAAGAAAACAAATTAAATTACATGGGTATTATTAGGCAGCTGTATCATTAGCCAGTATTCAGCGCCATAAACTGCAATCATTATTGCCTTCTGCTAAATCGTCGTTGGCCTGTAAAAGAAGAGCTGCTCCACACGTGAGAGGAGACTCACATCAAACGCACTTAGGTAGTTAGGTTCCATTTGGCACAGCTCCATTGATCAATAGCTTTATGCACTAGTTGTGGGCTGTTTTTTTTGCCAAATATTTTTTTCCAAAATTACCCCTCTGATAAGGGATAAGTTGGGATGAAGCTCCCTCTCATTATTTCAATTCTCTGAAGCATGCATGAAGGTGTTGGTGAAGCTATTTTGCCAAACACCTTTTCCAAAACAGCTTAGCTTCACTAATAAAGTTACTCATGAAGACGATTTCCCAAAAAAAAGTTTTACTGACAAAGCTGAGCTGTGCGCTTAGCCAGCCCACATGCTCACATACAATACACGCGCACTCTCAGCCAGTACACAAGCAATTAAGGAGAGTGTCGGGACAATGGTCCCGACAGAGTGAGTAAAGTGTGAGCAGAGCTCGCTGCAGCTCACCACTCTGAGGGTCAAAGGTTTTAACTGGAGGCAGAGGCCTTCGACTAGCTGAGACATGATTACCGAGGCAATAATTAGGGTTTTATGTCACCAAAAATCTATCCCTCTTTCTATTGTGAGTTCCTCCTTTTATAGGGTACGGTTACATTCTAGGTTGAGTACAAAAATACCCCTAGAGTAATGAATGATTTATATAACACACTCTAAGTGTAGTACTCATGAATTCGGGGGCATCTTCGTCTTCTCCCTTCTTCAACTGCCTTGATTGATGGGCCACCATCATGCTTGGGTTTTCGGCCCATCGAAGCACTCTTCCTTGTAATGGGCCAAGCGTCACCAACCTTCACGCATGCATGTGTCTCCTCGGTCTCTGATACAAGGACCATCACTCGGCAAGTGGCCTCCGACTTGCCTAACCTTTGAGCTAGCGAGCGCGCTCAAAGGCCGAGCCTTTCAGTGGAGCTCACCCTCTGAGTGCAGGCCGATCTCTGAGCCTTGGTCTCTGAGTCTAGGATGGCCTTCGCACCCTAGTATTTGAGTCTTAGATAACCTCTGAGCCCTAATCTCTGAGTCTTGGATAACCTCTGAGCCCTAGTCTCTGAATCTTGGATAACCTTTGAACTTAAACCTCTGACTTATGGCCTTTAACTGCTCTTCATCTATTTCACTAAATTCTATTAGGCCTCTTCAAGGGGGAGTTGGCCCATATTCCATATGGGCTCCCCCAACAGTAGCCCCTCAGCTACTAGTTAATGGCTGGTACTATATGACCTAGTAGATGTTTATACATAAAGAAGCACAATACAACTCTAACCTTGGTTGCGAGGATCACCCTGCACAACCTGTACATGTGTGCCTGGCTAAAAACTCCATCCCAAAAATCTTGTGGGAAAAAAGAGTATGGAGAAAAGAGCACACGCACGACTCTAACCTATACATGTTCTAATTCTCGAGGTTTTTAGCTCTAAGTGCCTTGTTCTTTTGAATGTCTACATCTGTGGCCTTTGGCTGCTTTTCTTGCTTTTACAACATGATTCATCAACTTCCTTTAGTGCTAAGTCTTCACCTAAGATCTCTTTGATGTTAGGTCTTTCTCTCTGATGCCTCTAATATCTTCTCAGCACACTGGCATTTGAATTCAAGGCTTTCTTGACGCATTAGGCTTTGTGTCTAGGTCTTCTTAGAGGTGAGGCCTTTGTCTTTGTTCTTCATTGCATAGAGGTTTTTGTCTTCGAGTCTTCATTCATTCAAAGGTCTTTGCCTCTAGGTCTTCTTGGCGTGGAGATCTTTATCTCTTGGTTTTCTTATCTCGAAGGTTTTTGTCTCTAGTTTTCTTGGCATAGACATCTTTGCCTCTAGGGTCTTCTTGATATGGAGGGTATTGCCTCTATGTCATCCTGGTGCAAAGGTCTTTGTCTTCGGCTCTTCTTTGCATTGAGGTCTTAGTCCTTGGTCTTCTTCGCGTGATCTTTGTCTCCTAGCCTTCTTAGTGCAGAGGTCTTTGTCTCTAACTCTTCTCCTTATGAATGTCTTCACCTTTGCTTGTTTTTCGCTTGGAGGCCTTTGTTTCTAAGTCTTCTTAGAGTATAGATCTTTGTCTTCAAGGTCTCGTTTACGTAAAGATCTTCAGTTCTTCTTCGCTCGGAGGTCTTCATTTCTGTGTCTTCTTTGTTTAGAAATCTTCGTGTTTAGGCCTTCTTGGAATGGAGGTCTTTATCTTCATGGGCTTCAAATATTTGTTCACGAGCATCAGGCAAAAGTCTTCACACACTAGAGTGGTTGGTCCTCCAGTGTGCTCTCTAGCCCCTCTTGGCTGGGGCTCGTGATTGAATCCTTAGCCATACTTGGTGTAGTTGATGTAATGGTAGTAGTGGAAGTAGACATTCATACTAAAGTTGTCGATGAGCCCCTCAAGTTGAAGAGGTGGACAAAGGTGTAGTAGACCTTGGTGCTAAAGAAGAGGATGTAGTCCCTCGAGTTTTGTGATGGAGGCACGTCATCATAGGTGTTGATGAAGGCTCTTAAGCCGTTCTAGTGGGTGACGATGATGGAGAAGCCCCTCCTGCCGAAGCCCCTCCTGCAAAGATGTTTCATGTAGGTGATTTTGGTGTAGATGATGAAGGTGTTAGGGAAGCCCCATTATGTTGATGTATTGGCGAAGGCGAGTTGCCATGGTTTTTCTTAAAGTGTAGGTGAAGGCCCTCCTTTGAAGATGTTTGGCAAAGGTCTCCCTGCAAAAGAATTTTAGCAAGGTCGATGTTGGTCAAGTCATAGAAGATGGTGGCGAAGCCCCTCATGCCGAAGAGCTTGACAATGGAGGTCAGGCGCGAGTGCCGTGGAGGTCGTTCCTTTCCCGATAGCCTTGGGCTTAGGGTGACGGAGGGTCCTCTTTTTGGAGTGCCGTGGAGGTCGTTCCGTGCCCAGTAGCCTTGGGCTTAGGGTGACGGAGGGTCCTCTTTTTGTATCTTCATCGAATATCGACTTGCTTGCAAGTCTTTCGATATCCAGAAAGCTTTCTACTTGCTGCAAAAGATGGTTAGTCATTTCATATAATATGCAAGAAGTAAAGATATTTGGAGTTTTTGAGAGAGCAAAGGTCGCGATGCCTGATTATGGATAGGTCTTTATCAAGAGAAGCTTTTTAAGCTTTTGAGAGAGCAAAGGTCTCGATGCCTGATTATGGATAGGTCTTTGTCGAGATCGAGAACTTTTTTCAAGCTTTTAAGTCTCTTAAGCTTTTTGAAGCTTTAGAGAGTGACGGCCCCGATGTTTGATTGTGGGACAGGTCTTTGTCGAGTTACCGTGGTGCAATGCATTTATGTAATGCATGTATGTATATAATGATGCAAGTGAATGCATTCACAAAAATATAAAAAAGGTAAAGATATCATGCACCCTGCATAGACAGTTATGCTTAAACATGATATAAGCTTTGCCCATAAGGAATAATGCCTTCGAATGAGAGGGTTATATAGTTTGAGTTGGCTAGTGAAGGATGCCATTTAAAAATCTGTATGGTTAGTTACCTGCGAAGGTTAGCTCAAATACTATTGAATTGATATATATTATAAAAACATAAAGATATAAGTTCAAAAATGCAATTAATTGACAAAGACCAATGACCCGACGAAGGCCCCCGATTATTGTAGGCGAATTACTATCGGAGGTTGTTGCCCAATGAATAACGAAGGCCGCTGACTAACAAAGGCCAATGACTGTTAAGGCGACTCACTACTGTTGATCGATCATAGATGAAGGCCATTGATTAATGAAGGTTGCTTACTAAAGATAACAAATATAGATAAAGGCCACTGACTAACTGTTGAAGACCAATAGCAAGCAGAGGTTGCTGACTGACGAAGGTCGTTGACTGTGTCAATAGCCAATAAACTGCTGAACAATGACGACCATTGAATGACAAAGGCTGTTGATAACCAATGATAGATGAATACCACTGACTGAAATAAAAGCCAATAATTAATAAAGGCCAATAGCTAATGAAGACTGCTGAGAACCAATGATAGGTGATGGCCATTGACAAATAATGAAGGGCAATGAATGTCACAGGTTGCTCGAGAATCACTGATAGGTGAAGGCCACTGACTGATAAAGGTTGCTGAGAACCACTTATAGGTAAAGGACAGTGACTGATGAAGGCCAATGACTATCATATGTTGCTGAGAATCACTGATAGGTGAAGACCACTGGCTGACAAAGGTTACTGAGAAACACTGATAGGTGAAGGCCACTGACTGATGAAGGCCAGTAACTGACAAAGATTGTTTGATTGAAGATAACCAATAATAGATGAATGCCACTGACTTACTAACTAAAGGCTAAAATTTTATAGGGGATACTATCTAAAGCAAACTTATAGATTTGCAAATGGTAAAAATGTACACTTAACAAGATAATATGTTCTATGGGAGAGTTAGATTAGGAGGGTAAGAGATACTTACAGTGTTGGTGACCTGCATGTTAGCAACAAAAATACAAGAAGGATACAAGTTTTTAGTTTGTTTTAGGCCAAGCATGTATAGCCAGTCAGGCCATGCTTTTGATGTTCAAAGGCCATAATAACTTTCTTCGTCACAGTGGTGACAAGCTATATGCAAAGGTTGGTTCTTTAAATTTACCATGAGAAGTGAAGGTTAAATCAAGAGTGTAACAAATAAATCAATTGAGTAAAGATTACTAGTCAATATAAGCTAGTGAGAATTTGAACCGATGAGAAATACTCACTTGTGTTGGATGAATTCCTGCAACATGATACTTTGACCTAGAGGCCGAATACTCAGAGGCCTATGAGCGAAGGTCTAATACTCAAAGACTGGTGAGCAAAGACCAAATACTTAAAGGCCCATGGTCAAAGGCCTGCGTGTCATAAGGACCAGTCGAAGAACGATGAAACATTCAAAGACTCCACATAGTTGGTTGGAGGTCAGTGCTTGACGAAGAATTACGGAAGGCTGTAAAAAGTATAAGACCCAATCGAAAGCCATAGCACAAAGAGAGCATTTTTCTTGTCCATATAAAGGGTTAGTGTTTGGTGAATAAACCATCATAATCTTGCAAGGAAGGAACATGAGGTACTTATCTTGCATGTCAAATGGGCGCAGCCTTGGTGAAATTGATCGAAGGCTTCACCATCAAAGGCTGTTGAAATAAAGGGTGCTACTCCAAGAAAAAAACCCAATTTTTAGCTTTACCATCAAGGGTTGATGAAAACTGATCACAGATTGAACCTCTGATAAAAAAACCTCAACTTGGGCTTTACTACCAAAGGCTAGTAAAAACTGATCAAATGTTGAAGCTTTGAGGGAAGAAAACCCAATTTTCAGCTTCACTGATGAAGGCTGACGAAAACTGATCAAAGGCTGATATTCTGAGCTCAAGAAAACATGGAGTATCTAGGCTTTGTAACTTGTAGCATCTTATTCCAAGAAGTTGAGGTCATGTTCTAAGAACAACATACCTGCAATAATGTAGTTAGCATAGGGACTTGATAGGTCCAAAACTGACTTATCTTATCCCGCGTTGGCTGTTGATGCAGAGGCTCACAATCCATCTTGCAGTGCGAAGGCTCGCATGTTGGCTGCTTTGGGCATCCATGATAGATCTCTCCTCTATCCTTCGTTGGTAGATCTACAACAGGTGCTTCTTCTTTGGTCTCTATATTTTGGGGCGGTTCTATACTGGCGTAGATGTTGCGGATACTACGCCTTGATCTTCTCCGTGTAGGGGCTCCCTCCTTTGTCTAAGTTTTAGTGGATGCCGTTCTCTTTCTTCTCATCATGGGTTTTGCTTGGCCGAGCACGGTGGGCGCCAATGTCGGGACAATGGTCCCGACAGGGTGAGTAATGTGTGAGCAGAGCTCGTTGCAGCTCGCCACTCTGAGGGTCAAAGGTTTTAACCGGAGGCAGAGGCCTTCGACAAGCTGAGACATGATTACCGAGGCAATAATCAGGGTTTTATGTCACCAAAAATCCATCCCTCTTTCTATTGTGAGTTACTCCTTTTATAGGGTATTGTTACATTCTAGGTTGAGTACAAAAATACCCCTAGAGTAATGAATGATTTACATAACACACTCTAAGTGTAGTACTCATGCATTCGGGGGCATCTTTGTCTTCTCCCTTCTTCAACCGCCTTGACTGATGGACAACTATCATGCTTGGATTTTCAGTCCATCGAAGCACTCTTCCCCGTAATGGGCCAAGCGTCACCAACATTCGTGCATGCATGTGTCTCCTCGGTCTCTGATACAAGGACCATCATTCGGCAAGTGGCCTCTGACTTGCCTAACCTTTGAGATAGCGAGCGCGTTCAAAGGCCGAGCCTTTGAGCGGAGGTCACCCTCTGAGCGCGGGCCAATCTCTGAGCCTTGGTCTCTGAGTCTAGGATGGCCTTCGCACCCTAGTATTTGAGTCTTGGATAACCTCTGAGCCCTAATCTCTGAGTCTTGGACAACCTCTGAGCCCTAGTCTCTGAGTCTTGGATAACCTTTGAGCTTGAACCTCTGACTTATGGCCTTTAACTGCTCTTCATCTACTTCACTAAATTCTATTAGGTCTCTTCAAGAGGGAGTTGGCCCATATTCCATATTGTCACACCCCAAAATTTCTAATTTTGGGATGTGCTTATAAAACACTAAATAAAAAAAATTATTTTATAAATTTTCTAAAAATTTGTGAGATTAACTATGTTGTTTATAATTTAAACAGTAGAAAAATATGATTTTTTTTCAAATTTTTGGAATTAGCTTAATATGTTGTTGCCAATGCATTAAATTTCAAGTGTGAAAAGAATGATTTGTTAAATCTGGTTTGAAACATGAAAATAATTTATCCCAGTTTGAAAATAAATTTAAATTTTGGTTGCAAATTAGACTTAAAATCTAATTTCAAAGATATGTTTAAAAGAGACTATTTTTAAAGTCCTAGAATAGTCAAGTGACTTTCCAGGTTTGTTTGATTCAAAACTGAATTAAATTCGAGTTTCAAAATGAATTTAAAAAATGTGTTAATCAAAAACTCCTTCAAGCCACGCCTTCCTGCTCTCTCGCTCTCCATCAATGAGAAAAACGGAAGTTCCACCAGGCGGTTCTTGCTTGCCCAGCATTACTCCCACCCAACTTGAATGCTCCACTACGCGTCCTGATCATCTGCCCTCAATCAATTGACAGTTCCCTCCAGTCCCTCTGTTCTTCCTTCTCTGTAAACTGCCATCGATGATCACCATGGTCGAGAGAAGTCCCACCATCGATGCAGCCCCTCCTCTCCCTATGCGCCCCCACGAACCCCACCATCGGCCTCGCAAGTGCATCCATGCCACAGCCCTGCGCGCTCTGGCCTCGCGCTCCCCGCGTCGCGCCTCTGCTGCACCGGCGTGACCGCCGCCGCCGTCCTGTCCCGGACGGGTGCAGACGTGCGTGCGTGCCCTTCCCGCCGGCCGTGTGGACTGGCTGTGGACCCACGTGCCGTGCTTCTGTGGCCCTGCTTCCGGCCAGGCTGAGGCCCTCCCTTCCCTCGCGTGTGAGCAGCAGCAACTCCTCCGATGGCTGCTGTGTTTGTACGTCCGGAGGCAAAGGTAGAAGATGAAAGTAATTACGAGTTTGCCACTAGTTCTTACTATCTGTTGTTTAATCATCCTAACTCCGATTTAGCCCGTTCAAGCTCCATCAGATCCGTGTCGATTTGATCTACGTGCTAGATCCTTGTTTTCAAGTCGTCTGAATTTATATATATACAGTCAATTATTAATTTGATTAAATATATATGAAATTGTTTTTTTTCTAAACTAAAAATAATATAGGTTCATATCTCGATCGGTGTTGGATATATCAAATGTTAATGTGATTAATTGCTAACATTAATATTCTTTTTAAAATATAAGTTGCTTAGTTAAACCCCATGCATAGGTGATAAACTCATTTAGTTGCTTTCATATACTTTTGTTTTGCAAATACAAAGTTTAACTTTATTAATTATATATGGCATGGTTTATAAATAAAATATGAGTATCTTTAACCTAGCTTTTAAACTAAATTATGACTTGAATAATATGGTCTTAATAATTTTCACATGGTTTTATTCAATTAAAATAAATCAAGCATGTAGGCTTTTCTTTTCTTTTATAATATAAAGCCTCGGTGGTCGTATCTTTTAACCGTAACTTCGATCTCGACGTTTCATGTAATCTTGTGACCGTAGTAATTAGTTTTCTTTTAGCGTGTTGCTTTTTATATTGCTTGTTCTTAGTTTTCTTGTTTTACTACTTGTATGTTGCTCTGGTCTTTGCTACGGATAGAACGACAACCGTTTGTGAGAGCTGAAGAGCAGAAGATGATGACAAGCAGTGAACTATGTGGAAGTTAGAGCAAGTGTATGAGGCAAGTATATCATGGGATCATCCTTGATTCCTATTCACCCTAATCACTTTAATCATATGCATGTGTTAACTTTGGCAACCGTAGAGATCATAATGTAGATTTGAATCCTTGTTCCTTGACACCTATGGGATGTGATGCTTTAAATAGAGATGCTAGTGCTCAATTGTTACCATGATCTCGTAACTTGACTGATGGATTATGCGATAAACCATAAAAGATGCTTTTATTATTATGCTGATAGGGGACTAGTGCACTGTGGATGGTGTGCTAGCTTTCTCTCCATAAGGACTTATCTGTGAGCGACAATCCGGATTTACAGTACAACCATGAGGGCTATATGGCTCTGGCTTTAGTCAAGTATGAGGAACTTTTCTAGCTTGTTAGAGGTTACCGAAAGGCGCAAGAGGGGTGTGTTCCGGGTCAGGTATAGTGCGGCCTCTGTCCTTATATGTGTTCTGTTGCGTGTGTGAACCATTTGGAAGGGGAGCTCTACACTTGCAGGCCACAGAAACCTAGTGGCCCTAACTTGTTAGACGAACCTTTGAAAGACTTCATAGTGAACCCTGCCGACCTTCCTCGGAAGTGGGTCAAGAGGCTAGCTACCTCGGGCAAAGGGGTAAATCACGACTCATGGTGAAAGTGTACAACCTCTGCAGAGTGTGTTAAAAACTGATATATCAGCCGTGCTCACGGTCACGAGTGGCCTTGGACCCTCATGGAATAGATGATGATGGTGATGATAAATGATGGTGTTTACTATTAATGACATGTTTATGCTAATTATTAATTATGCTTACCTGATCATGTGTAATTAAGGGAGAATGTTGAATCTTGATGCTACACCACTGCTTAAAAGTGATAATTCTAAAAGCTAACTGCAGTATAACCGTGTCAGCCTTTTGAGCCTCATTAACCCTGTGCTATACTTGCTAAGTACGTGGAGTACTTACGCTTGCTTTACTTTCAATTTTGGAAAATCCCGGATGGGTACCAGATGGTGCAGCTAGTGAGTTCTTCTGAGAAGTGCTAGGCATATGTTACCCCCAGTCAACCGTCCCTGTGAAGATGATGCCTGAAGAGAAGATCAGTATCTGTTCCACGTAACTTTGATGTAAGTGCTACATATCTGTAAGTTTACGCTATATAACATTGAATTTGGTACTGTTCTTTTCTGTTGTTGTATGTGTGGACTTCCTGGGCACACATATGATAAGCCTGGTTTTGGTCCTTGAAAACCGGGTGTGACACATATGGGCTCCCCCAACAGAGAGAGGACTCTGCCGCTGCCGTCCATCTCGACCACGCACAAGAATCGCTCTGATGTCCGTCCTTGGAGACGTCAGGCCAGGAGAAGCTGGCAGCTGCCGGAGGAGTTCATGGCCAGTACAGGTGATTTATTGACACACTACTAATCAATTTTGTCGTCTCAGTTTCGTGCATGAACAGAGGAGAGGATGGGCGTACTCAGATAGCTTGTATGCTGGAAACGTCACTGAAGAGGCATGCAGGAGGGCCGTGCTACATGATCTGTGGCAGGACACCGAGGCCGTCATCATCACACTCCTCCGCTACCACAGTCCCAAATTACATTGAGTGTCCAAAATCACTAAGGAAAAGGCCGAAACCGCCAAGGAAATGATCCTTGGCCACAAACCATCAAGAATAGAAGACAAAGGAAATTAATTGTCTTGGTGGTTTTGGCATTCAAGGATAATATCCTTGATTCTGGCTTCCAAGGAAACTAGACACATACTAACTCAACAAAGGGACAAGTAAATGTTACAGCCACCATGTAAATTAATTTCCTTGAGGGTCAGCAACTTTGAAGGGAATATTCCTAACCATCAAGGAAATTAGTTTTCCTTGGAAGACCAGCAACCTCCAATGAAATATAGAGCAATAGCAAAAAAAAAAAAAAAAAAGACATAAATCAATGAAAGCTGCGCCTCCTAAGATTCAAACATGTGACCTATATTAGGTTAAATTAAAAGCACTTACCACTATATACACCTCAAAGTAACTTGTGACTAAGTGATTTTTTTTTTTTATTTTGGATTCACTTTGCTGAATCTTTTAATGGATATTTGAGATCCAAAATGATTTCAAATGTAAATAGTTTGAACTAAAATGTTTTAGATCTCGTCGAATACTATAACTTTGGTTTAAGTCATATCTCCATCCAAGGTAATATGGAAAATTCAAAAAAAATGAATTTTAAAGCTCTGAGAATTTCCTTGGTTTTAAATTACACCCGACAAAATATGAATTACCTTGGCGGTTTAGAATATCACTCAAGCAAATATAAATTACTGTAGCAGTTTTGAATAACACCCAAGGAATGAGCATTCGCGGTTTGTAATGACACTCAAGGAAAAATGGAATTATTCATCATCTTTGATCAGATCTTGAATGACCAGAGCCTCCTTTCTGTTCAAAAGGACACGCGGATTTTCATTTGGGGATCACTATACTCCTCTGGGAAATACTACAAGCAGCATTTCAAAGCACTCACTGCTCCTAGACTTATACAATGGATTTGGAAGTCAAAGTGTATATACCAAAGATCAAGGTCTTCACTTGGCTGCTTTCTCGATGATATGCTAAATACTAGGAGTATGCAAACATGTCGGCATAAGCATCTAGAGGAGAGTTACAGCTGTGCAATATGTCTAGATAATGTCAAAGAGACAGCTATACATTTCTTTTTCGAATGCTCAACTGTTGTATCCCGCTGGTTCTGCATCGGCTTCGTTTGGACTGTGTGCAGGGCAGTATTTTTCAGATGATAGAATGCCAAAAGAATTCGTTGCAGTTGCCTTTTTTCATGGAGGTGTTCATGGTAGAAACATGGTGCATCTAGAATGAACGCAATGTCTGGATCTTCAATGGAAAAGACGCCATCCTTGGCTGCTTAGAAGCTTTCTTTCATAAATGAAATTAAACTTCATTTACACAGGATCAGTTCAGTTTTCATCTGTCAGTAATAAATTCGCTTAACAGAGAATCTCACAAATACTATACATGTAAATAATCAAAGATACATAAATAGAAAACATTATTAAATGATAGAATAAAGCACAAGAAGAAAATACATCATAGAATATCACATTCATGTTCTGTGAACATCTCAAAGTACATCATAGAATGTCACATGTATACTATATTGATATCACTTATATATGATAAAATATTAAAAATAAAAAATAAAATATGAAAAAAATCTATTTAAAATAAATAATTAAAGTAAAATAAAAATGAAACAAAAATAATAACAAATGCTATGAATAAAATATATAAAATAAATAACTTAAGGAAACTAGGGAAAAATTAGAGTAAAATAAAAAAAGAAAATCCACCGAAAACATAAAACAAAAGAGAAAGAAAAAATAAACGGAAGTGAAAAGAAATAAAAATGAAAAAAATAAATGATAACAAGAATAATAGAAGACCAATGAAGAGAAAAGAAACAAGAAAAATAAATAATCGTGAGGAAAGGATAAAGAAAAGAAAGAAATGTTTCCTATCACGCGCTCGAGTAGGGCCGCACCCCATTCACGCTTTGTCGCCGGTCGGCGGAGTGCTCGGTTCGTTTGGTCGGATCCGATGATGGTTCCCGGATCAAAAATGTACTGATTAGTGGTCCGACGCTTCAAGGGTCCGACGCTTCAAGTTGTACTAGTTGAGTGTCCATGCGCTGCAACGGAAATGACATAATTTTTATTGGCAAGTGATTTTTTTATGAAATGTTCAGTTTTATGCTCATTCTCTATCTAGTGTCTACTGTCATTTCATCCTAGCCGGATACGAAAATCAAGTTAGAAGGGTTCTTATTCAAGTGTTAAATTCAAGATTGACACAAATAATAGTGTGCGGGAGTTAAATAATCTTGTATGCATAGCTAAATATTGCTCAATGATAGTATAAAAAAAACTCAACCCAAATAGGGAATTCAAATCAGGCACCCTAGTTTAGCTCGGTCAGCAAGCTGATCATTGATAAACATCGCTCAAATAACTATCATATAATCTTGATCAGTATATCCGTGCTTCATGGTACACCTTCAAATAACCGTTTTGGCACAAGCGTGGGGTGGGACGATTAGTGCACGGGGCGGGGTGGGATTAGCCACCTGGCACCCTGTCATTAGCCAGACAAAAACAATACCATTTGGTTCTTTTATTTTAGTCCTACAGATTCTTCCATATCCTCGCCTCTTCTTCATACTGGCCTTGCTGTACCTTGAGTTTTCATGATCCATTCTATACTAGCAGGAACAGGCGCGTTGCCGCGGGCTGGGGCTGATATGTCAAGGAAGGAATTAGTGAGGCAAACTGGAAAATTGTTAAGTATTACAGACCACCAAACTGAAAGAGGCATTTGATGTGGCATACAGATGCTGGAAAGAGTTCATGCATGTCAACGCCCAGTGTTACAAACAGAGTGACGTGAACCAAAACAATCAGTTGGCAGAAGGAACGCGTGTGTCCACCTGTACCAAACGCCCAAGTTGTGTCCGTGTGCCTGTTGGTTTCGTTTACATGCATGTTGTAGGCAGTTTTATCAGACACAAAATCAAGTCGGAAACGCTCATGTATAGTTCTTCAAAAGTAAGAGTGTGGTTCCTTTGTTTGTTTAGCACGTGAACTCATCCAGAGCAGGATCATACAAAAGTTGTTCCACGAATATTTTCTGCATCTGCTTCCTGCAAAGAAATGGATATTTTAGTGCATTGTCTATGGTCTAATTTCTCGTGTAATTGTTTTGTGATTGGCACATAACATGGTGAATACATGGCCCAGTTGAAGATGCACAAAAGAAAAACAGAAGTCGATGCAATGAGCAGGTACGGAGAAAGGAGGGTGGCGACCGGCCCGGCGACTGCGCCTCCGCCAAATTCGGCGGGGAACGCTGGAGTTCCACCGCCGGCCAAGGGGGCGTGGGGAGGAGAATCGAACGTGGAGGATCCCCTGGAGGTCCGCCTCGAGCGACGGGACCAGTGGAGAGCCGAGAACGTCTCCTCGACGACGGAGGCGGTGGCGACCACGAGTACGAACTCGGGTAAGTCATCTTCCTCAATTCATGGGGTTCTCGGAGTGGGGGGATCCGAGGGTACGGTTGTTGCCGATCATGGACGGGGTGAGAAACAGAGGAATACTTCGGGTGAGGCGGATGCTGTGTGTTCTCCGCAGCGCACGGGAGTGCTGTCGGAGTCCTGGCCTCCGTTGGGGTCGAGTCCAGCGAAGAGAGCCCCGACGAGACGGCTCACTCTGGCTGCTCCACAATTGGAGGGGGGATACATCCCTACCACCAAGGGAGGTAAACAGAGGATACGTGATACCATTGCAGAAGATATTCGACGCGCCCTGTTCAACCCTTCGCAGGGGTGCGAGAGTGCGATTGAGCAGTTTAATCATGGTGGTGATGAGGATTCCGATTTGATTGCATTAGAGGCTGCGTGTAATCGCCTCGAAGATTCAATGGGGAAATTGCAGGGGTTGACTCAGGAGTACTTGCCGGCGGTGTTGACGAACGATGGGCGGGAGGTGGAAGACGACTGGGTTAATTCGGATGTGAGGTTCAACCATTCCTGGGCCCCCAATGGGCTTGGGCCAAACCCAGGTTGGTATTGGATACCTAAGGGGAACTATACCCTAGAGACCCGATACGCCGCCACTAGGAACGAGATACAACAACACGGTCACCTTGCCAAGTATCTCAGGAAAATTCCCCCTGCTCCGCCACTTTATCACCCCTTCGTAGTAGCTGCCAAGAGAGGCATGGCGAGGGAGAGGGAGAATTTCCGAGCTATGAAGCGTAGGCAAGATGACTGGTTAGAAGAGGATGATCTCTTGGGTCAGGATTTCCAATATGAACAGGATCTGCGCTCTCAGCTGCAGAGAAACTTGAGAGTTCAAGGTGATGGGGCTAAAGGGAGAAGAATTGAAGGCTCTAGGGCGTCTGGGGCTGATTCAACATCTAGATTCGCTCCTGGCAAGGGTGCTGGGGGAAATCGTGATCTAGAAAGGATGAACTATGGTAGGGGAGCTATGGGGAACAGGCTGGAGGACAATCGAGGGATTCAAGGCCAAGGTAATTGGTTTCCTTCTCAGGGTGGTAGATTCCAAGGACAGCAGGGTGGCTGGACTAGATCAGAGAATCGACAAAACCTGAACAGAGATGGGGGGCGTGAGAGGGGACTCAATATCAATTCTGCTGAAGGTAACCGTTCAAATGCTAACTCGGAGGTCAGATGCTTTAGATGTGGGGGCACTGGACATAGACAGGTGGATTGCAACAAAGATCCTGTTTGTTACAAGTGCAAACAACAGGGTCATATGGCTGTGGATTGTAAGAGTTCAGAGAACAAAAAAATGAGGATGTATGGATTTGGAATACCTGGGCAAGGCTTTTATGCTTTCAATCTTCCTGATCATAATGTCAAAGCCAATCAAAACACAGGACTGGTGATAATCCTGGAGGGTGATGCTAGTGAAGAGAAGATAGACCAAGAGTTAAAAAATTTGGTGCAAGAAAAGTGGGATTACAAGGTTAGGAGGCTGGATCTTCAGGAATATCTTGCTGTTTTCCCTAACAAAGGTGCCTTGGAAACCTTTTCCAAACTCACTGATCTTCATCTGGCTTTGTTTGGACTCAAAGTAAAGATCAGAAAAACTGAGAGGAATTATAAAACTTCTTCTGTGCTCCAAACAGTATGGCTCAAGATTCACGAGGTGCCTGATTTTGCAAGGGAAGTAGAGGTGGTCAAGGAGATTGCTAGCCTTGTGGCTGAACCTATAGTGGTTGATGAGCTTAGCCTGATCAGAGATGGCCCAATTAGGGTCCAAGTCAGATGCAGAAATCCAGGGGCAATTAGAGGAGCTATTGAAATCTTCTTTAATGGGGTTGGAACTCCTATTGGCTTTGAAGTGGAGGCTGGCAAGCAACCTGGTCCCTCTGGGGGAAGAGGGGACCCTCCAGGTCCTGGTAAATCTGATGATAGACCAGACAATGATAAAGACAAATTTTACAAGGGGGCAGGTCCTAGGAAGGGAAGTGACAAATTTGATAGGTTTGGCAAGATTGACAGGGATATGGATTCCAGTCATGAGGAGTCAATGGAGGAGCATATAGAGGGATCTGGTCAGGCTCCAGGAAGTAATGAGGTTCCAAGGGATGTTGTTCCACTTGCTGTGTTCCACCCTGACATTGGTCTCATATCTCAAAATGAAAGCCTGGAAAAGGTGGTACATGATTCAGCTCCTGAGGAGGGTGACACTTGCAAAATTCCAGATCTCATTGAGACTTCTACCCAGTTTGTGGTTCATAATGCTGATGGTCCCTATCTCCTAGACAAAGATAAATGGCCAAAACTATCCTTACCAGAGGAGAATATGGAATCTCTCACCCAAGAAGAGACAATGATGGATTTTGATAAGAGAACTAGGGAAAAGGAAAATGATCTCCCAAATCATGGTAAGGGTAACATAGGATTTGGGGATGATGAAGATCTGATGGAGTCCCTCTCTAATATCAGTAAGGACTCTGACATGGAGGAGGATTACCAAGGGTGGCAGACATCTAAAAGCAAGAAGTCCAAGAAAAAGAAGAAGAACAAACCTGTGGTGGTTGCTACAAGAACCAGCAAGAGGATCCCAAGGGAGGGAATTCCTATTGCTGAGAAGGCGACCAAAAGAATTTTGGAGAAAAATAACATTACAGGTATATCTCAAGTCTCCAACCCTTTTACAATTCTAAATAATACTCCTGTTACTGTTTTGCATCAAGTAATGGTGGATCTAGGTATTTGTGTTGATAACCCTGAGGAACAAATAGATATTTTTAGAATAGAAGAAAAAGCTAGGGCTGCTGTTGCAGAGGCTAACTATAAGGTTTTTTTAGATAAACAAAAAGAGAGAGATAAACCTGGGGGGGAAAACTTGATGGAGGATGTTAGGCTAGATGTTGTGGGTAATAATGAGAGAGGTTTTCCTGAACCTTTTGCAGTAAAGAATGCTGATAAGAGTAAGGGTACTGTCTTAGCTGAGCCCATATCTTCCATGGTTGGAAAGGCTAATAATGTGTGTAATGCCTCAAGGGAGGGGCAACAAACCAGAGATCAAACATGAGGATCCTTTTTTGGAACATCAGAGGTTTAGGAAAACCTTATAGAAGAGGTTGGATTAAGAATCATATTCTTGAGGAAGGTTTGGACAGGGTGGCTTTACAAGAAACCATTAAGCAAGACTTTTCTGACAAGGAGCTGGGGGAGATGGCAGGAGGTTTAGATTTTCAGTGGATTTGGGCACCAGCTAAGGGGCATTCTGGTGGTATTATTACTGGGGTTAAAAAAGATCACCTTGAGATTGAGGAGTTTAGGATTGGAGACTACTTTGTGGGTGTACAGTTAAGAAATAGACAAAATAATTACAGATTCTGGTCTCTTAACATTTATGGTCCAGCCCAACATAACCAGTCTCAGGAGTTCTTGCAGGAATTAAAGGATTTTTGTGATAATACAGAGCTACCAATCCTCATGGGTGGGGATTTCAATTTGATTAGGAGCAACAAGGATAGAAACCAGGGTCAAGGTGATCCTAGGTTGATGTCTCTTTTCAATGAGTTCATTGGGGAGCTACATCTTAGAGAAATTTATGTGAGTGGACTCAAATACACTTGGTCTAACAAACAGCAACATCCTACCCTGGTTAAACTAGATAGGATTCTAGCTACAACCTGCTGGGAGAAGCATTTTCAGCACTGTTTTGCATGGACAAAAGCAAGAATAGGGTCTGATCATTCCCCTTTAATCCTAGATACAGGAGAGGGCAGGGAGAATAAATCTAAATATTTTTATTTCCAAGAAGGATGGTGGCATCTGGAGGGTTTTGGCTCCTTAGTTGCAGAACAGTGGGCTGGAAGAATGTCCCTGTTTCCTAATGATACTTATTCATTGAACAAATGGCATGGGTGCCTCCAATCCCTGAGACAGTTTCTTAGAGGATGGAATTTGAAGAGAATTGGGGATCAAAAGAAAGTTAGGTTGAATATTGTTAAAACTATTGAAGACATTGATCTTACAGCTGAGGAAAGGTTACTTACGTTTGAAGAATGGGAGAATAGATATAATTTGGAGAATCAGCTTGATGAGATGTCCTATTTAGAGGATTTACAATGGAAGCAAAAAGCTGGTACAAATTGGATACTACAAGGTGATTCAAATACTCAGTTTTTCATCACTATGTGAATGGGAGGAGGAGGAAAAGTAACATAGTGGTCTTACATTCTGAGGAAGGGGAGATAAAAGGTCAAAGCAATATCTCAAAACACATTGTTGATTACTATAAGCAGTTGTTTGGTCCTAGTGATGATTGTAACCTTAAGCTTGAAGATAACTTTTGGCCAATTGAGCTAGCTCTGGAGGATGAGGATAGAGATAAGTTAGCCGCCCCCTTTTCTTTGGAGGAGATTAAGACTGCAGTCATGGAAATGAGGGAGAATTTTGCTCCTGGGCCGAATGGGTTCAGTGTGAGTTTTTTTAAGAAATCATGGGAGATTGTCAAAGGGGTTCTAGGGGAGATGTTCCAGGACTTTTGGTTGGGGAATCTGGATATCAAGAGGCTTAACTACGGTGTCATAACCCTAGTCCCCAAGACCAAGGATGCCAACATTATCAAACAGTATAGACCCATTTGTTTATTAAATGTTGACTACAAGATCTTCACAAAGGTTTTAACTAACAGACTGGTCCCTGTGGCTCAAAAAACAATTAGCAAGCAACAAACTGGTTTCATTAAAGGCAGGAACATCCTTGAGGGTGTAGTAGTTCTTCATGAAGTACTGCATGAATTACATAGGTCAAAGGCAAGGGGCCTGGTCCTGAAAATAGACTTTGAGAAGGCATACGACAGAGTAAGATGGGATTTTCTAGAACAAGTGATGGTGGGGAAAAAATACCCTAGCAATTGGATCAATTGGGTTATGCAAACTGTGAAAGAAGGAAGGGTTTGTATTAATGTAAATGGTGAGAGAAGCCCATATTTTAGAACTTTCAGAGGTTTGAGACAAGGAGACCCCTTGTCTCCTCTTCTGTTTAACCTGGTTGCAGATGCACTAGGTGTTATGCTAAGAGCTGCTAGTGATAAGGGACATATAGCAGGGGTGCTATCTGATCTGGTCCAGGGGGTATTACTCATATACAATATGCTGATGACACTGTCATCATGATTGAAGCAGATGTAAAGTATATTTCTAACCTCAAGCTCATCTTATACTGTTTTGAATGGCTAACTGGCCTCAAGATCAACTTTCATAAAAGTGAAGTATATGTCTTTGGGGCTGATCAAAAGGAAAAGGAGACTATGGCCAATATGCTGTGTTTTAGGGGATTTTCCTATGAAATATCTAGGGATCCCTGTTAGTTATAAACATTTGAATATGGAATCCTTTAATCCATTAGTTCAAAAGATGGCTAAAAGACTTGACCCGTGGAAGGGTAAACTTCTTACCTCAGGAGGGAGACAGATTATGACTAATTCTTGTCTGAGTAGCATTCCTCTGTACTGTATGGGTTTTTATAGGCTAAAGGATGGGGTTCATACTAAAATGGATAGTATTAGAGCTAAGTTCTTGTGGCAAGGTGCAGATGAGAAATTCAAGTACCATATGGCTAAATGGGAGGATGTCTGTAGACCCAAGGACAAAGGAGGTCTTGGGATTATTGATACTCTCAACATGAATGAATGCCTCTTAGTCAAGTGGATTTGGAAAATTTTCCAAAAACCTGATGAGCTCTGGTTTCATATTCTAAAGGCTAAGTACATGGGAGAGAAAAGTTTTTTTGAAACTAAAGATATTAGATGCTCACAGTTTTGGAAAGGCCTTCATAATGTCAAACATCTCTTTAAATGGGGGGCTAAATTTAGCATAGGAGATGGAAAATCTTGTAGGTTTTGGGAAGATTGCTGGTCTCATGAGGTTCCCTTGAAAATTTTATATAAGGATCTTTTCCAAAAGGTGAGGAAACCGGCCTGTACTGTGGCTAATTGTTGGGATGGGGATGAGTGGACCATGGATTTCAGAAGATGCCTTTCTAGGGACGAGTATGACAGATGGCTTGGCTTACTAGAGGCTTTGAAAGACTGTACTTTAACTGACAATAGGGCTGATAGTGTCCAGTGGGTTCTGGAACCGAAGAAAAGGTTCTCTACTAAATCTTTGTACAGGTTTAGATCACAGGGAGGAGTGATCGATCAGGTTGCAAAACATTTGTGGAAAAGTAAAATCCCAATGAAGATTAAATTTTTTATGTGGCAAATGTTACATAACAAATTGCAGGTTGCCGAAAACTTGATCAAAAGGAATTGGAAGGGGAACAGCTGTTGTTGCTTATGTGGACGGACTGAATCTGTGAATCATGTTTTCTTTGAATGTCATTTGGCAAAACTGTGTTGGGGGATTATAAAGGAAGTATTTCAGTTAACTGATACTCCGAGATCGATTGATGATCTATGCAGTGGTTGGCTGAAGGGCAAGGGGCCCCTTTCGATACGATTAACAATATTTCTATTCGCAGGTTTTGCTTGGGTCATCTGGACCACTAGGAACAAGATGGCAATCCAAAAGGAGTTTCCAAAAGCCCCGACTGATGTAATATTCATTGCATTATCTCTGATGCAGAAATGGAGGGTTAGCTTGAAGGAAACGGAGCAAGGGAGCTTTGACTCTGTGAAATCTCGCATCAACGCCTGGATGAAGCAGTTCAAGCCCGACCAGCAATTGAAGTCTGACGTAGTGGAGATTTAGCTTCTTGTAGAAGGGCTCATTTATTCTATCTGTTGATGCTTTCCTTTTTGTACTGGATATCTGGTATCCCCAGAATCTTATCTGTATTGACTCACGTTGCTTTCTAAAAAGCAGAGGCCATGCCCTCTTAAAAAAAAAAAAAAAAAAAAAAGAGATGCACAAAATAAAAGTGGCAACCATTAGAGAACACAGAACATATTGAGATCGGGAGTGTATCAGTGTTATCATGTGTTTATGTAATGGCATTTAACAGGGCTCATGCTCCAAAAAAATAATCTGGTGATTAGTTGGTTTAGCTGTAAATTTAGCAACATCAGGATGAGAGCAATAAAAGAATATTTAGATGAATAGCTATTTTTGGGTAATTGTCAAGTATGGTGGTCGCTTTGGTGTGGGTTGCTATGTTCAAAAAGGAATTAGCGAGCCAATAGTAAGGTATAATGGTACATTTTTTGTTTGGCACTGATAACCGGTGTTTTTGATGGGGCCGGTGTCAGCACAGCAGTAAACCATAATGTTAGAAAGAATAAGATAGAAGTTTTGGCTGTAAATAAATTATGACACTAAAATGATGGTAAAGGGATCAATATGATCGATGCTAAAGGGATCAATATTCTTACTCAGCAACTGTACATTCAAATAGTGTCATCCCGCTTGATCACTTAGCCGTAATATGAACCTGTGTAAGGAATTCACATGATGGTGAGCAAAGCAATGGAGAAGCATACAAATTACTTTTGGTGTTTAGTATTCTTATCATTCTTTATGTAATGGAGATTGCCTAAGATCATGCTCACAGGGCACAACATGTTGATTATCAGTTTAGCTCTGAATGGGGAATACACAGATGCCTGGTTGCGTTTGGGTACTTGTGAACCATGGCACCTGTACTCTAAACCTGATTTATACCAGTTTATGAATAATGCAGTCAATTTTCTCAATTTGGTCATAACCCATCAATACAGATTGGACAGCATTCCCCACAGTGTATTTATTGTCTGGACAATGTATCCTATGAGCATAGCTTGCAGTGGAGTACATCATAGTGGAGTACATCATACTATAATCCTTGGGAAAGCTAAAGAGCCAACAATACAATCTTGTGGAATTAGAATACATATAACATTTGAGTAAAATAGTGAAGAGTATATGAGGTGACTGAAACTTTAAAGTTCAGTTTGAAGAAAAGAGCATGATATGATATGAACAGAGTGGGAGATAGTATTACCTAGATTTAGTGCACACATGTTTATATGTCACTAAAAATTTCAGTGTGCACAACATTATGTGTTTGATTTTCATGTTCAATAGAGTTGTTTTCAATAAGCACACGCAGGCCAGTCGCGTGAGAATGCAACATAAAGTTGCCCATGAGAGAACACTGGGCTTGGTAAGTACACACCAACTTTGCTAAGTGTCTATCCTTGGCTTTGGTTTATTGTCATTGCATATGATACACGGACTGGGGATTACCGTCATTTTATCTTAAAGGGCCATTTAGGATCAGCTGAAATGGAGATTACTCATGGAATCTAAGCTTTAGTTCCCCTGGCCTTACCTGTAATTATTTGAGCTTTGATGAAACGATGTGTAAGTTGTGTAACAATGAGCCTAGTTCCATTGCATAAGCCTTTTGAGGGACACAAATTTTGAAGTAACATTGTAGGAACACCAATCTTGAGCTGCAGATCGTGGTCTGGAAGGCCACTCATTTGTGTTGTGAGGAACTCTTGAGGGTAAAGGGCCTCTAGAGGACAATAGTTGGATGTTGGATCATCAATGGAGTCAAAACTGTAGTATGATATTTCGTCGGTAGCTATGTTGCTGATGATTTCTGCATTTATGGTGGCAGCTACCTCATTTGTTGGGGCTAGTATTGCTCGTTCGCATAGATATTCTGCTAGTTGTGATGCTTCTGGAGGCGTACCATACACAAAAGAAATCAAATTCTTAAGTTTCCTTTGGTCAAGTGGTAGTAGAATGTTGTCCGGAATTTGAACCCATGATATGTCAGGCTGGTCAGTAGGCATTTTGGTATGAGTTGTGCCATCACCAATTGAGAGGAGCCACTCTGTAGATTCCTTAAGTTGATACTGTTCATATTCTATTTGGACATCTGAGTCTCATGTTTTCAGTTAAGCAAAGCACTCTACATTGCTGCCATAAATAAGATCGGGTGATTGATACATTTAAAATCTGTGGTTTTTTTGCTTTTGGAATAACTGGTAGAGTTTGCCTAAAGTCACCACCAAGGACAACTGTTATATCACCAAACTGTTTGTATGCTAAGGCATTGTTGGTAGATGACATGATATCTTTAAGACTGTGGTCAAGTGCTTCAAAGCAATATCTATGGTTGACAGGTGTCCCATATAATTAGCGAAGTGTGCTGTACCAGCTCAGCCAATTGTGTATTTTTCTTGATGGCACATACAGAGTGTTATTGGATGTCAAAGGGGACCTTGAAATGCGAGTGCTATGTTTGACCTCCTAGCAGTAACAAAGCTGCTATGCCGGAAGATGCAATTGCCAATGCTATCTTTCCCATATTTCTAACGCTGCTGAGCAAAGTGTTCCATAGAAATGTCTTACCAGTGCCACCATATCGATAAATAAAGAAGGTGTACCTCGATTCATTTGAGATTGAATGATGTATAGTGTCATAAATACATCTCTGTTCTGAATTTAGTTGATCAACGAATCCGTTTCCTTCAGTGAGTGCATCGACTGAAGCATACGAAAGCTCCTCCATTATTAATCTATTTATGAGTATCTCGGAAGAACTTTCGTGTGGCTATCGTAGGTTGAAGTGATCTAGGCTGTATCCAACACCCATGAGGAGTTTTTGTGGCTCCTTTAAGGCATAGGATCTGATATGTTGCTGTATGATCACATCTGGGGCTCCTAGAGCTAGCTGCTTTGCACGATATGCCATGTCCTCACCCATTACCTTTACATATTCTAGTAGTAATTTGAGTGGGTCTTTGACTTCACAAAAAGCCCAATGTGATGCATGTTTCATTGCATGGAACCATTCTTGGTCATCACCAAGCAGACCCAATCCGTCACATGCTACACGAAATGTTGGGTGCTGCTGTCCAGCAACTGTGGGAATATCAGAAAAGCTTCGGGGTCCTTTAACTATGTGTAATAATAACATCCATAGGTAAATTCTCTCTCCTTGGTTAGGAGTAACATTAGCAAGGCGTCGATCCTTTGGCCGATTGTTGAGATGTCCTTGCCAAAATTTGCCATCAGCATGTCATGTCCAATGTTCAGGGAAATCTACATAGGTATGTTGTCGAGCAAGTGGATATTGTTGATTTATGTGAAACCATGCCGTTAGCTTGGTTATGAGCTTGGATGGACCCTCAATCACTTGATCATCTTCGGTGTATAAGACACCATTCTGTAAAGGGAGATGAACAGGAAGTCACTCTATAGATGGATTATTGTAGTGTACATCAAATCTCCATGTTGTGATATATACTTATATATCTGGAGTCCAAGTATTCTTTTATTTTGTTGAATGATTCAGTACCATCTGGGCTGCCTCTTTTTCTCTAAATTGTAGCTTTCGCAGAGTTAGGACCTTTGTTTGTACACTTAAATAGATATCTCTCCATACTTAAATAAATATCTCTCCATGCCATTGCGGTTAAAACTCTCAACATTTATATGTGCCTGATACTTGCAATAGGTCTAAATTGTGTGGCACTCTATTGTCAACCTGAACTCTACTTTTTTGTGTGCTAATACCATTGGCTGGGGGTGTAAGTGACATGGCTATTAGGTAACATGATAGTGTCGTCACTATTTTCTTGGGGTAGAACTTGTCGCATTTTCCATTAACCATGCAAGGTGAGGATGTCCGAAGAGGTCCGCAAGAACATGTATCACAAATTTTGATACTGTGGCAGAACCTTCTAAATTATATAGCCCACAAGCACCTATCATTGCCCTACAGGCCTCCGACGGCTATGCTTGTGTACCACATAACTTAAAACGTTTCATCGGGTGAAATCCCGATTAAACCACAACGAACCAAGATCGCCTTCTCGCAGATACATTGCAGTATTACAACAGTTTTATACAAAATACAACAGAGTAGCGGAAGTCTTACATAACCATAATTTACATCATTTGTTTCTCAAGCTTATACAAACCAGTGCTTAAGTTAATACAAACCTAGTGGAGTATCATTAAGTAACATATTACAAGCCAAACAACGAAAGCGCCCTGCCCAGAGGCCAAACAACCTATTCCTCATCGGACACTTCAACGACCGTCATGCAGCAAGGGCCATAGCACACTTGCTCATACGGTTCACCTGCAACAGGGGTAGAACAAACCCTGAGTACAAAAGTACTCCGCAAGACTTACCCGACCAAAAAGAGGGGTGAAGACTCAGGAATGCTAGCTGATAGGTATCAAGATAAAGCTTAACAAGATCAAGGACTCTTTTGCATAAAAGCCTTAGTTGATCATTTTAAGCATCATTAACCATTATTAACCTACTTCTAGGTTATCCTAATCTATACCAACCACTTGTCAAGCAAGTAAACCATTTAGAACCACTTTCCATATCAACTTTCATCATTACTACGATGATAGGGCGAGGATCAAGCTTCCTTTACTGCGAAGCAACGACGATTCAAACTGCTTTTATACCCAGTTGGGGATTCCTAACCACACGACATATGCGGGACTCTAACCCCCATATATCAACCCAACACTCGAAGTCTCTATTTCTAGACCGGGTCCGCATCACCCGAGAGCGCAGAACACCACGCCCTACGCCATCCTTGACGGTTAACCCGCAGGGTGGGTACATCCTACTCCCGCCATCTCTCCACTCCTAGTACGTGGTTGTCCGTTCTCGGCATAGATCGGCCCAACGGAGCTTACTTCAAGAGCATGTGATCAGTACTAACAAATTGATCCAAGGGCCAACAATGGACAGTCCTTAACCAACTCTAATGGGACAAGCACGACTGGGCGTCCTAGTCGGCTTCCACCACAAACAAAGCCGTGTCCCACCGGTCTCAATTTTATTCCTCTTTCCCATACTCATTAGAGACATGCTCCTCAGAGCCATACTCACCAGAGCCATTGTTGACGGTCCTTAATGATCAAATCCAATCATCAACTAATCTTCTAAAATGATATAAAACCAATCCATCTACCTAGAGTAGGGCTTTAACTAACGAATTCCATGAGTTTTGGTGAATCAACGGTTTTGCAGGTAAACACCAGAAAAGATACGCTTTTGAGCTACACCACAACGTAGAATGCAAGATTGGACGCCACAGCAACACAGGAACATTCCAGAAGAGTCGGGAAGGAACCACACCAAGCCAGGGGCCCGGGGGCGGCCAGGCCGGGCCGGCCGGTGGCCTGGACCGCCGGTGCAGGGCAGCCCCCGGTTGCGCCCGGTTCGCCGGTTTACTCCACCGCCTTTGAGGAATGATCTCCACCATCCGTCAAGGTCGGTTTGATCCAAGGGCTCATGTTGATTCGCCAGGGCTATAAAAGGAGAGGTACACACCCCCATGGGAGAGAATCCAAGAGAAGAAGAGAAAAGCTTTAGCTAGAAAACCTAATTAGGATTCTTGGAGGTGTCCCTTGAATGGATGACCTCTCGAGTTAGCATTCCAAGAGAGAGCTAGTTCTATACCTCTAGAAGCTAGTTCTTCAGAGGGAGAGAAATAGAGTTTAAAGAGAAAGTTTTGGAGGAGTATCGGCCTGTCAGTGCTACTTCTACGGCTTGTATCTGAAACTACTTTGGAGTCAACTTCTATGTTCAAGTAAGTAACATTGTTTATTCTGTTTTGCTAGTTTATGACTCTTTTGAGTACTTTAATCCTTGTAACTCTTGGGTTAGAGTAGTATTCATAGTGTAAGCGTGGTGCTTAGACTCCGTTGCTCGTAGATGTACCCTATTGTCCAGATTTGGTGGTAGCTCGCGGAGGTGACTTATAGCTCCATTGAATCTTACTTATTCCACTATCCCGTCAGTAGGCCTAGTAGGAGAATAGTTGGTAGTTAAGTATAGTTTTATCTATGCTTATCCTATCCAACTCCCTAGTGAAACATTTTAATCATAATTTACTTGAGCCTAAACTAGAAGCCCTAGTTGTCCCCTCTATATCCCTACCTTCTACAGCCTTGTTTGCTACTCAGTTGGTTAAGTGTAGTTTAGAAGACCCTCACACATCTTCCTTTGGGTTCGATATTAAAACTGGGTATACTTATCCGGTGAAGTGCTACAATGTATCCGTGTACTTGCGGAATTATTCAGTAGGCATTAGCAGATACCAACAAGCATTTTTGGCGCCGTTGCCGGGGAAGACGTCACTGAGATCACTCTGAACTTATCTTAACCTGTATTATAATCTTATCTTTTCTTTGTAGACTATCACTCTTTACCTTTTTCATTTCTCTTTACCTTTTCTATCCTTCAATGGATCAACTTAATTCCACGCCTATCTATAAATATAACTTCATGAGCCTACACTTAGGGCCGGAGCCATCCGCAAAGCCAATCTTAGCCTCTGGCTATAAGCTACGCCCATGTTTAATAGACATGGTCAGAAACTAATCTTTCTCAGGAGAAGACAATGCTAGCCTTTATTCACACCTCACTGAATTCGAACAAACCCGTGCGTGTTTGCACATTAAGGATATGTCCGATGAGACTATCCGATGGAAGCTTTTTCCTTTCTCTTTGACTGGAGAAGCTAGACATTGGTATGATCTCCACATTGAGAGTGTTAAAGGTGACTAGGAAGCATTATGTGCTAAATTTTGCCTTCAATTCTATCCTATTTTTTGGGTAGTGGATCTCTGCTTAGAAGTCCTATCCTTTAGGCAAGAGAAGAAGGAGACTTTAATTGAAGCCTGGGAACGTTTTAACTGCTTAACTCATTCTAGACCTAGTCTATCCATACCGGACCCCGTCCTACTTCAACATTTCTATAAGGGTCTAAATAGAAAAACCATGAAGTTCCTCAACCTTGCTTCTAGAGGATCATTCTTGCATATCACTCCTAATGTTGCAAGAAATGTCCTTACAAAAATTCATGAAAATAAAGCATCTTTAAAGAAGCTAGTAGAGGAAGAAGATCCGATAGTTGATCGGGAATCCCTTTGCACGCCTACCACATCTCAACTTTTGCAACTATCAACGAGTTTGAACCACAGGAGGGGAAGAAATTCCACTTTCAAAATTCATGCTCGAGATCGAGGATGATATATTTCTTGATTATGGAAACACCTCGAATTATTATGCTATTAGGAGACCACGAGAAGTCAACGAAGTCGTCACCTAGTAAACGAGTCTTAAATTCTTCTAAGGTGGCTTTCCTTAAGCAAAATGCTAAAGAGCTTGTGTCGATTATAAGCAATGATTGGTTGAACGAATCAGAGCTTTCCTCTGATATCATCCGAGTTGATTTTACATCAACCACCATACCTTGCCGAATCCACAAGGGATCGTTTGAAGCATCATACAACCCTGTTGTGGGAGTTAACATCATGTCTGTAATATTTGCTCAAAATCTTTTAAAAGACATGCCCTTAACCCCAACAACAAAATTTATGAAAAGCCCTTCAGGCCATCTTATTCCAAGTTTTAGAATTCTCTATGTCTTACCTATTTATGTCAAAGAAATAAGAGTTCATTTGAGCTTCTATGTCTTTGATGTTATAGAGTTTGACGTATTGATTGGGCAACCTATAAGGAGACTTTTGCAAGAAGGACAAGAAGGAAATTTGAACATTAGCCTTGGGAAGAATTTTAAACTGTCTATATCTATAACTCGTGTTCTTAATAGTGAGACTGAGTCACTTCCTGAGCCTGATCCTATGGAAGAAGTCTTAGAAACAACCCTTGAATCATCTTTTAAACCGGATTTCGAGAATGATCCCGAACCACTAGAAGAGAAAGGAGATAGTATGCTAGAACCTAACCCTCTAGATGAGTCTGAGGAACCACCTAAGCCCACCATAGAGCTCAAAGCCTGCCTTACGGACTTAAATATGCCTTTCTAAATAATGATCAAGAATCTCTGTAATAATTAATGACAAACTCTTTGAGGAGGAGACCTTCCGATTGATCACAGTCTTAGAAAAGCATAGATCGCTTTTTGGCTATTCACTCCAAGATCTTAAAGGAATCGGTCCTGTTTCTTTGCACCCATCGTATTCCTACAGATCCTGAGATAATACCCTCTAGAGAACCACAATGTAGATTGAATAATGCGATGAGAGAGGTTGTTAAGAAAGAGGTTTTGAAACTGTTACATGCCGAGATCATATATCCTGTGCCACACAGTGAGTGGGTAAGCCCTGTGCAAGTTGTACCTAAAAAGGGAGGCATGACAGTTGTTAAAAATGACAAGAATGAATTAATTCTACAAGGAACTGTCATGGGATAGCGGATGTGTATTGATTACCGAAAGCCAAATAAGGCAACAAAGAAAGATCATTTTCCACTTCCCTTCATTGATGAGATGTTGGAAAGATTGGCAAATCATTCTTTCTTTTGTTTCGTTGATGGGTATTCGAGGATATCATCAAATACCGATCCATCCCGATGTCCAAAGCAAAACCGCATTCACATGTCCATACGGAACCTATGCCTACCGTAGAATGTCTTTTGGACTATGTAATGCTCCAGCTTCATTTCAAAGATGCATAATGTCTATATTTTCTAATATGATTGAAGTGATAATGGAAGTTTTTATGGATGACTTTTCGGTATACGGAAAAACTTTTGATAAGTGCCTTGAGAACTTAGATAAGGTTTTGCAAAGATGTGAAGAAAAGCACCTAGTTCTTAATTGGGAAAAATGTCATTTCATGGTTAGAGAAGGAATAGTACTTGGACATTTGGTGTCCGAGAGAGGGATAGAGGTAGACAGAGCTAAAATTGAAGTAATTGAACAACTACCTTCTTCCGTTAATGTGAAGGGAATTTGAAGCTTCCTAGGTCATGCAGGCTTTTATAGACGGTTCATACATTGCTAGACCTGTAACAAACCTGCTAGCTAAGGATGCTCCTATTGAATTTGATGATGCTTGTTTAAAAGCTTTTGAAACCCTTAAGAAAGCGCTCATCTCTGCACCAATCATTCAACCCCCTGATTGGTCGCTACCTTTTGAATTGATGTGTGATGCAAATGATTATGCTATGGAGGCAGTTTTGGGACAAACTAAGGAAAAGAAACATCACGCAATCGCATATGCTAGCAAAACTTTGATAGGACCTCAACTTAATTATGCAACTACTAAAAAAGAGCTTCTAGCTGTTGTTTTTGCTATAGACAAGTTTAGATCTTACTTAGTAGGAGCAAAGGTAATTGTTTATACGATCATCTTTGCTCTTAAATACTGCTCACTAAGAAAGATGCTAAACCCCGACTCATAAGATGGATTTTGCTACTTCAAGAATTTGACTTAGAAATAAAAAGATAAAAAGAGGAGTAGAAAACCCCATTCTAAGCGATCACTTGTCTAGAATGCAGTTTAAGAATATGCGAAACTACCAATCAATGACTCTCTTCGAGACGACACGCTCTACGCCATCTCGTGTCGGATCCCAGTACGCGAATATTGTCGGTTTTGTGGTTTGCGGGGTATGTATCACCAGGAGCGGACGGGGAGAAAGCTTATTTATGGAAGTGGTCTACATATATGGGATGATCCTTATCTCTTCCGAGTATGTGCTGATGGACTACTCTGAAGATGTGTGCCCACCGAGAAAGGACTACAGATCATTAAAAAATGTCACTCATCACCATATGGAGGTCATTATGGCGCATTCCGAACCCATGCAAAGATTTGACAAAGTGGATTCTTTTGGCCAACCATGTATGAAGACACCAAGAATTTCATCCGAAGATGTGGAGCATGTCAGAGGCACGGCAATATCAACTCAAGAGATGCTATACCCCTCACCAACAATCTTCAGATCAAGCTCTTTGATGTCTAGGGAATCGATTACATGGGACCATTCCCGAAGTCAGGCAACTATGAGTACATTCTAGTGGCAGTTGATTATATCTCAAAATGGGTAGAAGCACAGCCATGTAAAGCTACCAATTCTACAAATTCCAAGAAGATATTTCAAGAGATAATATTTCCAAGATTTGGTGTTCTAAGAATGGTGATTAGTGAAGGAGGAGCTCACTTCATTGACAAAGACTTTCGTAACTACTTAATGAAGCAAGGGATTCAACATCACGTGGCTACTCCTTACCATCCTCAAACAAGTGGCCAAGCTGAGACTTCCAATAAGCAAATCAAGAATACCCCTACGTAAGACAGTTAATGAGATGGGAACCGCTTAGAAGGAGAAGCTACGGGACGCACTATGGGCATACCGAAGCGCCTACAAGACACCCCTTGGCATGTCACCTTATCAGCTGGTCTACGGCAAGACCTACCATTTGCCAATAGAGCTCGAGTTCAAAGCTCATTGGGCAATCAAGAAATGGAATATGGATCTCGAGGCTGCTGGAACAAAAAGAAAAATGCAACTCTCAGAACTAGATGAATGGAGAGAAAAAGCATACCATAACTCGAAGATCTATAAAGAGAGAACTAAAAGGTGGCATGATAATTGAATCAAGAAGAAGAGCTTCAATCCTGGAGACAAGGTGCTATTATTCAACTCCAGGGTGAGATTATTCGGACATGGAAAGCTACGAAGCAAATGGGAAGGACCATTCACGGTGGCAAATTCCTCATCACATGGAGCAGTGACACTTCAAAACCACGAAGGTACATTATTCAAGGTAAATGGCCAACGTCTTAAAATTTTTCTAGAACCTTCTAGACCACCCGAGGAATTGGATGAAATTTATTTCTAATTTATTAAAAATAAAACCCCATTGCGAATCGGGTCACGACGGGAGAAAATTTGGGGAGAAAATTTGGAGAGAAAATGGGCCGAGAATGCACCCTGCAAAAGGGCACCGAGAATCGGGCCAGGGTGGGACCGGCCGGTCTCACCCCAGACCGGTCGGTCTCCCCTTGTGGCGCCTCACAGTCCACCGCCTCTTGTTGCGAAGTTTGTTCCTTTAGAGTTCTGAATATTCGACCGTGATCCGTATCCGCCACCGCCTTATCGCGATAGATGCTCAGGATAGATTAGGATGGAATGACCCCTACACTAAGGAACCAGGACTATATAAACAAGCCCCTAGGGTCATTCTCCCCTCATCCCAAGAGCTATCCTCTCTTAGCCCCACAAGGAAGCTCTCCAATCTCTCCATCTCCCACCAAATAGCCAACCCAAACCTTCCCTACACCGTTGAAGAGCCGGAGGAGGTCCTCTCACTGGCGATCATCCCACCAAAGCAGCTGGCGGTGGTGCCACCGAAGGCGATCGTCCCGGTGCCATCGAAGACGGTCGTCCGAGCTCGACCTCAAGGAGCTCCACTGGAGGAGGGGCGCTTCGCTCAAGCCATCAGGGGGCCGACCATTGCGCCTCCAGCCCCGCAGCCGCTTCTCGGAGATAAGCCTCGCCCGCTCGGTCAGCCTAGCATCTCTCTCCCCCAGGGCACCAAGTTACTATCTGCAAGAGAGGGGGAGAGGCTATTGGGTGTTACCACCAAGTTTGGGGTGGTGACTGGAGCAAAGTACATCACAGAGAAGGAGCGAGTGACTCTGGATGGTGTACGGGTGGAACCAAGCAAGGTCAAGTTCCATCCACCTCCAAGAGCCAACCCAGAGCCACCGAAGAAGAAAGCTAGAGCTGCACCAGTCCCTCGTCAGCCACGACTTAACCTAGCCACACTGGAGACTAGGATAGATCTGCAGGGCCGTACGCTGTTGGAGGTGCTTAACACCCTAACCACGGCTGTGAAACGCATAGCTAATCTAGAGCTAAAACAGGAGGAGATGCGTCTCAAGAATAAGGCGTTGAAGACTAGGGTTGAGGAGCTAGAAAAGAAGGAATAGAGATAGAGATGTATAGACACATGTGAGAGTCATTAGTTTGCTTAGTTATTTCATTAGTTAGTTTGATTAGTTCATTAGTTAATTCCTTCATTCATTGTGTAATAAATGTGCCTCATTTATAATAAAGAATCAAGTTTTAGAGTCATCATCTCTCTCTAGATATATGTTTTATTTTTGTCTCCACCTTGTTGTGCATAAAAGGAAACAGGAAACCAGTGTGGGGGAGACGACCAGTAAAGAACACAGTAGAACATCTATAGGAACCAGGTACGCACTCCAAAGCACTCTCATTTATTAAACAACTAAGCTTAATTGAATATCCTTTAATGAAACATGATTACACCTCAAGGACGAGTGGCTTAGTCATAACTTAAGGCAAGAATCACATAAATTCATCTCTTGTACACTTGCAGCTATTGGAAACTCTTTATAGGGACCCCAATGCTTCTTAAGTTGTTGACAAGTATGAGATAGTAAAATATGAAAACATGAATTTCTCTACCTGATTATTGGAGCTTTTATTTTCAAAAACACAAAAACAATAGCTAAGCTACTCCTATGTGGTTTTAAAATACCTATAGAGCCATACATGATGATAACTTGCTACATAGGTTACTTATTTTGGACTGAGCTCTGTCAGCTTTTGAGACCCATGTTGTAGAGACTTATCATGCTCTCAAGATCAAGATCCACTTACACTCCATATATGCACTATCCCTACACTGAGGGTAGGCGCAGTTTTTCCATCCACATAGAAAATATGCTGCTCTTACACTGAGAGTACGCACCTAAAAAGATCTTTGGTAGGATTATATTCATCTATGCTCTAACATTATCATAAATCTCTGTCTTGCATAAAGTTTTCGTGCAGGATGACATGGGCTATGCAAAAGAAAAGGAGAGTCAGAAAAAAAAATGGACAAGGGTCCAATTGTTAAAAAAAAGAACAAAAGGCACAGAGATGCCTAGCTCTCGAGGGAAAAAAGAAAAGAAAAATTCAAGATAGCCCATTGTCTTCAAGCACTCCAATTCAAGCAAGAGAGATATATCCTTCAAAGAGTATGAGCATAAGTAGAACAGGATAGCCACCATTCCACACACATGCACATCTTGATCTAAGAGTATGACACATCTCTCCTTGGGACTCTTATGCTGGCTCAGTAATGTGTAAGGTAAGTATACTATTCCTTGCCAAACCTTCAAATTCCACATAAGCCTATTAGAGGTAGGTTGCAAGGAAGGGCATCACTCATTCATGCCTAAGTGAGATCCACAAATACCACATATGATGAGTGATTTGAGAGTACCACATTGAGGAGTAGGTAAGCTACATATTTATTTCAAAAATCTTATAAAAATCTCCAATGTTCTTAGCAGCGAGATAGAGGTGATCTGTTCGACTGTTCTACTTTTCAACTTCTCAAAGTTGTTTGGTAGACACTTTAAATCTCACAGTGCAGGAATCACCAGGAATGAGCATATGTTGATCTCTTTGTCCTAAAGCTATGTTTGATCCAACCTTTTCTCGAGGACAAGCAAAAGCATAAGTGTGGGGGTGTTGTTGATGGTCCGTAATGATCAAATCCAACCGTCAACTAATCTTCTAAAATGATATAAAACCAATCCATCTACTTAGAGTAGGGCTTTAACTAACGAATTCCACGAGTTTTGGTGAATCAACGGTTTTGCAGGTAAACACTGGAAAAGACACACTTTTGAGCTACACCGCAACGTAGAATGCAAGATTGGACGCCACGGCAACACAGGAACATTCTAGAAGAGTCGAGAAGGAACCACACCAAGCCAGGGGCCCAGGGGCGGCTAGGCCAGACCGGCCGGTCTGGGGCAGGCCCCGGTTGCACCCCGGTTCGCTCGGTTTACTCCACCGCCTTTGAGTAATGATCTCCACCATCCGTCATGGTCAGTTTGATCCAAGGGCTCACGTTGATTCGCCAGGGCTATAAAAGGAGAGGTACACCCCCCATGGGAGAGAATCCAAGAGAAGAAAAGAAGAGCTTTAACTAGAAAACCTAATTAGGATTCTTGGAGGTGTCCCTTGAATGGATGACCTCTTGAGTTAGTATTCTAAGAGAGAGCTAGTTCTATACCTCTAGAAGCTAGTTCTTCAGAGGGAGAGAAATAGAGTTTAAAGAGAAAGTTTTGGAGGAGTATCGGCCTATCGGTGGTACCTCTACGGCTTGTATCTGAGACTACTTTGGAGTCAACTTCTGTGTTCAAGTAAGTAACATTGTTTATTCTATTTTGCTAGTTTACGATTCTTTTGAATACTTTAATCCTTGTAGCTCTTGGGTTAAAGTAGTATTCGTAGTGTAAGCGTGGTGCTTAGACTCCGTTACTCGTAGATGTACCCTATTGTCCGGATTTAGTGGTAGCTCGCGGAGGTGACTTATAGCTCCGTTGAATCTTGCTTATTCCACTATTCTGTTAGTAGGCCTAGCAGGAGAATAGTTGGTAGTTAAGTATAGTTTTTATGCGTGCTTATCCTATCCAACTCTCTAGTGAAACATTTTAATCATAATTTGCTTAGCCTGAACTAGAAGCCCTAGTTGTCCCCTCTATATCCCTACCTTCTACAGCCTTGTTTGCTACTCAGTTGGTTAAGTGTAGTTTAGAAGACCCTCACACATCTTCCTTTGGGTTCGATATTAAAACTGGGTATACTTATCCGTTAAGTGCTACAACGTATCCGTGCGCTTGTGAAATTATTCAGTAGGCATTAGCAGATACCAATAGCCATGCTCATCAGAGTCATCAATTGTTCTCATCATTGAAACACTTACTTTGAAAACCTATCTTTAATAAGTAGGGCTAAGCATCACTATGCATTTGTAAATAAAACAGGTATCAAGGATAATATGTCAACATCAAAGAAGGTAAATGCATCAGTATAGGATATCACTCAACTCCTATTCACCTAATGCATCATTTCATAAGCATAGAAGTTATTAAAGCTTTATAAAACACAAGGAAAGGTTAAATGCATCTAGGGCTTGCCTGGGTTGACAAAGAACTCAGGCGCTGACGATGAACCAATAGGGTCGTCGGAGCTCACTTCTCGAAACTGCTCAGCTTCAACAACGACGGGGGTTGGATCAACAGCAACTTCCTCAGACCCCTCAACTACACGGAGATAACATATGATCATGATATGCAGTTAAAGTAACATGATAATGCAACAGAAATGCATTAAGCTACTAAACAACACTAAACAACTCCCCTTCTCAAGTGCTGGTAACAGGGTCTTAACAAAGATCTGCATCAAGCCACCCCGATGGACTGCTATTGGAAAAGCGGCGAAGATCTGTATACCACCCCTCGAACTAACGACGATGGAGCTCTCTAGTAAGATCTGTGTTGGTATCTGTTAATGCCTACTGAATAATTCCGCAAGCGCACGGATACGTTGTAGCACTTCACCGGATAAGTATACCCAGTTTTAATATCGAACCCAAAGGAAGATGTGTGAGGGTCTTCTAAACTACACTTAACCAACTGAGTAGCAAACAAGGCTGTAGAAGGTAGGGATATAGAGGGGACAACTAGGGCTTCTAGTTAGGCTCAAGCAAATTATGATTAAAATGTTTCGCTAGGGAGTTGGATAGGATAAGCACGGGCAAAACTATACTTAGCTACCAACTATTCTCTGCTAGGCCCATCGACGGGATAGTGGATTATGTAAGATTCAACGGAGCTATAAGTCACCTCCGCGAGCTACCACCAAATCCAGACAATAGGGTACATCTACGAGCAACGGAGTCTAAGCACCACGCTTACACTATGAATACTACTCTAACCCAAGAGCTACAAGGATTAAAGTACTCAAAAGAGTCGCAAACTAGCAAAAACAGAATAAACAATGTTACTTACTTGAACACGAAGTTGATTCCCAAGTAGTCTCGAGATACAAGCCGTAGAGGTAGCACCGAAAAGCCGCCGACTCCTCCAAAACTTTCTCTTTAAACTCTATTTCTCTCCCTCGAAGAACTAGCTTCTAGAGGTATAGAACCAGCTCTCTCTTGGAATGCTAACTCGAGAGGTCATCCATTCAAGGGACACCTCCGAGAATCCTAATTAGGTTTTCTAGCCGAAGCTCTTCTCTTCTTCTTCCGGATTCTCCTCTCGGGGGGTGTGCCTCTCTTTTTATAGCCCCGGCGAATCAACGTGAGCCCTTGGATCAAACCGACCTTGACGGAGGGTGGAGATCATTCCTCAAAGGCGGTGGAGTAAACCGGCGAACCGGGGCGCGAACCGTGGCGCCACTAGACTGGGCCAGGTCCAGGGCCGGACCGGCCGGCGGTCCGGCCTGGCCGCCCCTGGGCTCCTGGCTCGGTGTGATGCCTTCTCGTCTCTTCTGGAATGTTCCTGTGTTGCCGTGGCGTCCAATCTTGCATTCTATGTTGCGGTATAGCTCAAAAGTGTGTCTTTTTCTGGTATTTACCTGCAAAACCATTGATTCACCAAAACTCGTGGAATTCGTTAGTTAAAACCCTACTCTAGGTAGTTGAATTGCTTTTATATCATTTTGGAAGATTAGTTGACGGTTGGATTTGATCATTAAGGACCGTCAACAACACCCCACACTTAGGCTTTTACTCGTCCTCGAGAAAAGGTTGGATCAGACATAGCTTAGGACAAAGAGATCAACATATGCTCATTCCTGGTGATTCCTGCACTGTGAGATTCAAAGTGTCTACCAAACAACTTTAAGAAGTTGATAAGTAGAACAATTTGAACAGATTACCTTGATCTCCTTTGCTAGGGCCATTGGAGGTTTTGTAAGATTTTTTGAAATGAACATATAGCTTACCTGCTCCTCAATGTGGTACTCTCAAATCACTCATTGTATTTGTGGTATTTTTGGATCTCACTGAGTGATGCCCTTCCTTGCAACCTACCTCTAATAGGCTTATGTGGAGTTCATAGGTTTGGCAAGGGATAGTATACTTACTTTGCATATCACTGAGCCAGCGTAAGAGTCCTAAGGAGAGAAATGTCATACTCTTAGATCAAGATGTGCATGTGTGTGGAATGTATGGTGGCTATCTTGTTCTACTTATGCTCATGCTCTTTGAAGGATATATCTCTCTTACTTGAATTGAAGTGCTTGGAGACAATGGGCTATCTTGAATTTTTCTTTTCTTTCTAGAGAGCTAGGCATCTTGTGCCTTTTGTTCTTTTCAACATTTGGACCCTTGTCCAATTTATTTTAACTCTCTTCTTTCTTTTTGCATAGCCCATGTCATCCTGCACAAGAACTTTATGCAAGACAGAGATTCTGATAATGTTAGAGCATAGATGAACACAATCCAACCAAAGATTTTTTTTTAGGTGCGTACTCTTAGTGTAAGAGCAGCACATTTTCTATGTGGATGGAAAAAGCTGCGCCTACCCCCAGTGTAGGGATAGTGCATATATGTAGTGCTAGTGAATCTTGACCTTGAGAGCATGATAAGTCTCTACAACACGGGTCTCAAAAGCTGACAAAGCTCAAGTGCAAAATAAGTAACTTATGTAGAAAGTTATGATCATGTATGGCTCTATAGGCATTTAAAACCCACAGAGGAGTAGCTTAGCTATGGTTTTTGTATTTTTGAAATAAAACTCCAATATCCAGGCAGAGAAATTCAGATTTTCATGTTTCACTATCTCATACTTGTCAACAACTTAAGAAGCATGGGGTTCCTATAAAGAGTTCCCATCAGCTGCAAGTGTACAGGAGATGAATTTATATGATTCTTGTCTTAAGTTATGACTAAACCACTCATCCTTGAGGTGTAATCATGATTCATTTAAGGATATTCAATTAAGCTCAGTTGTCAAAAAAAATGAGAGTGCTTTGGAGTGTGTACCTGGCTCCTGTAGATGTTCTTTTGTGTTCTTCACTGGTTGTCTCCCCCACACTTATTTTCTGTTTTCCTTTATGCACAACAAGGTGGAGACAAACAAAACATATATCTAGAGAGAGATGATGACTCTAAAACTTGACTTTATTAATGAGGCACATTTATTACACAATGAACAAAGGAATTAACTAATCAACTAGCAAAGTAACTAATTGAACTAATGAACTAATTAAGTAAACTAATGAATGACTCTCACATGTGCCTATACATCTCAATCTCTACTCTTTTTTCTCTAACTCCTCAACTCTAGCCTTTAGCGCCTTATTCTTGAGACGCATCTCCTCATGCTTAAGCTCTAGATTAGCTACGCGCTGCACGGCCGTGGTCGGGGTGTCGAGTACCCTAGTCAACAGACGGCCCCTGCAGATCTATCCCGGTTTCTAGCGTGGCTAGGTTGAGTCGAGGTTGGCGCGGAGCTTGTGCAGTCCTTGCTTTTCTTCTTTGGAGGCTCGGATCAGCTCTTGGTGGTGGAGTGAACTTGAGCTTCGTGGGATCCACCCGCACACCATCCAGAGTCACTCGCTCTTTCTCTGTGGTGTACTTTGCTCCAGTCACCACCCCAAACTTGGTGGAAACACTCAGCAGCCTCTCCCCCTCTCTTGTAGGTAATAACTTGGTGCCTTGGGGAAGAGAGATGCTAGGCTGCCCAAGCGGGCGAGGCTTATCTCCAAGAAGTGGCCGACGTGCTGGAGGCGCGATGGTTGACCTCCTGATGGCTTGAGCGAAGCGTGCCTCCTCCAGTGGAGCTCCTTGAGGTCGAGCTCGGACGACCTCCTTCGATGGCGTCGGGACGATCGCCTTCGATGGCACCACCGCCAGCTGCTTTGGCGGGATGATGATAAATTGATGGGAGGACCTCCTCCGGCTCTTCGACGGCGGTGTAGGGAAGGCTTGGGTTGGCCATTGGTGGTAGATGGAGAGATTGGAGAGCTTCCTTGCCTGGGCTAAGAGAGGAAAGCTCTTGGGATGAGGGGAGAATGACCCCAGGGGCTTGTTTATATAGTCCTGATTCCTTGCGGTTCGGTATGCCCATAATGCATCTGGTAGCTTCTCCTTCCAAGCGGTTCCCATCTCATTAGCTGTCTTCTGTAGGATATTCTTGATTTGTTTATTGGAAGTCTCAGCTTGGCCACTTGTTTGAGGATGGTAAGGAGTAGCCACGTGATGTTGAATCCCTTGCTTCATTAAGTAGTTACGAAAGTCTTTGTCAATGAAGTGAGTTCCTCCATCACTGATTACCATTCTTGGAACACCGAATCTTGGAAATATCATCTCCTGAAACATCTTCTTGGAATTTGTAGAATTAGCAGCTTTGCATGATTGTGCTTCTACCCATTTTGAGACATAATCAACTGCCACTAGAATGTACTCATAGTTGCCACGATCTCGGAAATGGTCCCATGTAATCAATTCCCCGGACATCAAAGAGCTCGATCTCGAAGATTGTTGGTGAGGGGCATAGCATCTCTTGAGTTGATATTGCCGTGCCTGCGGCATGCTCCACATCTTCGGACGAAGTTCTTGGTGTCTTCATACATGGTTGGCCAAAAGAATCCACTTTGCCAGATCTTTGCGTGAGTTCGGAATGCGCCATAATGACCTCCATATGGTGATGAATGACATTTTTCAATGATCTGTAGTCCTTCCTCAGTGGGCACACATCTTCGGAGTAGTCCATCAGCACATACTCGGAAGAGATAAGGATCATCCCATATATGTAGACGACTTTCATAAATAAGCTTCCTCTCATGCGCTCCCCGGTGATACATATCCCGCAACCATAAAATTGACAATATTCGCGGTACGGGGATCCGACCAGGGAGATGGCGTAGAGCGTGTCGTCTCGAAGAGAGTCATTGATTGGTAGTTCCTGCATATTCTTAAATTGCATCCTAGACAAGTGATCGGCAACAGGGTTTTCTACTCCTCTTTTATCTTTTATTTCTAAGTCAAATTCTTGGAGTAGCAAAATCCATCTTATGAGTCGGGGTTTAGCATCTTTCTTAGTGAGCAGGTATTTAAGAGCAGCATGATCAGTATAAACAATTACCTTTGCTCCTACTAAGTAAGATCTAAACTTGTCTATAGCAAAAACAACAGCCAGAAGCTCTTTTTCAGTAGTTGCATAATTAAGTTGAGGTCCTGTCAAAGTTTTGCTAGCATATGCAATTGCGTGATGTTTCTTGTCCTTAGTTTGTCCCAAAACTGCCCCCACAGCATAATCACTTGCATCACACATCAATTCAAAAGGCATCGACCAATCGGGGCTTGAATGATTGGTGCGAGAGATGAGCGCTTTCTTGAGGGTTTCAAAAGCTTTCAAACAAGCGTCATCAAAGTAAAAGGGAGCATCCTTAGCTAGCAGGTTTGTTAGAGGTCTAGCAATGTATGAGAAGTTGTGTATGAACTGTCTATAAAAACCTGCGTGACCTAAGAAGCTTCGAATCCCCTTTACATTAACGGGAGGAGGTAGTTGCTCAATTACTTCAATTTTAGCTCTATCTACCTCTATCCCTCTTTCAGACACCAAATGTCCAAGCACTATTCCTTCTCTAACCATGAAATGACATTTTTCCCAATTAAGAACTAGGTGCTTTTTTCTTCACATCTTTGCAAAAACCTTATCTAAGTTTTCAAGGCATTTATCAAAAAGTTTTGCCATACACAGAAAAATCATCCATGAAAACTTCCATTATCACTTCAATCATATCAGAAAATATAGACATCATGCATCTTTGAAATGAATTTGGAGCATTACATAGTCCAAAAGACATTCTACGATAAGCATAGGTTCCGTATGGACATGTAAATGTGGTTTTGCTTTGATCATCGGGGTGGATTGGTATTTGATGATATCCCGAATACCCATCAAGAAAACAAAAGAAAGAGTGATTTGCCAATCTTTCCAACATCTCATCAATGAAGGGAAGTGGAAAATGATCTTTCCTTGTTGCTTTGTTTAGCTTTCGGTAATCAATACACATCCGCCATCCCGTGACAGTCCTTTGTGGAATTAATTCATTCTTGTCATTTCTAACAACTGTCATGCCTCCCTTTTTAGGCACAACTTGCACAGGGCTTACCCACTCACTGTGTGGCATAGGATATATGATCCCGGCATGTAACAGCTTCAAAACCTCTTTCTTAACAACATCTCTCATCGCATTATTTAATCTATGTTGTGGCTCTCTAGAAGGTGTTATCTCAGGATCTGTAGGAATGCGATGGGTGCAAAGAACAGGACTGATTCCTTTAAGGTCTTGGAGTGAATAGCCAAAAGCAGATCTATGCTTTTCTAAGACTGTGATCAATCAAACGGTTTCTTCCTCAGAAAGTTTATCATTTATTATTACAGGAGATTCGTGATCATTATTTAGGAAAGCATATTTAAGTCCAGAAGGCAGGGGTTTGAGTTCTATGGGAGGCTTAGGTGGTTCCTCAGACTCATCTAGAGGGTCAGGTTCTAGCATACTATCTCCTTCCTCTTCTAGTGGTTCGGGATCATCCTCGAAGTCCGGTTCGAAAGATGATTCAAAGGTTGTCTCTAAGACTTCTTCCATAGGATCAGGCTCAGGAAGTGACTCAGTCTCACTATTGAGAACTCGAGTTATGGATATAGGCAGTTTAAAATTCTTCCCAAGGCTAATGTTCAAATTCCCTTCTTGTCCTTCTTGCAAAAGTCTCTCTATAGGCTGTCCAATCAGTACGTCAAACTCTATAACATCAAAGACATAGAAGCTCAAATGAACTCTTATCTCTTTGACATAAATAGGTAAGACATAGAGAATTCCAAAGCTTGGAATAAGATGGCCTAAAGGACTTTTCATAAACTTTGTTGTTGGGGTTAAGGGCATGTCTTTTAAAAGATCTTGAGCAAATATTGTAGACATGATGTTAACTCCCACAACAGGGTTGTATAGTGCTTCAAAAGATCCCTTGTGGAGTCGGCAAGGTATGGTGGTTGATGTAAAATCAACTCGGATGATATCAGAGGAAAGCTCTGATTCATTCAACCAATCATTGCTTATAATCGACACAAGCTCTTTAGCACTTTGCTTAAGGAAAATCACCTTAGAAGAGTTTAAGATTCTACTACTAGGTGAAAACTTTGTTGACTTTTGTGGTCTCCTAATAGCATAATAATTCGAGGTATTTCCATAATCAGCAAATACATCATCCTCGATCTCGAGCATGAATTTTGGAAGTGGAATTTCTTCCTCCTCTTGTGGTTCAAGCTCGTTGATAGTTGCAGGCTGGGATGTGGTAGGTGTGGATTCCTGATCAACTATCGGATCTTCTTCCTCTACTAGCTTCTTTAAAGATGCTTCGTTTTCATGAATTTTCGTAAGGACATTTCTTGCAACATCAGGAGTGATATGCAAGAATGATCCTCCTGAAGCAAGGTTGAGGAACTTTATGGTTTTTCTATTCAGACCCTTATAGAAATGTTGAAGTAGAACGGGGTCTGGTATGGATAGACTAGATCCAAAATGAGTTAAATAGTTAAAGCGTTCCCAGGCTTCAATTAGAGTCTCCTTCTTCTCTTGTCTAAAGGATAGAACTTCTAAGCGGAGATCTACTACCCTAGAAATAGGATAAAATTGAAGGTAGAATTCAGCACATAATGCTCCCCAGTCACCTTTAACACTCTCAACGTGGAGATCATACCAATGTCTAGCTTCTCCAGTCAAAGAGAAAGGAAAAAGCTTCCATCGGATAGTCTCATCGGACATATCCTTGATGCGCAAACACGCACAGGTTTGTTCGAATTCATTGAGGTGAGAATAAGGGCTAGCATTGTCTTCTCCTGAGAAAGATTGATTTCTGACCATGTCTATTAAACATGGGCGTAGCTTATAGTCAGAGGCTAAGATTGGATTTGCGGATGGCTCTGGCCCTAAGCGTAGGCTCATGAAGTTATATTTATAGATAGGCGTGGAATTAAGTTGATCCATTGAAGGATAGAAAAGGTAAAGAGAAATGGGAAAAGGTAAAGAGTGATAGTATACAAGGAAAAGATAAGATTATGATACAGGTTAAGATAAGTTCAGAATGATCTCAGCGACATCTTCCCCGGCAACGCCGCCAGAAATGCTTGGTATCTGTTAATGCCTACTGAATAATTCCGCAAGCGCACGGATACGTTGTAGCACTTCACCGGATAAGTATACCCAGTTTTAATATCGAACCCAAAGGAAGATGTGTGAGGGTCTTCTAAACTACACTTAACCAACTGAGTAGCAAACAAGGCTGTAGAAGGTAGGGATATAGAGGGGACAACTAGGGCTTCTAGTTCAGGCTCAAGCAAATTATGATTAAAATGTTTCGCTAGGGAGTTGGATAGGATAAGCACAGGCAAAACTATACTTAGCTACCAACTATTATTCTTACGCTAGGCCTACTTGACGGGATAGTGGATTATGTAAGATTCAACGGAGCTATAAGGCACCTCCACGAGCTACCACCAAATCCAGACAATAGGGTACATCTACGAGCAACGGAGTCTAAGCACCACGCTTACACTACGAATACTACTCTAACCCAAGAGCTACAAGGATTAAAGTACTCAAAAGAGTCGCAAACTAGCAAAACAGAATAAACAATGTTACTTACTTGAACACAGAATTTGATTCCCAAGTAGTCTCAGATACAAGCCGTAGAGGTAGCACCGACAGGCCGATACTCCTCCAAAACTTTCTCTTTAAACTCTATTTCTCTCCCTCTGAAGAACTAGCTTCTAGAGGTATAGAACCAGCTCTCTCTTGGAATGCTAACTCGAGAGGTCATCCATTCAAGGGACACCTCCGAGAATCCTAATTAGGTTTTCTAGCTGAAGCTCTTCTCTTCTTCTCTGGATTCTCCTCTCCGGGGGGGGTGTGCCTCTCCTTTTATAGCCCTGGCGAATCAACGTGAGCCCTTGGATCAAACCGACCTTGACGGAGGGTGGAGATCATTCCTCAAAGGCGGTGGAGTAAACCGGGCGAACCGGGCGCGAACCGTGGCACCACCAGACCGGGCGGTCAGGGGCCGAACCGGCCGGCCTGGCCTGGCCGCCCCGGGGCTCTGGCTCAGTGTGGTGCCTTCTCGTCTCTTCTGGAATGTTCCTGTGTTGCCGTGGCGTCCAATCTTGCATTCTATGTTGCGGTATAGCTCAAAAGTGTGCCTTTTTCTGGTATTTACACGCAAAACCATTGATTCACCAAAACTCGTGGAATTCGTTAGTTAAAACCCTACTCTAGGTAGTTGAATTGCTTTTATATCATTTTGGAAGATTAGTTGACGGTTGGATTTGATCATTAAGGACCGTCAACAATCTGCATGCCACCACTTGCAAGGGTGATGGTCTTCCCCAGTGAGAGCCACCATAGCTCTCCTGACAAGCTGCAACGACGTCGGACACGCTAACGCAAATAGTGGCACCGTGCCGAGAGTCATTAGGGTTAATGACCTAGGGTCATCATTCAATCCTAAAGTCACAGATTTCTAAAGTGATTAACATCACTAATTATATTATTAACCATTTTTATAGTTATTAAACAAGTTTAATTAATAAAGACTTATTTAAAGAATTAATTAAGTCTTTATTAAATAAGCTAGAAAATAAATCTTAATGAAACTGTATCCAATTGAGCTACAATTTTTAGGGTAAGTAGGTTTTACCTAATTAAGCTTAACCCTAATTTTTCATGATTTTTGGAAATACACAGAAAAACTACAAGAATCATGAAAGACTAAGATTAGCATTTAGAGTTGTATTTTTAATTTCTAGAAACTATGCTAAACACATGGACTCAATATTTTTATTAAATAGAGTATATTATTGTGAGCACAGAGCAGTTTTTGGTTTACTTTTATCGGCCCTTAGTAATTATTTACAAAAATGTGAAATCAGCCTTTTAGAATTTAAAAAGAAAAAAGAAAATCATTTTTTCCCTTAAGTACAAGGCGGCCCAGCTGGCCTTTCGGCCCACCCGCCCACGCGATGCACGGCAGCGACGGCGCAAGACTGCCGGTGGCGTACCTAGCCGACAGCGAAGTCGGCCGGTGCAACCAAGGACACCTACGGCTTCCTCGCGTCGAAACGGACCCAACGATGTGCTATACGAGCATAGACGTGCACCAAAACGCTCGCGGCGGCGGCTATGGCGGGCGGCGGCACACGGCAGCGGCGGTCTCGGCTCGTCGGAGCTTCTCCGATGAAACCGAGCACACCTACGCGCCAGCGACTTGACGCGGACACAACGCAACATGAACGCGACTCGGCGGAGCACTGGACGTACTTGACCACGATCGCGACGGCGGCGGCACGGTGGAGCTCGACGGCTCATGGCCGTTCCGGCTAAACTGCGGTGACAGACGCGACTACAATACCCCTATAAGCACCAGGAGCTCAACGGGCATCAAAACAGGCTGGCGGTGGGCTTGGTGGTGGTCGGATGTGTTGGTGCGCGGTGGCAGTGGCTACGGCGGCGTGAACATGGCGGTGCGGCGATGTTCCGGTGAACTCGGCGGTGATCTGTGGAAGACAAGAGGTCTATGGTGATCAATGAGCCAAGGCGAAGTGAACGGTGGTATTGGTTGAGCTGGAGATGCTCGGATGAGCTCTGGCCAGGGCGGAGAGACTCACGGCGGCGGTGGCGGCCGGAGAAGAAGACGGCGGCGTGCGGAGGCGCGGGTCGTCCTCAGGCCATGGCTGGCGGCTCGAAAGATGTGCAAGGAGTTGGCAGAGTGGTGTGCAAGCTATTGGAAGTGGCAGTTGAGCGTGGAGCGCGAATTGCTCGGTGGAACGGCGGCGGTCGACGGCGAGCCGAAAGGAAAGAAGACGGCGGTGCGGTGAGCTCGGGCTTTTATAGCCGCCGACAACGCTTCCCTAAGCGACAGCATGACACGGCGGCGTGACACGCGAAGTAGGAGGTGGCACGGCTGACGTTTTGCGACGGCAGAGGGCGGCGGCCGTCGGCGGCGAGTCGGCCCGCCTCGCGCGCATGTAGCACCCCCTCTCCTTTTAAACCGATTTTTAAACTTTTAAAATTACTTTTGAAATTTGAATAGAAGATGAAAATCTCCCAAAATAGAAGTTGTACAACTTTTCATGGTCTACAACTTTTATTTAAGAAGTTTTCTCTAAAAATGAATAGATTTTGAATTGCATTGAGATTTTGAAAAGGGGACAAAAACCCTTCAAATTGGTTTTTGAAATTACTTCAAATTTTGAATGGAAACTTGAAAAAAACTTTGAGTACGAAAGTTGTTCCTCTCATCAAGATCTACAACTTTTCTTTTTGGACCAACCCCAAATTTTGAATAATTTTGAAACTACACAAAAAAAGGGGTAGAAAAGGGCTTTGAATTAGGGTTTGAAATGGAATTGCTGATTCAAAATTTGTGCAACTATTTAGGGCTGAGTTTGTGAAGTTGAGACCCAACCAATGGCATACCTTGCAAGTATGAAACTCATACTTTCAATTGGTACCTTTGTTTGGCAAATTTTATTGGAAAAATTACTTAGGGATAGCTCCTCAAAATTGAAAGTGGTAATCTCATCCCACACAACCACTAGGGTTAGGTGAAGGACAAGGACTCTAAATTCAACCTTGATTCTTGATTCACCTCCAAGGGTTTACAAAATAATATTAGCCTTTTGAAATTACAGTTAGCCAAACACTTGATCACACCAAGAGTAGTTTTTACTTAGAAATTTTTATACCCTAATTTAACTTCTAGGTTTAAAAGGAAAAGTGATATCACATGCTTAGCTATACTCAAGCAACCTAGATAAATAAAATTCTTGAGTTGTTTCATGCCAGGGTTCTCTATTCATGAATGCTTTGCAATGCATATGATGACATGACAAGTTTTAGTTGTAGTAACACAGGGGTGTTACATCACTTCCCTTAAAGAAAATCTCGTCCCGAGATTTAAGAGTTGAGTTAAGTAACGGAAAAGGAAATGTGTCACACTTGCACATCTTACATGGTTTCATAAGGGAGGTAGAAAGTTTATATTACAAGTCTCATTTTGTAAGGAAAATCATGACTTATAGAGGCAAGTCATGTCTTAGATAGAGGCATAGAAGTCCGGAAAGTGCTCGGCCAGGAAATCCTCAGACTCCCAAGTAGCTTCTTCCTCAGAATGTTGGTTCCACTGCACTTTATAAAACCTTATGGTACAGCGACGGGTCACACGATCCTTTTGGTCTAGGACTTGGATTGGATGCTCGGCATAAGATAGATCAGGTTTGATCTCAATATCTTCAATGTCCATGACTTGCTCGGGTATCCTAAGGCATTTCTTTAATTGGGACACATGGAAAACATTATGTATCATGGACAGTTGTTCAGGTAAATCAAGACGATATGCCACTTGCCCACACCTTTCAATGATTTGAAATGGACCAATGTAGCATGGTGCTAGCTTGCCTTTAACCCCAAAGCGAGTAACTCCTTTTGTGGGTGACACCTTCAAATAAACAAAATCCCCAACTTGGAATGTCAAGGGTTGACGCCTTTTATCTGCATAACTCTTTTGCGTGGACTGAGCTATTCTCAAATTAGCCTAAATCTGCTTCACCTTTTCTTCAGTTTGTTTCACTAGATCAACTCCAAAGAACCATCTTTCTCTAGTTTCAGACCAATTGAGTGGAACTCGATATCTACGGCCATATAGTGCTTCAAATGGTGCCATTTTGATACTCTCTTGATAGCTATTATTGTATGCAAATTCCACTAGTGGCAACATTCATCCCAAGCTGTTGAATAAGTCAAGACACATGATCTCAACATGTCTTCAAGGACTTGATTGACAGCTATTATTGTATGCAAATTCTAGTAGTGGCAACATTCATCCCAAGCTGCTGAATAAGTCAAGACACATGATCTCAACATGTCTTCAAGGACTTGATTAACTCTCTCAGTTTGTCCATCAGTTTGAGGATGATAAGCGGTACTATACAACAACTGAGTTTCCATTGATTCTTGGAACTTTTCCAGAATTGAGCAACAAACTGAGCACCTATATCAGTAACTATGCTCTTTGGTACCCCATGCAATTCGATCAATGTACAGCTTAGCATAATGAGGAGCTCGGTACTTATTCTTCACTGGTATAAAGTGAGCGGTTTTTGTCAAACAATCAACATTTACCCAGATAGAATCATAGCCATAAGCTATTTTTGGAAGACCCACTATAAAATCCATGCTGATATCTTCCCACTTCTAGGCTGGAATTGGTAGAGGTTGCAATTCCCCGGCTAGCTTCAAATGTACAGCCTTGACTTTCTGGCAGACATCACATCGTGCCACATAACGAGCTATTTCAATCTTCATCTTAGTCCATCAGAACCTCTGCCTTAGATCATGATACATCTTATTGCTGCCTGGATGATTGAAAAACTAGTCGTATGGGCTTCATCAAGAATTAGTTGACGAAGTTCAGGAACTTTTGGGACAACTAGTCTGTGCTTGAACCATAGTACTCCTTTATCATCAATACAGAAACAATATGCTCGACCTGCCTAAACCTTATCTTTGATATGAGCGATTCCCTTACTTGTATGTTGAGCTTCTATAATCTAATCTTGAATAGATGAATTCACTGTGATATTATTTAATTCTCCTTGAGCAATCATCTCAATACCTAGCCTTCCTAATTCTTGACAGAGATTAAGACTTGCAGGTGGAACGGATAAGTAGTTACACTGAGATTTGTGACTGAGAGCATCAGCAACCACATTAGCTTTGCCCGGATGATAATGTATCTCGAGATCATAGTCTTTGATCAATTCAAGCCATCTTCGCTGTCTCATATTTAACTCTGACTGACTCTTGTGATCGGTGTATATGTGACATAGGTTCCCTAGCAAATAATGTCTCTAGATCTTGAGAGCATGAACAACGGCTGCTAGCTCCAAGTCATGGGTGGGATAATGTTCTTCATGACGTTTGAGCTGACGTGAGCATAGGCTATCACCCGACCTTCTTACATCAGTACACACCCAATACCAATTCCAGAAGCATCACAATACAATCAAATGGCTTCTCAACATTTGGTTGCACGAGGATTGGAGCAGTGGTCAAAAGCTTTTTCAAAGTTTGGAAAGCTTTCTCACACTCAGGTGACCATTAGAACTTGGTTTGATTCTTCAGAAGTTCAGTGATGGGTTTAGAGACTTTGGAGAAGCTTGGAATGAAACGACGGTAATATCCCACCATTCCTAGGAAACTTTGGACTTGATGGACAGTGGTAGGTGGTTTCCAGTTTAAAACATCTTGGACTTTGCTAGGATCAATAGCCACGCCCTCATCAGATAGGACATGACCAAGGAAAGGGATTTTATCCAGCCAAAACTCACATTTGCTGAATTTGACATAAAGTTGGTGTTCTTGAAGACGAGTCAACACAACACAGAGATGCTCCGCGTGTTCTTCTTTGGTTTTGGAATAAATAAGAATGTCGTCTATGAAGACAACGACAAACTTATCAAGCTCGGGCATAAACACGGAATTCATGAGGTACATGAAGTGAGCTAGAGAATTAGTAAGGCCAAAAGACATAACCAGATATTCATAAAGGCCATATCTAGTGATGAAGGCTGTTTTGTGGATATCTTCGGGTTTGATTCTTATTTGGTGTTATCCAGATCGGAGATCAAATTTGGAGAACACTTTGGCTCCTACTAGTTGATCAAAGAGAAGATCAATTCAGGGAAGAGGGTATTTGTTTTTAATGGTCACCTCGTTTAGAGGACGGTAGTCCACGCACATTCTCAAGGATTGATCCTTCTTTTTCACAAATATTGCTGGACACCCCCATGGTGATGAACTAGGTCGAATAAACTTCTTGATAAGCAATTGCTCCAGTTGCTCCTTCATTTCCGCTAATTCTTTTGGTGGCATTCGGTATGCACGTCATGAGACTAGCACAGCTCTAGCTTCAACTCAATTGAGAACTCAACTTCACGCTCAGGCGGCAGACCTGGTAAATCCTTAGGGAACACATCTGGAAACTCACAGACTATAGGGATATCTTGAATCTCTTGAACAGAGGTAGCATAGACTTTTCCAATTGCTCTCTTAGGAGTAGAGAATTGAAGGATAAGCTTGGTCTGACTATTAGGTAGATCTAACTATATACACCTGTTCAAGGTGTCTATCACGGCACCATGTTGTTAAAGCCAATTTATACCAAGGATCACATCTATTGTTTGATCCTTCAAAACTACCATAGTTGTAGGAAAGGAATGATCCCCAACTTGATGGGTACATCATGTACTAGTTCTTTTGTATGCATACGCCCTCCAGGCGATTGCACGGCAAAATTCTCTTTTATCTCTTTTAGGGAAATGCCATGATTCATCACAAAGGTTCAATTGATAAATGTATGCGATGCACCAGAATCAAATAACAGAAGTGCAGGGTGATCAGCAATAGGGAACGTACCCATCAGTACGGTTCCCCAGCAGGTATCTCCTCAGCTTCTATGTGATAGGCACGCCCAGTCTTCTTGGAAACATCCTCCTTAGAAGCATTCTGAGAACTCCCACGGTTCTAATTCTGGTGCTGCTGCTGATTGCCAAAACCCTTCTAGAAATTGGAATTATTGGACTTTGGGTAGGGGCATTCTTGGGAATAATGCCTAGGCTTGCCACAGTTGTAGCAGGGAGCCTTATTATTTGGTGGGTTTTGAGTATTTGGGGTGGCTTGTGGAGCTGGGTTTCGAGCAACTTGGTTGCTCGGCTATTGTGGATAGTTGGTGGCTGTAGCAGGGTGGGCATACATCTGCTGCCTATTTGGATATTGTGGGTAGGGTGGGCGGTAGGGTTGGCGTTTATGGTGAATGGGATGGAAAATGATCTTTTGGTGCTTTTTAATGCCACCAGAAGGTCTCGACACACTTTGGCGCTTTTCAGCCTTGTGCTTCAACTTGGACTTCTCGTAGCTCAAGGCAATGTCCACAGCTTCATAGAAGGTGGCTCCAGGACTAGCAGTCAGGTGAGCCTCAATCTTCCCATTCAACCCTCTAAGGAAGCAAGCCTTCTTCTTAGAATCAGTGCCCACATGCTCAGTGCATATTGGGACAGATGGTTAAACTTGTTAATATATTGCAGCACAGGCTGCCCTCCTTGCTTCAAGTTGAGAAATTCCTCCAGCTTGGCTTTCATCACCCCTGCTGGGATGAAATGCTTGCGGAACGCTTCCACAAATCTAGCCCATGTAATCTGCTAACCTGCTGGCAGTCATACTATGAAGTTTGACCACTAGGTGGATGTAGAACCCCTAAGCTGCTATACTGCAAACCTAACTTTCAGGCGTTCAGGGCAGTCAATCAGATCAAACTTCTGCTCTATGACACGGAGCCATTCATCAACTTCTAGTGGCTCATCAGCACGGGAGAACACTGGTGGGCAAGACTCAGAAAAGTCAGCATACGTCACTTCATGGTCATTATTGCGACCACGGTCGCCCTGGGGCATATTTTGATTATTGCGGCCCATCTCCCTCAATAGATGGGTATTTTTAGTAGTAGCATTGACCAGAGCAGCTATGCTTCGGCCAATGATGGTGGAGCTAGCAGGTGGTGGATTTGGAGCTTCACCCCCACTCTGAGCAGAACCAGCCATATCTGAGGCACGGGTATGAGGCATCTGTGGTAAACAAGTCTATCTTTATTCATAGGCATTTTTATTGAACTTGAAAAGCAGTACAAGCACATATTTTACATAGTTGCTTATTTATCATACACATCCACACTTAAGCAGGACCTTCCCAGGTTCAACTACTTGCCATACTATATTACATATTTTACAACCCTCATACACCAACTTCACCACTCAAACATCTCCATTGTCAGCCATCGACTCACGATCAACCTCCTCACTAGGGTAAGTCTCACTCGGTGGGTGTGTAGGAGACTCAACCTCTGGCTCCTCCTCCTCATTCTCTTCTTCTCCAACTAGGGGCTGCCCATAGTGAATACGATGGATGTTCTTGTGGAGCTCCTGGTTCTCCCTCTCCAACTCCTCCACGTAGAACTCTAACTCACGGGTACGCGCCCTAGCCACGTCCTCCCGGCGCCATGCTTCATTGCGCTGCTCGAGGGCTTTCTCCCACTCGGCCTTCCACTTCCCAATCTCGATGACATCGGCCACCCTGTCATGGGAAGCCACTAAGAGAGCATTCTCCATCTCCTCAAACGCTATCTGGCGCTTGGATTTGGGCCAGCCTCACTATCATTGTTGCGAGGGGCAAGCAGGTGTTGTGGCACACCCTTGGGACCAGTCATCCAGTGGGGTGTGAGCTTAGTACGTGCCATCCTGTAGAAAGGAAAGATAGAGTAGTAAGAATAGAGTGAGAGAACCTAAAGTCAGCAAGAATAGGATTGGTTCTACTTAACCCTATCCACTTTAACAGGGACATGATTATTATTTAACATAGGTTAATTAAGCATGATGCATGATCGAACCTATGAAACAGGCAAAACCTTTATAAAGAACACATACAAGAGTTATAGTATAGGGCAAAAAAGAAAATCACACATGATACTCCACCCTAAACTTTCCAAAAGCAATAAGAAAAGCTATTAGAAAGAATTAAGGTTAAGTAAAAGCAATTTGGATGAAAACAACAAGTTAACTTTTGAGATCCAAACCGTTTAGAAGTTTTCGCAAGGCAACACTACAAGTATCCTCGCGAGAAGTTGCTCTGATACCAATTCGTGGCAGAACCTTCTAAACTATATGGCCCACAAGCACCTGTCATTGCCCTACAGGCCTCCGACAGTTATGCTTGTGTACCACATAACTTAAAACATTTCGTTGGGTGAAATCCCAATTAAACCACAACGAACCAAGTTCGCCTTCTCGCAGATACATTGTAGTATTATGACAGTTTTATACAAAATACAACAGAGTAGCGGAAGTCTTACATAACCATAATTTACATCATTTATTTCTCAAGCTTATATAAACCTAGTGAAGTATCATTAAGTAACATATTACAAGCCAAACAACGAAAGGGCCCTGCCCAGAGGCCAAACAACCTATTCCTCATCGGACACTTCAACGACCGTCATGCAGCAAGGGCCATAGCACACTTGCTCATACGATTCACCAGCAATAGGGGTAGAACAAACCCTGAGTACAAAAGTACTCCGTAAGACTTACCCAACCAAAAAGAGGGGTGAAGACTCAGGAATGCTAGCTGATAGGTATCAGGATATGGCTTAACAGGATCAAGGACTCTTTTGCATAAAAGCCTTAGTTGATCATTTTAAGCATCATTAACCATTATTAACCTACTTCTAGGTTATCCTAATCTATACCAACCACTTGTCAAGCAAGTAAACCATTTAGAATCACTTTCCATATCAACTTTCATCATTACTACGATGATGGGGCGAGGATCAAGCTTCCTTTACCATGAAGCAACGATGATTCAAACCGCTTTTATACCCAGCTGGGGATTCCTAACCACACGATATATGCGGGACTCTAACCCCCATATATCAACCCAACACTCGGAGTCTCTATGTCCAGACCGGGTCCGCGTCACCCGAGAGCACAGTACACCACCGCCCTATGCCATCCTTGACGGTTAAACCGTAGGGTGGGTACACGCTACTCCCGCCATCTCTCCACTCCCAGTACGCGGTTGTCTGTTCTCGGCATAGATCAGCCCAACGGAGCTTACTTCAAGAGCATGTGATTAGTACTAAAAAATTGATCCAAGGGCCAACAACGGACGGTCCTTAACCGACTCCAACGGGACAAGCACGACTGGGCGTCGCAATCGGCTTCCACCACAAACAAAGCCATGTCCCACCGGTCTCAGTTTCATTCCTCTTTCCCATACTCATTAGAGACATGTTCCTCAGAGCCATACTCACCAGAGCCATGCTCATCAGAGTCATCGATTGTTCTCATCATTGAAACACTTACTTTGAAAACCTATCTTTAATAAGTAGGGCTAAGCATCACTATGCATTTGTAAATAAAATAGGTATCAAGGATAATATATCAACATGAAGGAAGGTAAATGCATCAAAGCATAGGATATCACTCAACTCCTATTCACCTAATGCATCATTTCATAAGCATAGAAGTTATTAAAGCTTTATAAAACACAAGAAAAGGTTAAATGCATCTAGGGCTTGCCTGGGTTGACAAAGAACTCGGGCCTTAACGATGAACCAACAGGGTCGGAGCTCATTTCTCCAAACTGCTCAGCTTCAACAACGACGGGGGTCGGATCAACAGCAACTTCCTCGGACCCCTCAACTATACGGAGATAACATATGATCATGATGTGCAATTAAAGTAACATAATAATGCAATAGAAATGCATCGAGCTACTAAACGACACTAAACAACTCCCCTTCTCAAGTGGTGGTAACAGAGTCTTAACAAAGATCTGCATCAAGCCACCCCGATGGACTGCTATCAGGAAAGCAGCGAAGATCTGTATACCACCCTTCAAACTAACGACGACGGAGCTCTCTAGTAAGATCTACATGCCACCATTGCAAGGGTGATGGTCTTGCCAGTGAGAGCCACCATAGCTCTCCTGAGAAGCTGCAATGACGTTGGACACGCTAACGCAAACAGTGGCACAGTGCCGAGAGTCATTAGGGTTAATGACCTAGGGTCATCACTCAATCCCAAAGTCACACATCTCTAAAGTGATTAACATCACTAATTACATTATTAACCATTTTTATAGTTATTAAACAAGATTAATTAATAAAGACTTATTTAAAGAATTAATTAAGTCTTTATTAATTAAACTAGAAAATAAATCTTAATGAAACTGTATCCAATTGAGCTACAATTTTTTAGGGTAAGTAGGTTTTACCTAATTAAGCTTAACCCTAATTTTTCATGATTTTTGGAAACACACAGAAAACTACAAAAATCATGAAAGACTAAGATTAGCATTTAGAGTTGTATTTTTAGTTTCCAGAAAATATGCTAAACACATGCACTCAATATTTTTATGAAATAGAGTATATTATTGTGAGCACAGAGCAGTTTTTCATTTATTTTATCAGCCCTCAATAATTATTTACAAAAATGTGAAATCAGCCTTTCAGAATTTAAAAAGAAAAAAGAAAATCATTTTTCCCTTAACCGCACAGTGCGGCCCGGGCGGCCTTTCGGCCCACCCGGCCCACGCGACGCACGGTGGCGGTGGCGGCGGCACTGCCGGCGGCGTACCGCCGCCCGCGAGTCACCGGCGTAACCAAGGACATCTACGGCTTCCTCGCGTTGAAATGGACCCAACGATGTGCTATACGACCCTAGACGTGCACCAAAACTCTCACGGCGGTGGCTATGGCGGGCGGCGGCGCACGGCAGTGGCGGTGCCGTCTCGTCAGAGCTTCTCCAGTGAAATCGAGCACACCTACACGCTCAACGACTCGACGCGGACACGACGCAACACGAACGCGACTCGGCGGAGCACTCGGACGTTCTGACCCCGATCGCGATGGCGGCGGCACGGTGGAGCTCGATGGCTCATGGCCGTTCTGGCTAAACAACGGCGACAGACGTGACTACGATACCCCTATAAGCACCAGGAGCTCACCGGGACATCAAAACAGGCTGGCGGTGTGCTTGGCGGTGGTCGGAAGTGTAGGTGCGTGGTGGCAGTGGCTACGGCGGCGTGAACATGGTGGTGCGGTGATGTTCCGGCGAACTGGGCGGCGATCTATGGAAGACAAGTGGTCGATGGTGATCAGTGAGCCAAGACGAAGTGAACGTTGGTATTGGTTGAGCTGGAGATGCTCGGATGAGCTCTGGCCAGGGCGGAGAGACTCATGGCGGCGGTGGCGGCCGGAGAAGAAGAAGAAGGCGGCGGCGTGCGGAGGCACCTGGTCGCCCCGTGCCATGGCTGGTGGCTCGGAATGTGCGCAAGGAGTTGGCAGAGTGGTGTGCAAGCTATTGGAAGCGGCGATTGAGCTTGGAGTACGAATTGCTTGGTAGAACAGCGGCGGTCGACGGCGAGCTGAAAGGAAAGGAGACGGCGGTGCGGTGAGCTCGGGCTTTTATAGCCGACGACGACGCTTCCCTCGAAGCGACAAAGACGACACGCAAAGTGTGAAATGCGGCGAGGAGGTGGCACGGCCGACGTTCGAGCGCGCATGATGGCAGAGGGCGACGGCCGTCGGCGAGCAGCCGGCCTGGCTGCTTGCACTGTAGCACCCCCCTCTCCTTTTAAATCGATTTTTAAACTTTTAAAATTACTTTTGAAATTTGAATAGAAGATGAAAATCTCCCAATGTAGAAGTTGTATAACTTTTCATGCTCTGCAACTTTTATTTAAGAAGTTTTCTCTAAAAATGAATAGATTTTGAATTGCATTGAGATTTTGAAAAGGGGACAAAAAACCCTTCAAACTAGTTTTCAAAATTACTTCAAATTTTGAATGGAAACTTGAAAAACTTTGAATACCAAAGTTGTTCCTCTCATCAAGATCTACAACTTTTCTTTTGGACCAACCCCAAAGTTTGAATAATTTTGAAAATACACAAAAAGGGGTAGAAAAGGGCTTTGAATTAGGGTTTGAAATGGAATTCTTGGATTCAAACTCTGTGCAACTATTTAGGGCTAAGTTTGTGAAGTTGAGACCCAACCAATGGCACACATTGCAAGTATGAAACTCATACTTTCAATTGGTACCTTTGTTTGGCAAATTTTATTTGAAAAATTACTTAGGGTTAGCTCCTCAAAATTGAAAGTGGTAATCTCAACCCACACTTAACCAATAGGGTTAGGTGAAGGACAAGGACTCCAAATTCAACCTTGATTCTTGATTCACCTCCAAGGGTTTACAAAATAATATTAGCCTTTTGAAATTATAGTTAGTCAAACACTTGATCACACCAAGAGTAGTTTTTACTTGGAAATTTTTACACCCTAATTTAACTTCTAGGTTTAAAAGGAAAAGTGATATCACATGCTTAGCTATACTCAAGCAACCTAGATAAATAAACTTCTTGAGTTGTTTCATGCCGGGGTTCTCTATTCATGAATGCTTTGCAATGCATATGATGACATGACAAGTTTTAGTTGTAGTAACACCAAGGGTGGTACAGATACAGCTTCAAAACCTATCGGATCAATAGAGGGGCTTGGCAACTATGTTGATATGAAGGCATCTATTTGAGCGGCATCAAGAGGCTTATCTTTTTTGAGCCAGAGTATGAGGTGGACATGTGGAAGACCTTTATGTAGACAACTGCAGAAAAAATGGATAGGTAAACTCAGGGCACCTTAGAGTATCAGGAGTAGTGAAATGTATGGTAGAAATGTAGGCCGTCGTAGGCGGCGTAACAGGTAAATGCTAGTAGGTTGCAGAGGGACAATTGGGCATTGAAAACAGTACCTCTAAGTATAGGTCCAAAGAAGTCATACTTTTCAGTGTCGCCCATGAGCAATTTAAGTTTCATGTCAAAAACTCGGTCAACAATATCAAGTCTATCAGAAGTATGTTGTCCTAGGATAAATGATAAGGCATCTTCAATTTCTAGCCATAAAGAATTGCATGTAAATGTGATGAATAGGTCTGGGCACCCAAAAACTATGACATATTGCAACACAATCTTGATAGTTCTGGTAGTAGTAGTGTGGACTTCCTGTGAATGATCCACGGTAAGAAGGTTACTTGACCTACGGATGAAGGTTTAGTGATACCATTACTGATAGCTTCAACTAAGGCATTATGCGAGTTGGATCTATATTTTTTCTAAAATGATTTCTTTCTGAAGTGTCTGAGCCATTTGCCTTCAACAAAACATTAGGCATCAACCACATAGGCTTGGGTTATCCTGTGCAACGTAGGGGGGGTGGTGCTGAAATCTATAGCTCTGTCATGCAGCCTATATGAATAATATTCTACCATGGTGATTTTCTAATGCTTCATGTTCTGATAGCGAGGACATGATCTGTAGTAAAGGTTCTCATGGAAGCCATCTTCTCTATGAGGAAACAACAATGGATACTGCATTGATGTAAATTTACAATATGTCTCTTCTACTTTTTGGATCTGAGATGAGCGTTCCTGCACTACTAAGCCACGTCCCTCATCGCTGTTGCCTAAATAATTGATGACCAAATCGACCACCTCTGATGCAACTGGATGAGCATAGATATTGCCATGTTGTTGTGGAGCTAAGAACAGTTTTGTAGCATAGTGGTCATCATGATTTTCAGAAAGGTTGTTTGCAGCCAGCCTATCACGGGCAGTTCTAAATATTCACACAATTGGGTTATGGGCATTGAGCATGGCTATCAAGGCAGCAACCATTTCCTCATTTGGCTCAAAGCTTTTCTCGTAGGCCTGCGCAACTGTCATCCGATTTTTGATTTCATTACAAGTGTTAAAGATATATAGCTAGCAATATTCCAGTCTTCTACCATGGGCAGGTCTTAGTGATCCTTATTCGATGGCATAACTGGCCACTAATTTGAGCACATAAGGTCTGTGGCCACCATATAAATGGCGTCTATGACTTTGACACCCGTAGAGGCCATGGCAAATGTTGACGGTGGATAGCGTCACATTTTATATATCAAAAGGCATGAAATATACATCAATATCTAGAAGGCTAGGGGTTTATCTAACAATTTCTATGAGTTTTGGTGATTTATCAGTTTTTAGGGACTGAACCAGAAAACACCGAAAAAGGGACATAACTACAAATCGACACCATGGAATTGTCCAAAACTCAGGAATACGGCAAACTACTCTAGAAGGATCCAGAAGACACCAGAGCGAAGGGGAGGTAGGGCCACCTCCAGGTGGGGCCGGCCGGCCCCACCTACCAGGCCGGCTGGCCTCCTGTGAGGGAAACCCTCTCCCCCTTCTGGAATGTCCTTCCACCGCCTTTGAGGATCAATCTTAGCCCTACGTGAAGTCAGTTTGATCAAATGGCTGCCGTGCATTCCACCGGGCTATATAATCAAAGCCAGACCTCTCCCTAGAAACCCTAATCCATTCAACTCATTCATTCCATCTCGAGATATTTGGTAATCAAGTCATCTAGAGCTTCAAGTTCTAGTTCTTCATAGCCTTCTAGTTCATAGTTTAGCCTAGTTAGATCTAGAGTAGAGGAAGTCAAGTTCTTCATCGATCTTAGACTCCCGACGTTGTCAAGAAGAGAAGAGTCTGGTATAGTTCTTAAGCTATTCTTTCTTATTGTAATATCTACATTTATATGATTATTACTAGCAACATTATTCTTCATTATTATGTTCTTGATTGCATTGTTCATTGTCTACTTTAATATGTCTAGTATAGTTAGTTTGCTATTATATTCATGCACTGGTTCGTATAGCGCTCATCTATTCAATTGCATGGTGAGTGGTAGGCAATATGTAGACGTGGTGTCTAGATGCTTTGCTTATCTGCGAATATCCACAGTCGACCGGGTAGTGAGGTAGATCGTTGGTGTGACAGACCCATTGAGTCCTCTGTAGGCCTTCCCCATATGGTGGATTGGTAGAGTGGGATTGTCAGGTTAAGAGGAGGTTCCTATACTCATCTTCTCCTGTACATTGCTCCGATGTGTTAGGAAACTATAATAGTATAACTTAGCCATGATTGTTAGACATACTTACACTAAATGGATAGCTTTGACTGTAGCTTGAATACTTAGGAGTTATTTCTCTATTACCTAATTAGACAAATGCTGACATCATTAGAGTGCTATGATGGGATTAGTATTATTAGGAGATGATTGATCATATTTATCACATTTATCATATTTATTATTATTTATCTTGTGACATCTTCCTATTATTGAGGAGAGTTGACATTGGCTACATCTCTTATTCACTGCATATATAAGTATTATCAATACTATAGAGTAGCTTCTTAGCAATGCCTTCCCAGTAATAGAATATAAATGACAACCTGGTAATACTCTAGGTAAAATGCTACAATGATATTATTATCTATCCACTTGCAGAATTATTTTTAGTTTATAATCATCTTTATTTATTTCTACCTAGTCACATAAAATGATAAGATTTAGTCCTAGAGTTTATTCCTAGCTTTACAATTGGGGATGACAACCTAGTTTCACAGTTAGGAGTAAGGGTAGATAGGCTAGTGGCTGGTTGCTATAGGCAAGTTAATTAATATCAATATTTATAGTGTCACTGTGTGGGATAGAAAATTAAGATTTATTGTAGTGACATTAGAAATGCCAACAAGCATTTTTGGCACCATTGCCGGGGAAGGCTAATAACTTAGGAAAAGTATTGATAACCATATGCATCACAATAAGTTGATCACCCAATGGACCTCTAACTCAAATAGGCTAACCCTTGTTTCTTCTACTTGTGTATCTTATGCAGGGTAATGAATGAATGAATGGTTTTTGATCTCTCGGACAATTACACCAAAGATCTAGAGAAACTCTTAAAAAGAAGAAAGTTTGCAAGAACGAGGGACATTTTTGAATCACCATCAAGTACACCCTCTATTGAGACTTGTTCTTCACACAAGAGCAAGCTCCTTCATTCGAAGGAGAAGAATCAGAAGGATTAGAAGTTAACTTGACACCAGTTTTTCAAGCCATGGCTGAGAAGACACTATGTGAATTCTCTACTCCAACATCCACCAACATCCATACTGGACCTAATGTCGATATCAAAAACAATAGATTCGAGCTCAAGCCTGCGCTCATCACTTTGGTGCAAGCTAATCAATTTTGTGGAAAGGCACATGAAGATGCAAGTGCACACTTACAACACTTTTTGGAGATATGCAGCACCTTCAAGATCAAAGATGTACCAAAAGATGCTATCTTACTTCGCCTATTCCCATTTTTGCTGCTAGGAAAAGTAAAACAGTGGTTCCATAACAATGAGGCAATCAACATTACATGGGACAAATGCTCTACTACTTTCCTGGCCAGATTCTTTTCAACAGGCAAGACCACTGCACTGCGTGAGAAGATCTCAACCTTTCAACAGTAATATGATGAATCGTTTGCCGAGGCATGGGAACGCTTTCAAGATTACATCGCAGAATGCCCTCATCATGGAATGGAGGATTGGCTACTTATGCAGACTTTCTATCATGGGCTAGTACATTCTAGCACTCGTGAGTCCATGGATGCTGCAGCTGGAGGAGCTTTCCTTTCACTTAAGCTCGCCGATGCAACAGCACTCGTTGAGAAGATGGCCTCGAATCAAAGCTGGAATGAAGAACGCACTCAACCTCGCAAGAGAGGAGGCACTCATCATCTCAAGAAAGTCGATACATTCACCAAAAAGCTAGACCTCATCATGAAGAAGCTCAAATATAGAGACACTAAAAAGAGAGAACACTAGAAGAAACATTCTGGTTTTTGACAAAGCGTGTGTCATAAATCATGCTCCTTAAATCAAGGTTTATGATGTCAATGTGTTCATAGAATGTTAGAATGTCACCTTTCTAACATTTAATGAACATATTGATGTCATAAATTGTGGTTTAAGGCACATGGTTTATGACACGCGTTCGTCACAAACTGAAGCATTTCTTGTAGTGGAAGTCATACACATTAATGGTTCCTATATGAATTATGAAGAATGTAGAAACACAGGACACTCAACAGTCAACTATCCTGAAATCTAAGAGGTCATGAACTACATCAATAATAACACCAACTATCATCCTCAACAAGGTCAAGGATGGAACCGATCAAATCAAGGATGGAATCAGCAACCATGACAAGGTAATTTTCAAGGTAACACTAATTACAGCAATTATAATTTACCACCTTTATGAGATCTAGTTGCTGGTCAATCTAAATTGCTAGACCAAATATTTAAAAAGGTAACTTTGAATGATAAAGCTTTAAAAAACATAAACACTAGACTAGATACCTTTGCTTCTGCTATTAGAAACCAACATAGCTTCAATAAAATGTTAGAATCACAATTAGCTCAATTGGCATTTGTTGTTCCTCCAATGGAAAAAGGTAAGGCTCTGAGCTAATTAGAAGATTTAGAAACTGTAAATCTTGCCGATATTCACAATACAGGTGTTGACGGTCACTAATGTCAATTATAACCCATCAATTATCATTAAACTTGACATGAAATGAACCACAGAGCATAGGTATAGGGTTTTGATCTAACGAGTTCCATAAGTTTTGGTGAATCTATGTTTCTACAGGTACATACTGGAAAAGCTATCAAAGTTGACCAATATGACAGTATAAAAGTATCTCAAATGTTAGAATACACCATTGCGATGGGCTCATCGAGATGATCGAAATGGATATATCATTTGCCATATTTGGAGTCCCGAACGAAAAGATATCACACCTGGAAGCAACACCTATGCAGGAAGGATCTAGAAGAGACCAGAAACCACCTCGCGGAAGGGGGAACCCACCTGTCACAGGGGGAGACCGGCCGGTCCCACCCCGGACCGGTCGGTCTGGCATTTTGGCCATTTTGGCCCAGCTTTAGCCCACGGGATCCCCTGCCTTTGAGGAAGAATCTCAGCCGCCCGCCAATGTCGTTTTGATCCAAGGGCTCACGTTAATCGCTCCTCCCTATAAAAGGAGCCCCAAACCCCAGGGGGAGGTATCCCCTGGAAACCCTAATTCATTATTCGTTGGGATCCATTCGAGAGGCGTCCCTTAAAAGGATCATACTCTCATGGAGATCAACACACCAGGGAGATTAGGGCTAGACTCTTCAATGTAATAGTTTAGCAACATGAGAGCTAGGATTGAGAGGCTTTGTTCTGAATCTCGCCGTGGAGCCTTGGAGGTCTGGTATATCTTTGTATCTTATCTTTGCAAGACTTATGCTTTAGTATAATTATCTTCTCTATTTACTTCTATGCCTTATTTGTATGATTAGTGTAGTTATTGCATCTTAGCATAGGATCTCCGCCTGTACTAGGTGCTCTAATTATTACGTATGGCTAGAGTAGTAATCGATAGTGTAGACATGGTGTCTAGGCTATAGGTTACCTGAGGTTGCGCCCAATCCTTACGGTTAGTTGTGGTAGCCCATAGGGGTGACAGCTCTATATGGCCTTCGTATTCCACCACGTTGGGATTGGTGTTTCGTACGGCTTTTGGCAGCCTTCCCCAATTACCTTCTTCCCAGTCTTATTCGAGAGTTGGAAAGGTATTGCTGCCCCGAAGTGCTATGGTGTGTGCTATACTTATCCATACATTAGTTACATTCTAGTGTCAACTAGAATAGAACCCGAGTAGTAGAGAAGTACATAGGAACCTTGAACTCTCCCTTAGTCCTCTCAAGTTAGCTGACTATATATTATAGGATTCTCCTCTGTGTGTGATATTGTGCATAACTCTTGTCATTTACCACTTACCCCTACTTAGGTCTAGTTGATATACTAGTTAGTAGATACATGATGGTGAACTATCAATGTCTTTAGCCATTGTTTCCCAGTGGTAAAATATAAATGACAACCTGGTAATACTCTGGATAAAATGCTACAATGGTATTTGATCTATGCGCTTGCGGATACTATTTCTATATTCTAAATGGTGGCATGATTTAATACACTACTAACTGTTCACTCTTATGCCACGGCTTTTTGTCACAACAGCAAGATTTGGTTGCAATAGGGGGTGTTGTCGCAACCATTTGCACTATTGTTTGCTGTAGATAGGTTTTTAGCCACGCAAATTGTTTCGTGGCGCTAAGTACGGAGATCGTTGCGAAAAGTTAGTGTTTTTGCAACTAATTCTAAACGGTTGCAATAGGTGGTAACTATTGCCATGATTTTATTTGTGTTGCGGGCAGTTTCATTGGCGTTGCAATATCGAGAAGATATTGCAACACGTCATTAACAACGGTTGCAATAAGAGATCCCTTTTGCTATGATTGGATTGGCGTTGCGGCAATTTTATTGGCGTTGCAATATAAAGAAGATATTGCAACTTTTTATTGATGGTGGCGATAGAGCGTCAAAGTCGCAACTCTCTATTGATCGTTGCAATACATAGGTTCCCAAGCATAATGGCTAAATAAAATAAAAAATAAAATTGAAAAGCCCACAATATAGTTCGTTAAATAAAAAATTAAATTGAAAAGCACGCAATCAGGTTTTGAACCTGAGACTTCAGAGCCAACACGTAGGTTACTTGCCATTGGACCACATCTGTGTTTGTGCTGGTGGAGCCACAGTATAATATACAAACAATAAAAGCCATTTGGGACCACAGGATTCTAATCTGTATGTAACTCTAGGTAACTCGATCAAATCATCCGTAGCCACGGCGCCGCCTTCTCTTCCTGCCGTCACGCCCGCTAGCCTGCCCTTACCTTGCAGCGACATTGCCCGCCCTTCCCTGCAGCCTTGCAGCGACGCTGCTCACCCTTCCGCAGGCTGCAAGCTGCAGCCAGCGGGTTGCCGCCCTTCTTTGCGGACAGCAGCACCGTGGCCCTTGAACTACTTGCACGCAGCGGTGTAGTGCCCTAGCGTGCCATTGCGCACTCTCCATCATCAACAAGAAGAGACGTCCATCGTCTGGCCGGACATCACAATCGGACAGCAAGAGATGACACATGTTCGTATGCATGAATTGTTGCAGTGCCATAATATACCTAGACACTTTTAGCATGCAAGACAAAAATAATCAAATTCTTTGCAATTTAGGCATGCCAGGTTTAGTTAATCCAAAAAATAAAATGAGTGAATTACCTTTTGTATAGCATCAAGTCAGTTTGTGATCTGTTCAATTAACTTGTTATAGGAAAGAGTCATCTCATGGCTGCAGCCAGCAGATTAACATATTCAGTTTTGCCTAGCCAAGCCATCTAGGTATGATGTATATTTTTAAAGGTGGATTTTAGAAATTTTACTATTTTAATTAGTTATTGATTAACACATGGTGAAATATTTTCCTTCTAGTTTAGGATCTTGTGATATTTGGAAGATAGAATTCATGGCAGATGATAACAATTGGAGTTGGATGCTATTGCCTCGGTCAATAGCTGAGTGGCAAGCTGGACTTGATAAATTTATTGATACTACTTTTGAAGGCACCTATGCATCAGAAACTGCACCATGTCCGTGTTCAAGGTGTCATGGAGTCGTGTATAAAACAAAATCCAAGGTTCAGATGGACTTGCTAACTAAAGGTTTTGATGATGATTTCGTGAAAGAGAAAGGTACTGCTGAACCTTGCAATAATGATGATAGGGATGTAAATGAAGGTCTGACAGATGATGCATCTGCTGCTAACAATCTGGTATCCGCATTAATTAGGGGTGAGTCCAGTGGTAATGACAATGAAGAGCCAAATGAGAGTGCAAAGTAGTTCTTTGATTTGTTGAAAGATGCACAACAAGAATTGGCGCCAGGCTCCCGGTTTACTAAGTTATTCTTCATGGTTAGGCTCTTTCAGCTTAAGTGCATGGCTGGATGGAGTAACCGACCAACCGAGCAAGTGCTTGAACTAATCTCATATGCGTTCCCTCCAGGACATTGTATCCCAGACACTTATGCAAAAGCACGGAAGCTTCTTCGTGACCTTGGCCTCACATACATTAAGATCCATGCTTGTGTGAATGACTGTGTGCTATTTCGTGGGCCATTTGCTGATATGGACACATGTCCAACATGTGGTGAGAGTAGATGGAAGAACAACACAAATTCTGATGAGAATGGTGAGTGTAGCGAAAGTGGTGGACCAAAGAAGAAGCACACTCCTTGCAAAGTTCTAAGGTATTTTCCACTTATTCCTCGACTACAAAGATTATATATGTCGAGAAAACATCATCATTGATGCGGTGGCATGAGGAAGAAAGGATCCGTGATGGGAAAATGCGGCACCCTGCAGACTCGTTGGCATGGCAGCATGTGGATGTAAAGTATAAGAATTTTCATTCGGATCCACGTAATGTTAGGCTTGGACTTGCATCTGATGGCTTTAATCCATTTGGGATGATGAATGTCAATTACACTTGTTGGCCTATGATACTGATTCCTTATAACCTACCTCCTTGGTTGTGTTTGAAACAACCTTTTTGGATGATGTCAATGTTGATACCTGGGCCTAAATCTCCTGGAATGAACATTGATGTATATTTGCAACCTCTGATCAATGAGCTACTTGAGTTGTGGGTTAATGGAGTTGAAGCATGTGATGAGAAGGAGAAGAAGAATTTTACTCTACATGCAATTTTGTTATGGACAATTAATGATTTCCCCGCATATGCGATGTTATCTGGTTGGAGCACAAAAGGCAAGTTTGCTTGTCCTTATTGTCATAGGCATACTGATTACTTGTGGTTAAAATATGGTTCAAAGCATCTTTTATATCTAAAGGTTGTACAAAGCAACTATAACTTATTTCATTCAGGAAAGAGCAGCCTTCAAAGTGTGTGAAATTGAGACCAACCTGGTAGAGTAGTTACAACTGCTGAGGAAAACATGATTTTCCAGTCATGCTATAAAGAAACCACACAAGTCAAATCATCCAAAGTACATGGGCATGGATACATGGCAAAATATCGAACTCGCAGAGAACTTATGAGAGAGAACCTTGAAGTACATGCACGTGCTGAAGCTGTAGCCAAAGAGAGGAGACTTGCTTATGAAGTAGAGGTTGAGAAGCTGAAAGAACAGCTTGCACAGGAGGCTGCAGAAAGGGAAAGGGAGAAAGAAGAAAATAGGAGAAAGATGCAAGAGGATTTGGAAAATGCTAAGATAGCACTCAAAGAAGAAATGAAGCAAGAATTTCTTCTTATGCTAGCGCAGCACAAAGAAGGAACTATAAATCAAGTAAAATTTCAGATTTTTTCCATCCTTCATTCTTTCAATAAACTTATAATTATGATGCTAATCTTTTAGCTCAACATTTTTATGTGTAGAGTAACAATGTCAGTATATATAGAGATTGCACCTACCATTCAAGAGGGCAATGTGACTAGTCAACATGCAAACGAAAAAGAAGATGGATTACAACAGGTAATGACATTATTGCACTATATTCCAAGTAATCTTGAGCACAAGCTATGTGCCTTAAAAGAGCTAACATAGAACAAACAATTTAATGTTTGTAGACTGATCCAGGAAGCGTTATCACCATACAAAAAGATGCAGCACCACCTACTCGCTGCAGTAACAATTCTAATAATGTTAGCAGAAATCTTTTCAATGAAAACAATGCAAATGTGGTACCAAGGACATATATCAGTTCACAGCAGCTGCTGCAAAGAACAAGAAGTCAGACAAAGAAGAAGGTAATAACTACAATATGTAGAGGAAATATTGCAAATGCATTTATAATACAAAGCTGAAAACTGCACCTTGTGCAGTTCTGGTTGGGTGCATTATTATATATAGTAAATTACCTTGTCTGTGATACTTGATAATACCAAAGTTGTATAGGGTTTAGAGAAGCTTGTTGTTGTGAAAGTTCATGATTTTAGCCCTGCAGAATTGGGAGTTATAAAATTTAGATGAAGCTTGTCAAGTTTTGAACTTACTCTCTTAGTCTGCAGAGCAGTGGGTCTGTGTGATTTTTTCCTTGATGACTTGATGACTGCAGAATCTGATTTTAGAAATAACTACCAATGTGTAGTGAATTTCGTTAGCTTTCCCTATTGTTAAAGAATACAAATTTTCATTGTCTACAACTCTAGTTATGATTTTTCTAAGCAACTGTGTTGCTGCTGCCTTCAAAAATTTAGATACCTTGGCAGCAAGTTTTGACTAACTAGATAACAATTAAAGAACTTGGTTGCTATATTGGGGCTGTATAGGTTCTATTAGCTTGCTCCTGTAGATTTTAACTAATTGGATGACATTCAGATAACATGGTTGATGTATTGTTGTACCGCTCTGTTATCCTACAGTGCTCAGCCTAGAAACTGTCAACTCTAAATGAAAATATTTAGCTTGCTTTTTCTAGGAAGCCTAATTAGTCACTAGAGCCATGTCAATGTTCTTAATGAACTAGATTTATGAGTTGCTAGCTTCATGATTTTAGCCCTGGAGAATTAAGAGTTATGAAATTTTGAAGTGGCGTGTCATGATTTGACCTTCTGCACCAGCAGTAGGCCTTTGTGATTTTCAACTTTGATAACTGTAGAATCAGACTTTACAAATAACTAGAAAGATGTAGAGAATTTCATGAGCTTTTGTTATTGCTATAGAATATATTTTTTCATTGTCAAGAACTCTAGTTATGATTTTTCAAACCAAATATGCTGCTGCTGCCATTTGTCATTTTTTTCTACTTTTGCTTAAATAAAATGACACCACTCCTACCATAGTCTTCATCAATCCTACTTTTGCTTAATTACAACCATGTTTTATCTTAATATCTTTACATTTTGTGCATTAAGTAGTATATCAAATATTTTGCTAATATTGCAATCATATTCTTTTTTTGGTCAAGTAGGTGGACAATATTCAAGTGCAAGGCTCACAATGAGGCGAGGACATAGCCAAGATGATGACATGTTGCGCTGCTAGGAAACCATCAAGTGTTGCATAGATGTTAGGCAGTCTTATATTGGTGCAACTTTTAGAAAGTTGTGAAATAATGAGTGAACTGTCATTGGTTTTTGATTTTTAGTATTTATTTCAATGCTTTGTCAACTTATTGAATGATTGGTTATAACTAATATATCTGAGTGTAATGGCTCTTGTTATGGATTATTCTTTTTTTAACCATATATCAAATGCTATAGCGTTGCAATACAAATTATGTCAATGACTTGCTATATGTGGCAATAGGGTCTATGGCAACGAGAAAGAGCGTGGCAAATGGTATTATTGCCATGACAGGACAATTGTGGCAATAACAAATGATCTTTTGCAACGATTGAAATTACGTTGCCAATGGTATTCTTGCCACAACACAATAACCGTGGCAATAACATATGATCTCTTGCAACGAATGAAATTACATTGCCAATGGTACTCTTGTGACTACACAAAACTCGTGGCAATAACATATGATCTCTCGCAACGATTCAAATTGCGTGGCAAATGGTGTACTTGCCACGGCATGATGATCGTGGCTATATCACCTTATGCAACCAATTTCTTGTGTGGCAATATAAACTATTGCAACAACATTATTTGTGGCAAATGCCTCTATTGCTACGCTATTCATTGTTGCATATACCACCTCTTGCTACAAAGATGGTCGTGGCAAGTGCTTATATTGCCATGACCATGAACGTTGTAACAATGTCCTATTGCCACGCTTGGCAATGAACAGCTATGGTTGCAACAAACCCTAATATTTGCAACGCTAATCTAACAACGGTTGTAATATCTTATTGCAATGTGACTTATTGCAACCATGGGCAACGAACACGATTTGGTTGCAACATATACCTTTTGCAACCAAATTGGACATATTGCAACATTTTCTCGTCATTGCACATGGGTCAGAAATTAGTAGTGATACCACACCTCTTGGTGTTATTACTGGGGATGACAACTTGGCGTTCTAATAGCGATGCTATGCCCACAAGCATTTTTAGCGCTGTTACTAGAGATAACATTAAGAGGTGTCAACAACAGGTCATTACTACACTCAACCAGTGGATGTGCAATGGGTTGACCACTCACTCCATGAAAAGAAAGGAGACCCTGGAAGGCCTGTCATTTCTATTTCAATAGGATGTCACACCTTTCCAGAGGCTATCTATGATTTCGATGCAAGTGTCAACATTATGCCCAAGGTAATTTATGAAAAGATCCTAGAAGATCCTTTGTTGTACACAACCATGTGTTTGCAGCTTGCAGATCAGTCCATTTTCTACCCAAAGGAGTTTTGAAAGAAGTTATTGTTCGAGTGGGACAATCCTATGTCCCTGTTGACTTTGTAGTCATGGAGACTAGAGGAGATGAAAGAGCACCCATCATACTAGGCCGACCATTCTTATGCACAACTAAAGCCATCATCTATGTGGAGCATGCCAAGATTGTGTTTTGCATCAAGAACAAAAAGGAGAAGTTCTCATTCAACAACTGCATCCTCACAACCCCCGCATTCCCACAGAAGCCATAGGAACAAGCCCAACAACCAGCTGAACCTAAGAAGAAGAAAAACAATAGAAGAAGGAGGAAGAGTGAGCTCAGTCAAATCCCAGAAGAGACGGTTCAACTGATCAATTCGGTTAACACCGAATATGACCACCTGCTAGCACCACCATACATTGTCAAAAGAGAAGACCCAGGAGTCCTGACTATTGAGTGCACAGTTAAGCAAATGGTTTTTCCTAAGACCTTTTGTGACACTGGATCAGGGGTCAACGTCATGTTAAAGGTAGCATACAATTATTTTTTTGGTGATGAACTGTTATACCCAACCTATATACAGCTGTAGATGGTGGACTTATCAACAAGATTCCCAGAAGGCATAGTGAAGGACGTTGCGGTAAAGATTAAAGATTATTATATACCTGCAGATTTCTTGGTTCTTGACATGCAGGAAGACGACGACACACCCATCATTTTGGGAAGACCTTTCCTCAACACCGCCAATGCAATCCTCTACATGAGATCCGGACAAGTTCACTTCCACCTCCCTGTTGGAAAGGTACGTTGCGACTTCAATAGTTACACTGACAATAATTCACCCCACAAGATTCGAAACAGGAGATGCCGATCTCGCCATAGAGAGAACCTACTCTCAAAGAAGGAAGGAGAAGGCTATCCTAGTGAAGATACAAGGTACGAGGATCAAATCACTAAACAAGAAGCAATAGAACCTCGCTGGAGCGAGTGGGACAAAGAAACTGAGAGAATGGAGCAAATTGCTGAACAAGAAGCAAGAGAAATACAAGAATAAAATCAAAGATGGTTGGAAGAAAATAAAGAGACATCATTGCAAGGTGAAGAACTGTCTGAGGCATCCTCAGACAATGAATCCTACAAGTAAGTACCCTTTCCAACCTAGTCCTGTCGGTAGACATTATATTCCACACCCTCGCCATAAGGTAACAACGGTAGTTATCTAATTACTTTAGTACATTTATTCTTTTGCATGTTTATAAAGAAAATAAAAAAATTCTTTACTATTTTAAAACTTTAAAAAGCTCCAACGGATTAGGCTTATGGTTTACCCCGTAAGAATAGTCATGCTACACAAATTAGGCTTATGGTTTACCCCGTAAGAATAGTCATGCTACACAAACTTTAAAAAACAAATTTTTATTTATTTGCATTATAAATAGAAAAGCACAAAAATCATGCTACACATTCATATCTGCTCATAAAGATAAATCAAATACTCATCTAGCTAACCGCTAACCCATTATCATATTCGAGCCTCGAGTTGGAGTATATATTTGCAGGATTATACAATTAAGGAGTGAGACAGGTCAGTGGTGCTGATGGTCCTTAATGTCAATTATAACCTATCAACTATTACATATAATAACATGAAATGAATCACAAACAATAGTTGTAGGGTTTGATTCTAATAAGTTCTATGAGTTTTGGTGAATCATGGTTTCTACAGGTACATACCGAAAGAGTTATCAAAGAGAGCCAATATAACAGTATAAAAGTATCTCAAATGATGGATTAGGATGCACCATTGTGACGGGCTCGTCGAGACGATCGAAACAGGTATATCATTTGCTATTTTTGGAGTTCCAGATGAAAAGATATGAATTCCACCGCGGGGGCTGCACTAGAAGACTCTAGAAGGCGCGAGAAGACACCACAGCGAAGCGGACCGAGAACGGACCCAGAGTGGGACCGGCCGGTCCCACCCCAGACCGGCCGGTCCGCTACAGTGCCCAAATGGGCCCAGCTTTGGCCCAAGTGCTCCACTGCCTTAGGGTTTCAATCTCAGCCGTCCGCCAATGTCGGTTTGATCCAAGGGCTCACGTTAATCGCTTGGGTCTATAAAAGGAGCCCCCAGACCCCAGAGGGAGAGGCATCCCATGAAACCCTAATTCATATTCTCTGAGGAAGGCTCATTTGAGAGGGGTCCCTTGAATGGATCAACCTCTCATGAGTCATTAGAAAATAGGGAGAGAGGAGAGGAGAGAGTAGAAGGTGGAGCCGGCCTGTCGGATCCCCTCAACTTTGTACCTCTACGGAGACGATCCATTATCGATTCATCTTCAGATTCTCCTGTCGGTAACTCTAAGTTCTCTATTTAATTAAGTTTAGTTCTTACTTTACTTTGCTTACTGGATCTCTGCTCGTGTTGAGTGCTCTAGTTATTGCGCATAGCTAGAGTAGTAATCGTTAGTGTAGACGTGGTGTCTAGACTAGGGTTTACCTAAGTTTGCGCCCAATTCTTACGATTAGTTGTGGTAGCCTTTAGAGGTGACAGATCTATTGGTCTTCGTATTCCACCACGTCGGATTTGGTGTTTCGTAGAGCTTTTGGTAGCCTTCCCCAACTACCTTCTTCCCAGTCTTATTCGAGAGAGTTGGAAAGGTACTGTTGCTCCAAAGTAAGTCAAGTATAGTAAGCCCAATCCTTAGTTATATATCTAGTTGATCTTAGACAACCCTTCTCTTCCCATGAAAAATATTTATCTTTTCTACCTTTGGACATTCTTGATTCGATACTAGTACACTTCGCGTTCCTTATGGAAAAATTGATACCTTGGAATAGTCTTAGGTGAAAGCTACAGCGGTATCCGTGCGCTATGCGGATCTTTTTTTGCTTTTGCGTTAAAATATACAAACAAGTGGGTCAATACTGCTAAGCTTACTCTAAAAAGATTATTCAAGCAAAATATGGCAAACATCTAGCTTGGGGGAGGAGCATCCCCTAGTTATCAGGTAACTATACCTACGCGATTTATTGAGTCTGTCTTATAGTTATAAAATACCAAAAATATGTGGATACATGAAGGTCCACGTCTGTTTAGCCTTTTAAGAGTCTTTAGTTAAATAAAATTTTAAAAAGCAATAAAAAGAAGTTTTGTTCAGTCTTAGTTAATTAGAGTGTGTTTAGAGTCAACTATGAACTAGAAGTTTTTGTTTTGAAAATGATGAATAGTTGCTCTACTAGAATTCTTTCAAATACCTAGTTTTCAACCTTGAGTTCTCCTAAGTTTTGAACATGATTGCTTTAACTTGATAATTTACTCTGAGCCTAAAACTTGTGGAGTAATATGCTTGAGCTAAGTCTAGGTGATTGACAGATATGATATTGTAACACCCTAAAATTTGGCTCTTTGAAAGTAGGGAGAAAATGATATGATTTTGTATTTTTGTGCTCATGAGAATATATAGCAACATGATATTTTTCATTAAATTAAAATTTAACATGGGTATAGCGACATGTTTGTGCATTCATCTTGAAGCATATGATTTCTTTTGTGATGAGTGGTTTTCACCAAAATTCAAAAGAATTCGATATAACGTTTGAAAATTAGATTGAGGCTTTACAAAAAAAGGAAACTTTTTCTTCCTCTTTTTCGGCGTGCAGACCCTAGGTCACTCCTTCCCGACCCGCATCCCACCCCACCTCCGCTGAACCCAAATCGAAGCGTGCCGCTTACCTATCCTAGTCCTAGAGCAAGTTGCATCTACAATCAAGCTCACAAAGCCGGCACCAAACTTTAATCCAATCTCATTGAGTACAGTTCATCGACAATCCGCTTCTCTATCAACATATCTGTACAAACTTTTTAGAAACTGTTTCAGGGCTTTTTTCTCGAACTCGTTCCAACTTTCCTATGAGCATAATCTAATTTTTAGATACTCTAAAATATCTTTTCATGAGCTCCAAATATTTTATTTTGGTTCATCATGTCTCCGAGAATTTTCCCCCGAATTTTTAGAGCTTTCGGATTATTTTTGTGGCTTAAATATTTATTCTAGACTTTTCTAGAATTATTTTAATCCTAAAAAAATAATTAATTCCAAAAATAATTAAATCTCTATTTTGCCACCAGCCCTCAAAGCCCATGTGCAATAATCATAATAATTTCTAAAAGCCCATGCATTTATTTGCTAATGGGTTTAATGGTTATTTAGGCCCATTAGTAATGTTAGAGGGTGCAACATCAATTAGTACCATATCGCTAGTTGATGTCAACATGAGGTATTTTTCTCCCTATATATATATACCAACACCTTGAGCAAAGCACATCAATTACCATGAGGGAAGCCCCTAGTTTGGGAACCCTAGCTAAGGTAGTAGGTATTGATATTTTTCTCCTCCCATTACCCTTTTTCACAACCAAAATTGGGTAGGCTACATTCTTCTTGATTTGAGGATTCATCTCATGATGGTTCCCGTGGAGTTCACCGCTCGTGATCATTGGAGTGGTGAGCCTTTTCAATCTGCAACTATATTGGCTTGCTCTCATTGCTTCATGATTAGTCATCAACGGTTGCTAACTGCTGTAGCGCTGCTGTCCCTGCTGTCCTGATCCACCGACAGGTCTCCCTTGTTTCCGTCGGTTGCTGATGCTTGTCATCAGCATGGAAGTCATGGCCCCGATCCGCTGATTCCACCTCTTGGCAGCAACGTCATCATCGCTTTTGTTAGCCGATCACTTCTTGCCGTCATTGCTCGAGGTGAGCATGCCACGTTAGGCATCCCTCTAGTGTTTGGGTTTTGCAGCTCGATTGTCTCTCATGCTTCCTTCCTATCCGATCTGTCCGGCGTGTGTATGTTTGCCAAAAGGTCACTAAGTCATCACCTTTGTTCTCCGAGTTGATGCTCCCTCGCATCTGCATTGAAAAGCAATATCATCGCAGCCGAACTACGGTCGGCTATCTCCACGTTTCTCTCGTGATCCGCAAACCGCAACCATATGGCACTTGCATCCGTACTAGTACGCTTTGGCCGGCCAAGAGAAGAGCAGCTTGACATTGCCAAACACCGCACGTATCTAGTTCTCCTTTAAGCTTTGTGTATAGTTAATCCAACCAAAAAGTTCGACGTCTTTAGTCATATATATGTTGGTTTGTCTATTTTAGCTCTAAATTAATTTGTTCATTTGGAGATAAGCTAGTAATGACGCAGATCAAGACGTTAGTATCAATGTTTTCATGTCACATGTTTATTAAATTGACTAATATCAATGCAACTAGTTCATAATTAAAATCAATCTTAGGGTTTTCACACCAGATCTTTTATAAGTACTTATTAAATTGATTAATGTTAACTTAAGTATTTCTTTTATAATAAATGTGTAGTTGAAATCCAATTATATATAGTATTTATAGGTGGTTCGCATAAATCTATCTTTTGCAAAGTTAAAAGTTTAACTTGACTAAATTATACGACAATGTTTCTAAATAAAATGACTAGCTTTAAGGCTGGATTTTCAATTTAATACATGCCGAATAATCTGAATTATTATTATTCACATGATTTTGGTTAGTTAAAATGAATTAAGCATGTAGCCTTTTGTTTTATGTGACAATATAAAACTTCCGCTAGTTTTTTTTCTTTTAATAAATAGTTTCGTCATAGACATTTCTTGTGATCTTGTCACCATAGTAATAGCTCTCTTTTGATATGTTGTTTACCGTCCTTGTGTGATGTATTGTTCTTAGATACTTCTATTTGTTTCTTGTATGTTTGCCTATGCGTGATGCTTGCTACGAGTAGAATGAGAACCGTTTATGAGTGCTGGAGATCAACAGGTGATGACCAAAAGTAAAGTATGAGCAAGTTTGATGAAGCGTATAAGGCAAGTATAGTTTGGTTTTTCTTTTCGTGACCATGATCTCGTAACATGAATAATGGAATATGCATTAACATTAAAAGATGATTTTATTACAGTTATAGAGATCTAGAGCTTGGTATTTTGTTGCTCTAGTTTCTCTCCATAAGGACTTATCTGTAAGTGGTCACCGGGATTGACAGTACAACTGTGAGGGCTATATGGCTCTGGCTTTAGCCAAGTATGAGGACCTTTTCTAGCTTGTTAGAGGTTACCGAAAGGCGCAAGAGGGGCTTTACACGATGGGCATAGCGTGGCTTCTGTCCTCATGTGTTGCTGCTGCGGTGTGAACCATTTGGAAGGGGGATTCTATGTGCGCTTGTCGAGGGAAACCTAGCGGCCCTAACTTGTTAGACGAACCTTTGAAAGGCTTCATAGTGAACCCTGCCGGCCCTCCTTGGTAGTGGGCTAAGAGGTTGGCCGCCTCGGGCGAAAGGGTAAATCACGACTCACAGTGAAAGTGTACACCTCTGCGCAGAGTTTAATAAACTAGTATACTAGCCGTGCCCACGGACACGGGCGGCCTTGGGGATTCTTATGGAATAGCTGATCACCGATGTATAATGTTTAATTATGTTGCTTAATCATATTGTTAATTTTTATGTATTATTCTTTATTCTTGTTCACTTGATCATGTGGTTATGGGAAGAGCTACTACCTTGTTGCTATACTTGCGGAGTTCGACATGGACTCACTCTTGCTATTCCTCCCACACCTCGGGGAGAAGTTTAGGCTTGTGATCAACCGGTCGGTTGTCCCCCGTGGATTGGAGTCTTTGTCTCAAGATCGAGTGTTTTTCCGCTGTCTTCTATTTAAGGTTATATTCTTTATATGAGTATTATATATATATATGAAGCATTGTCTTTTGATATTACTCCTATTTGTAGTCATATATGAGATTTGACTTCTGGGCTCACATATGATGTGTATCTGGTTTTGTTCTTAAACTGGATGCTACAGATATAAGAGAGTCCATTTTGCTTTTTCTTTTTCCTAACGATGCTAAATTCTAGAGATTTATCTTGTGAAAATTTCAAACCCTTACATGATGAGCTCTTATATGACAAAAGTTGAATTCCTACCAAGGCCATATGATACATATTTAGATTAGGAAACCCTTGCTCATTTATGCTACTTACTTTTCATTGAGTTTAGTCAACCTTTGTCATATACTTAAGAGAGTCTTGTCATACTTTTAAAATCAAGATCACTCACACACTCCATCCACATATGCATTACTCTTACCCTGAGAGTAAGCGCAATCATTTTTCCACTTTTATCCATTTCCACCTCAAAATGTTTCTCCTACATTGGGAGAAAATACCCAAAAATATACATAAACCCATAGGACAGACCTTTGTTTATTTGCTCTAAGTTCTTCATTGTTATCTCTTCAATCAATTATTGTATCTAAGGATGAATGTGGCTTAAAAAAGGAGAAGAAGAGAAGTAAAAAGGGAGTAAAAGATGGTACTCAGATACCTTCCTCCCAATTAAAAAAAAGAAGAAGAGAGAAAAGAGAATAAAGATGGCCCATGTTTTTCTAAGAAGTTCTAAAAGTCTAAGAAAGAAGAGAGATTCATTTTGAAGAGCAAAAGAAGAATTAGAATTAGCCACCACATATACACCTATCCACCATATTCCACACACATGCATATCTTGGTTTGATTGTATGACTCGATTCTCTATAGATCTATTGTTTAACTTTACAATATATGAATTGCAAGTATGTTTATCCTTGTTTAATGCCACTCCTATATACTCCACTATAATCCCTTGAATTAGAAAGGCATAACATCATGGATGCCTCAGTGAGATCCACAAATACCATATACTTCGAGAGACTGAGGGTGTCATACAATTAAGCTCTAAGTTTTATTATGTAAACTTGCAAAACTCTAGAACACTAGTTGAATAAAAGAATTTGAGACATAGTCCTTGACTTGATTGTTCTGTCTTTCAATTACTCAAGACCCACATGAAGGTTAAAAGCTCTACAGTTAAAGGTAATATGGGTGAGTTTGAAAGTTAGAGCAGTTTTATCTAATCCAGAGAAAATTTTTATTTGAAAGCATGTGTACTTGTTAGAATAAAAGCATTATAGCAACTCCTGATCCAACTCTAGGTTTTGCTAAGGGACTAGCAAAAGGTAAGATTGGGGGAGTTGTTGACGGTGGATAGCGTCAATATTTTATATATCAAAAGGCATAAAATATACATCAATATCTAGAAAGCTAGAGGTTTATCTAACAATTTTCATGAGTTTTGGTGATTTATCAGTTTTCAGGGACTGAACTAGAAAACATCAAAAAAGGGACATAACTACAAATCTACACCATGGAATTATCTAAAACTCAAAAATACGCCAAACTACTCTAGAAGGATCCAGAAGACACCAGAGCGAAGGGGAGGTAGGGCCACCTCTAGGTGGGGCCGGCCGGCCTCCTGTGAGGGGAACCCTCTTCCCCCTTCTGGAATGTTTTTCCACCTCTTTGAGGATCAATCTTAGCCCTATGTAAAGTCGGTTAGATCAAACAGCTGCAGTGCATCCCACCAGGCTATATAAGCGGAGCCAGACCTCCCCCTAGAAACCCTAATCCATTCCACTCATTCATTCCATCTCGAGATATTTGGCGATCAAGTCATCTAGAGGTTCAAGTTCTAGTTCTTCATAGCCTTCTAGTTTATAGTTTAGCCTAGTTAGATCTAGAGTAGAGGAAGTCAAGTTCTTCATCGATCTTGGACTCCCGACGTTGTTAAGAAGAGAAGAGTCTGGTATAGTTCTTAAGCTTGTCTTTCTTATTGTAATATCTGCATTTGTATGATTATTACAGCAATATTATTCTTCATTATTATGTTCTTGATTATATTGTTCATTGTCTACTTTAATATGTCTAGTATAGTTTGCTATTATATTCATGCACTGGTTCGTATAGCTCTCATCTATTCAATTGCATGGTGAGTGGTAGGCAATATGTAGACGTGGTGTCTAGATGCTTTGCTTATCTGCGAATATCCCCAGTCGTGCCGGGTAGTGAGGTAGATCGTGGGTGTGATAGGCCCATTGAGTCCTTTGTAGGCCTTCCCCTGTACGGTGGATTGGTAGAGTGGGATTGTCAGGTTAAGAGGAACTATAGTAGTATAACTTAGCCATGATTGTTAGACATACTTGCACTAAATAGAGTAGCTTTGACTGTAGATTGAGTATTCAGGAGTTATTTCTCTATTACCTTATTAGACAAATGCTGACATGATTAGAGTGCTATGATGGGATTAGTATTATTAGAAGATGATTGATCATATTTATCACATTTATCATATTTATTATTATTTATCTTGTGACACCTTCCTGTTATTGAGGAGAGTTGACATTGGCTACATCTCTTATTCACTGCATATATAAGTGTTATTAATACTATAGAGTAGCTTCTTAGCAATGTCTTCCCAGTGGTAGAATATAAATGATAATTTGGTAATACTCTAGGTAAAATGCTATAATGGTATAATTATCTGTTCGCTTGCAGAATCAGTCTTAGTTTATATTCATCTTTATTTATTTTACGCCTAGTCACATAAAATGATAAGATTCAGTACCAGAGTTTATTCTTAGCTTTACAATTGGGGTTGACAACCTAGTTTCACAGTTAGGAGTAAGGATAGATAGGCTAGTGGCTAGTTGCTAAAGGCAAATTAATTAATACCAACATTTCTAGTGTCACTGTATGGGATAGGAAATTAAGGTTTATTGTAGTGACGTTAGAAATGCCAACAGCAAACATAGAGCCGTCTTATGTTGTCAAAGAAGTGCCTTGATAGTGATGGATTTTCTCTTGCTACGGGGCCAAGCAAAGGCTGTGGTGGGGGCCTATATGGAGGTAGAACAATGCTCCCTCCTCTGCAGCACCTGTTGTATGCAAGATTTGCTGTGCTGCTACGACCACGGACCAACTCCTCTAGCCAAAAGCGAGCACCATAGTGGGCGCACGTGCAACTTGGTCCTCTCAAATAGAGGGACTATAAATGGTGCCTACAGGTCGGGGTATTAAGAGTAGATGAATGAAATAGGAAAACAACGTGGCCATGAAGTTGATGTATAGAAATGCAATTACATAAACGTAAAAGTTTGTGAAAGGGTGATGGCAGGAAGCACAAATCTGAAGATGTGAATGCGGGACATTAATGCTATGCTGTAGGGGCATATTTTTTTTAAAAAAGGACATGTACAGTGTCCATGTATATATGTGTTGGCGCAAAAAATTGGTCCTCTGTGTAACACACTTGGAGGCCCTTAGAGACCGCGCTAGAGCCTAGAGTCCCTTGATCCCCTGAGCCTGGACGGGCAAGCCAAGCTTGGTGACTTGATCTTAGGCGTGCCAGTCAATTTGACCTGTAATTGACAAGGAAGAAGCAAACATCAAATTCGGGAACCTGCCGGTTTCATTGCCAGACAGTTCCAAGATGTGTGGCCTTCGGATGGCCGATGAATCAAAGGGAATTGACTAGAGAGTCAGCACCTCCAAGTGTAAAGCATAAGATCAAAAATGGCTGTTCATAATGTAGAATAAAAATAAGCGATTAGCTAATCTCATTAGTCGATACATGCGCACAGTAAGTTTTAATGCATGTGTAATGCATGTAATTGCATCTAAAACATCATATGCACACGTATCATGAATAAGAGCATAACTGGATCAGCAACTTAGCCGATACAGGGTCCAAGTTAATGGAGTAAATCATATGTATAGACCTAATTCAACCATCAACCAAATAATAATTTACCAAGACTGGTCTACCGGCCCGTGGTTTTGTTAAACTACTTTCGCAAAGTATGTCGATTCTACATTCATCTAGTCTACTGGCTAGTGGGATTCAACAGATCCAACAAATGATACTAGTTTACTTGATGCTCGAAAAGATCTATACACATGCGCTACTCATGAAAGCATAACTGGATCCACTATTTAGCCGATACAGGGTCCATGAAGAAGGAGCCGACTACTTGTCTTAACCGTAGCTAAATCTTTGATCAAAACAAAACTGGTCTAAAAGGATGGTGGTTTTGAATCGATCTTGAAACTAACCACAAGTAAACCTAAAATTAAGATGAAGCTGGTCTAGAAGGCCGGCTGCTTCGAGATGACCCAATTCTGCTCTTGTTAAGCAAGCATCTCTAAACAAGAACCAATCCTCAAATCAAGATAGAGCTGGTCTAGAAGGCTGGCGGCTCTAAATTGATTCTTAAACCTACTCATGTCTAAATAAGCCTCGAACCCATAAAACGTGACAATCAAGATTGACAAATTAGTCGATGCGAGCCGGATCGACTGTTTCGATAGGGATAATGTGAATCGTGGACAAACACCGAAACAAGAGATCTTTGACAGAGTTTTAAGCTTAATCCAATCTATCAATCTTGATTGGGTAATGATATTATTGCAATAAATAAATCAAATTTAAAAAGGTAACGATAACTTAATGAATCTATTAGATCACCAATCTAATAGAGCCGATAACTAGCATATACCTAATTCGCAGCGGGGTCATTAGATGTAGCCATACAAATGAGATATAAACCAATAACTAGCTCAAATTAAGCTTATACGATGTCAAATGAGGCAGCCATATAAATGAGACATGAACCATAGCAGTACTTACAAGCAAACCGAAGGTCGGACTCAACCGATGCAGCTCGATTCGATGAAAGTCTCACCGAGATCTACTCTACTCCTACTCCTTAAGGGTGGCTGGAGGCCAAAGTTGTTGTTGTATTGATTGATTGGATTTCTTTACAATAGTCCGGTATTTGATACATACAGCCCGAAAACTAGCATGAGTCCTACGTAAATATGAACACAAAATAAAACGGTAACTTGGACTCCGATCCCTTCCTTCTTTGATGGAGTCCGACGTGTCTTCTTCTTCTTTAACCGGTCTTGGATATTTTTCATGTTCTACCAACGCCTTCTATTTTTACCTTAGCCGATCTGCCTGGGTCGCCTTTGATTCGCTTTGACACCTTTGGTCCGTGAATGGCCCACGTCTGTCAAAATATGGTGTCAACACATGCCCCCAATTTTGGGATAAAATTGATTTTATTCCAAAATTCTGAAAAGGAATCTCTGTCATTTTGCCTCAAGGGACGCCCTTGTTTCCATTGGTCCAAAATCGTCTCCCAATAGGCACATCTTTCATCTTTGCATGTAGAACCACGGCGTTTCAGTCTTCAGGGTTCACGAGTCTTCGGGAGTTTATAAACCACACTAATTCCTCTTCATCATGCCTTACGCAGCTGAGTCGTCGCTCTTATCTTCAAGGGTCATGGGCAATTCGCGATCCAATCTTTCATGTCTATAAATACGGAAGATCTCTTCAACAAAGATTCAATAGCAATACCCAGCCGCTTCTCTTTCAGTATTCTTCCTCCTTCGTCTCCTTTCTGAGAGAGCTTCGTACAATGCCTGATCCTCCATGGTCTAGTGTTTCTTCTTTATTTTCATCATGCAGTTAGAAGAAATCTTGTGGTAGGGGTGAAGGTGTTCACAATCTTGGAATCTTTGGGGAGTCCTGATCTAGCCGGGGCAGGTAGAAGAAATCTTGTGAGATGATTCTACTCTCCCCTTGGTTGTGGATTTTGCCTCTCTAAGGCTTCTCCAAGAGACGCTCACCTTCACCCTTTTGCCGTATCATCACGCACCTTCCTAGACTCGACTTCTGATTCTGGTTCTAAAGTCAAGTTAGGGAAGGATGGCGACAAACTCTCCTCCGATCTCTCTGCTCTGGCTTGGTGGCGCTCAACGGCTCCGCCACTTCTACTCGTTATGGCGCTCACGGCTCTGGAACTTCATCTTGTCCTCACTCACAGCTCTATTTTAGAAGGAATTTATTTTTTCTTTATGTTATCGGTAGGCCTCCCTTCAATCCTTCAAAAAATGTAACTATTTTGTATCATATCAAGTTTGGAATATATATGGATTGCCGATACCCTTTCTCTATTTCCTTCTTTGGGATTTTTGTCACGTCTTTTTATAGAATCGGTCCCGTGTATGCATAAGTTTTGAAATCCACTTTTCATACGTTCCTGTATCCTCCTCTTACTTGGACCTATTTTATTCTCCTCTTCATGACTATAAAACTATGGTTAGATCCATCGTTTTTCCTCATTGGCCCTTTAAACTTCTACATTGGATCCCTCGGAATAGCCTATCGAAGGTGCTTCTGCTGATCGATCTAGCGTTCAGAGTTCTACACGGGAAGTAAACCATCTTCACTGAGATTTAGAACGTTCCCGTCTCATCATTGATGGTCTGATAGCTGTTCAAGACTGCCTTAACGATGAGATTTCTTCTTTCAAGGCCTGTTTGGAAATCACCGAAACAATGCTGCAAGTTTGTTGGTCATGTTTTTTCGATGTCACTCTTTGATGTTTTATATCTTCTAATAATTCTTCTTTCCCTTTCTTAGCTGCTTCCAAAGAACTAGAGATCCTTCAAGCAATTGTCCAAGGCGCTGTTGACACTCGTTATCGTCAACTTTTACTAGGACATTATACCCAAGGGGAAATATAAAAACACACTAGTCCGGGTTTTTATCGACAATTTCCATGAGTTTTGCATATTCTGCATTTTTAGGGTGATTTTTAGAAAAAGCTGAAAAGAGAAATTCAAAGGCGAAATAACCACGAAACTTATCCGCCATGAAGGACATCACGGGAAGACTCGGGAAGACCTGAATACACCGGGAAGGAGCAGGTGGGGCCGGCCGGTCCCACCCGGGCGCCGAGCGGCGCCACCCTCCCCCCCCCGCCGCTAGGGTTTGCTCCCCTTCCGGAATGTTCCTCCACGCCTCCCACGATGCATCTCAGCCCTTCGTTACGTCTGTTTGATCCTGTGGCGCACGCGTATCCCACCGGACTATAAATACATGGGTAGACCCCCCTAGAGAGAGCCAATTCATTATCCATCAAGGCCTCAAGCCATCAAGCATCAAGAAGCCTTCAAGTTCATCAAGAGCCTTCTAGTTTATAGGATTAGCTAGCTAGATTAGAAGTAGAGGAGATCTAATCGTTCTTCATCGGGATCTAGAGCCCCTGGCGTCTGTCTGGAGCGCGAGAGTTCAGTAATAGATCTAGTTCTTACTTACTTTATTGTATTCATTATTCATATTAGGGAGACTTTACTCTTAATAGATTCATATGTTCTTAATTGCAATAGTCATTGTCTACTTTGATTATATGTCTAGTTTAGTTACTTCGATCTTATTGAATTCATGTAATTGCTCGTATAGCGTTTATCTAATTGTACAATGGGTAGATGATAGACGATATGTAGACGTGGTGTCTAGATGTCTTGTTTATTTGCGATGCACCCTGACATGCCGGGACGTGTGGTAGTCTGCGTAGGTGAGAGCTATGTTAGTTCCTCTGTAGTCCACCCCCTGTATGTAGGACTAGCATGGGCGCGGTCGCGAAGGAGGTGACCCTGGTGTCTTAATACCCTCATTAGTTGATGCCTCTTTACATGTGATAATGATTTAGGGTTGACTTAGCGATGATTACTTGATGTAGTTGCACTAATTAGAGTTATTCATTGACGTAGTTATAGACTTATTTCCCTAGTTTATGCAATGGCTAACTATGATTATGACTAGTAAGATGCTCTGATGATTATTCTTAATTATGATACTTGATGATTATGCTATCACCCGTATTTATCCATATTTATCTTGTGACCTCTGCCTGTTATGAGTAGAGTATATGACATTGGTAATATCACTTATTCATCCTATATAGTTTTTTATCAATATAATATATTATAGTTTATTATACAGCTTTCCCAGTGGTATAATTATAAATCGACAATCTGGATACTTCCCTAGGTAAAATGCTACAATGGTATAATTATCTATCCGCTTGCAGAACTCGTTAGTTTACATTCATATTATATTTACATCTTTTATATCTGCCTAGTCACATGAGTACATATAAATCTATAATAATTTTCTGACAATATAATTGGGGATGACAACTTACTTCATGTTTAGGAATGTTAGTAATTAAGAAGTGGCTAGTTGCTAATGACAAGTTAATTATACACCGACTATTTCTGGTGTTGTTGCTAGGGGTAGGATTTATCCCTGCTTTTTAGTAACGACGTTAGAAATGCCAACAGGCGCTGTGAATCAGGTGAAGCTGAGAGGTATCACTCTGGAGGGTCGTTTGATGAATCTTTTCGAGCGAGTCAAGGAGATAGCCCTAAATGGCATCCGTCGTGGCGTTGCACTAGCATTAGCCTTAGCACAACCTCATTATGATCATGATCTTCATAGGCTTACTCTACAGGTCCTAGATAGGGGGTGAAGCTGTTGATCTTCCTTTGACTGAAGATTTTTCTTTTGTAGCTATTGCTGTCGCTGCCTTTTCTTCAGCCACGGATCTTACAGATAAATAGTTTTGCTTTTTTGTTTTATCCTTGAGAGATTTCAATATCGTTGTATATGGGCGTCATTGAACACCTCAGATCCATTGTTGCGTACTCTATTTTTGCACTAAATGCGATGCGTACCGCATCGGCTATCATTCTTGCTGACAGAACTGTATTTTGTACTAAATGCAATACTTCTTGTATCGGCTATTAAAATCTATTGTGTCATATTGATTGGCAAAAATAAATCAACCCATACATTAGGATAATATTTTTTAAAATATTTTCCTTTGACTGCTCTGGAATATTCCTCTCCTTCCAACGTTTGATAGAAATATGCATTTCCAGGAGCACTCCGTGTAATTCGATAAGGTCTTTCCCAATTCGGTGACCACTTGCCAAATCCATTATCTTTAGACCCAACTGGTGAAATTACCTTCCAAACCAATTCTCCTTCAATGAATTTTTTTCTTGTATCCTTTGTTATAGTATTTAACAATTCTGATTTTATGAGCTTCAATATTCTCCAAAGCTTTTAGCCAATGAAAGTTTAAATCATCAAGATTATCCATCATAAGATCCTTGTAGTCATCGGCCTTTAACTCATCTTGTTGTAGTACCCTTCTAGACCTAATATTAATCTCCCATGGTAACACAGCTTCATGCCCATAAACTAGCTCATAAGGTGAGCATTTAATCGATCCATGACAAGCCATCCTAAGACCAGATAGTTTTATTTAATACCAAATGCCATTTCTTTGGATGCTCTCTAATTTTCTTTTTGATTATTTTGATAAGGATCTGATTGGACGCCTCTGTCTGCCCATTGGCTTGAGCATAATAAGGGGATGAATCGATCAATTTAAAACCTATACTGGCAGCAAAATCCTCGAATTCTTTAGATGTAAACATCTTCCCTTGATTAGTCATAATAGATTGAGGAATTCTAAATCTGTAAATGATATGTTCTTTGATAAACTCAATCATATTGGCCCACTTGGTAAAAAATAATGTTGCTACCAATACAAACTTATGTCCTTTACTTGACGATGGAAACATTTGGCCAATCAAATCTATCCCCCATCCTCTAAATGGCCACGGCTTCATGATTGAATTCATAGCCATGCCGGAGATTTCTAAATGTTACCAAATCTTTGGCACGTTTGACAACCTCTATAATACTTAAAACAATCTTCCAGCATGATCGGCCAAAAATAACTGTTCTTCTAATCATCTATTTTATCTTATGAGCAGATTGATGGGCCCCACAAATGCCTTCAAGAATTTCACCCATCACTACTTTAGTCGCTTCTTGACTAAGGCATTTGAGAAGTACGCCATCAACTGTCTTGTAATATAGCTGATTGTCAAGGAGAACAAACTTTATAGCCTTATATCTCAATTTCCTGGATACTCGTTGTGATGGTTTTTCAAGTATTCGATAATCTCAGTTCTCCAATCACTATCATCAACAAGCTCATCAGCTAATATTTCAATAATCTGCCGATACCCAAAAGCACTCTAAGCTAGTCGATTAGCTTCTTGATTCTGATTTCTAGGATATGCTTAATGACAATAGAAGAAAAAGAAATAAGCAACTCTCGGTAGTCTTCGTAATATTTCCTTAATATATCATCTTTACACTCATATAGGCCGAGCAATTGGTTGATTACTAATTGAGAATCGCCAAAAATTTTAATATTTTTGTCCTTTACTCATGAAGAAGTTGAAGTCCTTTAAGAACATCCTCATATTCTACCCGATTGTTGGTGTCGTCGGTTCTATTGGAAAAGCATACTCAAAATTTGCCCCCTTGGTGAAATCAGAATGATACCAATGCCTCCTCCTTGTTTACAAGTGAATCCATCAAAAAATAGTGCCCAAGGTGTTAAGTTCAGCAACTTGATTTCTTTCCCTCGATGGTAAGTAATGAAATCAGCTATCGTCTGACTTTTAACTGCTTTAGCTGATTCATATCTTAAATCAAATTCTAATAATAAGAGAATCCATTTTCCAATCCACCCATTCAAAATAGGCATGGACAACATATATTTGATCACATCAAACTTAGACACCACCACTCAGAGGATAGTAGATAATGTCGAAGCTTAGTGCAAGAGAAATATAAGCACAAACATAAATTTTCAATGGAAGAATATCTTGTTTTAGGATCTAGTAATCTCCTATGCAGATAGAAAATTACTCTCTCTTTTCCTTCAAATTCTTGCATTAAGGCCAACCCAATTGTATAGTCACCGGCCGCTACGTACAACTTAAAAGGTTTACCTTTCTGAGGAGGGATTAATACTGGTGGAGATTTTATGTACGCTTTGATTTTCTCAAATGCTTTTTATTGTTTGTTGCCCCATCTAAACTCTTGATCATCCTTCAATTTGAGCAGTGTTGAGAACAGCAAAATTCTGGCTGATAGATTCAATATGAATCTCCTGACAAAATTAAATTTGCCGATTAGAGATTATAGCTCAGTCTTTGTAGTTGGTGGCACTGTCTTGCTAATTGCATCAAAACTTTGCTGACTAACCTCAATCCTCTTCTCATGCACCATAAAGCCTAAGAATTGCCCTGCTGATATTCCAAATGCACGTTTATGAGGGTTCATCCTCAATCCATGCTTCCTTGTACACTCAAGAGTAGCCTTAAGATCCTTCAAGTGCTCTTGATATCCTTTAGACTTCACAACTATATCATCTATGTAAATTTATACAATTTTGCCAATCAACTCATGAAAGATATAATTCATAGCTCTTTGATAAGTTGCACTGGTATTTTTGAGTCCAAAAATCATGACCATCCACTCATATAACCCCAAAGCGCTAGGACACCTAAAAATAGTTTTGTGGATGTCCTCTTCTGTCGTAAATATTTGATTCTACCCAGCATTACCATCCATAAAACTAATTACTTTGTGGCCTCTTTGCTACATCAACCAACATATCAGTGACTGGCATTGGACAACCATCCATCAGAGTGGCTTTGTTCAAATCCCTGAAATCAATGCAAACCCTTACTTTTCTATTTTTCTTATAGACACGGACTACATTGGATATCCATTCTGCATATCAGCATTGTCAGATGAATTTTGCTTCATATAATCGAGTGATTTCTATCTTCACGTCGGTCATAACATCTGCTCTAATTCTTCTTGGTGCTTGCTTAAATGGCCGATATCCAGGTTTAATTGGCAACCGGTACTCAACCAACTTTCAATCAACACTAGGCATTTTATAATACTCCCAAGCAAAACAATCTTTGTATTCGTTTAACAAGGCTATCAATTCTCATTTATACTCAGGGTCTAATTTAGCACTAATATATATCAGTATAGGTTTATCACCATCTCCTATATCCACTGCTTCTAACTCATCGGCCGACATAAAATCTTTACCCATCTTTCCTTCATCATCATCGACTAGCGATTCTATTAATTAAAACTTTTAGAGCCGACTGCTTGTATCAGCTGTTGATCATCCTCAAATACTTTGACGACGTCTCCTTCAAGTATTTTCCTAGAAAAGCATTTCATACCTTCAAAATTCCATTTGTCTATTCTAGCGTGAGCAATACTGATAGAGGAATCAGCTAGAACGATCTCAACAGTATCTCCATCCCACTGAATTAGGCTTTGATGCATGATAGATGGGATGCAACTATTACCATGAATCCAATCCCTGCTGAGAAGTATGCTGTATGTGCCCTTGGCATCAACTATGAAGAAGGCAGCAGGCAAGCTCTTACTACCAATGGTCAATTCAACATAGACAGCTCCTTTAGTAACCGAAACGTTGTCACTAAAATCTATCAATCTCATGTCAGTTAGGCGCAAGTCTTCTGTTCTTTTACCAAGCTTCCTAAATATTGAGTAAGGCATGAGATTAATAGCAGCACCCCCATCAACTAACATCTTAGTCAGGGGCTTCCTGTTGATGAAGCCTATCGTTCATGTACAGCTCGGCGGTTGGCTCTTGCTTATCGATACTCCCAATACTGTTCACTGCACTCGAGACAGTTATTGAGGGTAGGCAACATTAAACCTTTATTCCAATAATGTCTGAAGAAAGAACAATTCCAGTGATATTCATTCTCCTCCCTGATCCTCCTTTCCTCATAATGATGCCTCTCATGTTCTTTTTTAAGCCACTCTTGATACTCCAGATAATCTTCTTCCTAGCGTATTTGATTCTTTTCCTTCTGCCATTGCCATTTATTTAGCAGAATCCTGACAGTAGGATGCCTGCGTATTTCCCCGGCTCTAGAAGTCTCAAGGTGATCATATCGACTGTTTTGCTGATCTTGTTTTTTCTTGATTTCCTGATATTCTTCAGCCGAGATCTATCTTTTTGAATCAACTGCTCCTGTCTTCTTGGCTTTATCAGAGGTGAGCACTTTGAATTTGCCTTTCTGAAGAGAAGATGCAACCATGTTCACCGAGAAATGATGGCCTTCTATACCCATACTACCTTTGGTCTTCTTCAAGCCAATCCTTCCTTGTTGATGGCTTGCTGAATGATCTCTCTAAAACCTTGCAATCATTAGTATTATGAGTAGTAGAATTATGGTATTTGCAGTACCTCTTTTTCTTGAGCTCTTTGGTCGACAGTATATTATGATTCCTTATCAATTTGAAAACTTTCTCCCTTCCTGTTCTGTAGATCTGTTCTTTGCCTAGGGCATATACTCAGAATGCTTCCATACCAAATCCACAGCGGCTAGTTCATCACTTTCCTCTTCATCACTCTCATCAGCTATCTGTTCCAAAACACACAAACCAACATTGCCAACCTTTTGAGGTTTATTATATCGTGTATATCTGAATTTTGCCTCAATGTCAGCTATTTTTCTGGCCAAAGCAGGTAGATTTGGGCAACCAAATCTAATCTTTTCTTTGATAGCTGGTATTAGCCCTCAAATTGCAATGCTAACCACCTCTACCTCTAAAAGTGTCAACGTATAGCATTGATTCCTGACCTCTCTGAACCTCTGAATGTAATGGCTCCTAGATTCGTTGTTTTTTTGCCCCACATCGTCTAAATCTATCATTCCTCTTTCCATAACTCCTGAGTCAAAGTACTGATGAAACTTAGATTCCAGATCATCCCATCCTTCAATAGAGTCATATGGCAAGGATGCGAACCACAAAAATGCAGGTCCAGATAAAGAGAGTGGAAAAAACTGCACTTTGAACGCCGGTTCATCAGCTATCTCTCCCAGCTGAGCCAAATACTAACTAATGTGTTCCAAGGTTGACATTGAGCCTGTCCTAGTGAATTTGACAAAATCAGGCAATCTGTACCTTAGAGGCAACGCTACTTGATCATACCATGCTGGATATGGCTTCTTGTAAGTGATGGATGCATTCTTAGGCTTCAAAACGAATTGGCGTCGCATCATATCGGTTACTATACTCATTAGCTGATCCACCTAAAATAATGCCCCCTGCTGAGCATTTGGATTTCCCTGACCTTGCTGCCTGACATACTGAGTGTTATTCAGATATCCAGGGTTCTCCTGAGCATTCAAAGTATAACACTTAGAAACATAATGATACCCAGGAGGAATTTCACCAGGAGCCACCTTTTCTTGGTATGGTGGAGCATTAAAATCCCTAACAATTCTTCTGCTATGAGGAGCAATTTTCACAGCCGATTGACTAGTATTATGACCCATCACCGGTTGTTGCACTGATTGCTGTATAGTACCACCTCCATTGATATGAAGATTCCCTATCAGTTGTTTCCTAGATACTCCTCCTGATGGTTGTCCTCCATTCACTTGCTTATTTCCATTGTTCTCTATATTCAGATTGAAAGTTTCCTTGATAGCATTGGATATGATGTTTAAGAAGACTTCATTATGGTCAGTAAGAGTAGCAGCCATAGCTCTGCTGATGACTTCATACATAGCGTTTTACTGGACTTGGATAGCTGGGTCATGCTCTCCATCCAAAATAACTATTAGGAGGCGAGTCTTTTGAAATACTTTCTTTTCTCTGTTCTTACTGAAGGATAGCAAACACTTTTCTTGGAATTGATTAACAGCTGTAGTGATCAACTCTTCCAAATCTTCAGGGAGATCATCTATGGTTACGTTTAGAATATTGTCGTTGTCCATGCTGATGATTGTGGTCCCACCGGACGTGCCAACAAGTGTGTTGGTGCAAAAAATGGGTCCTCTGCGTAACACACTTGGAGGCCCTCAGAGACCGTGCAGGAGCCTGGAGTCCCTTGATCCCCTGAGCCTGGACGGGCAAGCCGAGCTTGGTGACTTGATCTTGGGCATACCAGTCAATTTGACCTGTAATTGACAAGGGAGAAGTAAACGTCAAATTCTAGAACCTACCGATTTCATTGCCAGACAGTTCCAAGATGTGTGGCCTTTGGATGGCCAATGAATCAAAGGAAATTGACTAGAGTCAGCCCCTCCTAGTGTAAAACATAAGATCAAAAATGGCTATTCATAATGTAGAATAAAAATAAGCAATTAGCCGATCTCATTAGTCAATACATGTGCACAGTAACTTTTAATGCATGTGTAACGCATTTAATTGCATCTAAAACATCATATGCACATGTATCATGAATAAGAGCATAACTGGATTGGCAACTTAGCTGATACAGGGTCTAAGATAATGGAGTAACTCATATGTGTAGACCTAATTCAACCATCAACCAAACTTTCCAAGACTGGTCTACCGGCCAGCGGCCTTGTTAAACTACTTTAGCAAAGTACATCGAATCTACATTCACCTGGTCTACCGACCAGCGGGCTTCAATAGATCTAATAAATGATACTAGTTTACTTGATGCTCGAAAAGATCTATATACATGTGCTACTCGTGAAAACATAACTGGATTGGCTATTTAGCCGATATAGGGTCTATGAAGCAGGAATGGACTACTTGTCTTAACCGTAGCTAAATCTTTGATCCAAATAAAACTGGTCTAAAAGGCCAGCGGCTTTGAATCAATCTCGAAGCTAACCATAGGTTTAGACATAGCTGGTCTAGAAGGCCGATGGCTTTGAGATGACCCAAATCTATTCTTGTTAAGTAAGCATCTCTAAACATGAATAAATCCTCAAATTAAGATAGAGCTGGTCTAGAAGGCCGACGGCTCTAAATTGACTCTTAAACCTACTCGTGTCTAAATAAGCCTCGAACTCACAACACGTGACAACCAAGATCGATAAATTAGTCGATGCGAGCCGGATCGATTGTTTTGGGAGAGATAAACGTGAATCATGGACAAACACCAAAATAAGGGATCTTTGATAGAGTTTTAAGCTTAATCTAATCTATCAATCTTAATTGGGAAATGATATTATTGCAATAAATAAATCAAATCTAAACAAATAATATCGATAATTTAATGAATCTATTAGATCGCCAATCTAATAGAGCTGATAACTAGCCTATACCTAATTCATAGTGGGGTCATTAGAAGCAACCATACAAATGAGATATAAACCGATAACTAGCTCAAAGCAAGCTTATACGAGGTCAAACGATGCAGCCGTATAAACGAGACATGAACTATGGCAATACTTACAAGCAAACCGAAGGTCGGACTCAACTGATGCAGCTCGATTCATCGAAGGTCTCACCGAGATCTACTCTACTCCTAGTCCTAAAGGGTGGCTGGAGGCTGAAGTTGTTGTTGTATTGATTGATTGGATTTCTTTACAATGGTCGAGTCTTTGATATATATATATATATAGCCCGAAAACTAGCATGAGTCCTACGTAGACATGAACACAAAACAAAAAGGTAACTTAGACTCCAATTCCTTCCTTCTCTGATGGAGTCCGACGTGTCTTCTTCTTTAGCCGGTTTTGGATATTTTTCATGTTCTGCCGATGCCTTCCGTTTTCACGTTAGCCAATCTGCCTGGGTCACCTAGATTCGCTTTGACACCTTTGGTCCGTGAATGGCCCACGCCCCTCAAAATATGGTGTCAACAATATGTGTGCAGGAATTGTTGGTTTAGAGTTTTAGAATGGCAGAAATGGCATGTAATTGTACTTAAAGTACCTAAAAACAAACGGGAAACAGGAGTGAGAGCAAGGAATGAAGGGGTTATGATGGTGTCGATTGTAAAGCAAGGTCATTGAATTCTCTACAAGTAATAGATCCATGTGAAGGAATACTAATAAAAGTCTGGCTTTTCATGGTGTATCATGGAAGGGCAGCACTGCCTGTTTGGCTGCTTCTGCGAGTTTTGGTAGCAATGAATGACCCTGGGCATGGCATATTTGTTGTAAACAGAGAATAGAGATTGGTCAGTATGATGGAATGTAGAATGTGCGTGTCAGCCCCTCATTTCGAGAGTCTAGAAATACTCATATTTGTGCTAGGATCACGCACAAATACACTTTTCATACACAAAAATGGCACACAGATTTAAGGAAAAATATCGAGCTTTATTGATATCAAATAAAAGAGTTCTACATCGTTAGGGCATTGCCCTTGAGGTTACATTCAATGGAAAACTAAGGCTGTGAAGTGACCGGTTTTATTACATGGTGGCCTCTAAGGCTGTACTACTTATTCTAGCGTAGCCAAGCAAATAATCCACAGGCAACTTGAGCGTAGCTGAAACCCTAGCTCCTACGATCCGTTCCAATGCGTTGGGTCCTTACGTAGCTCCTAGACATTAGGGTCCACCTCTTCCTCAAAGTCGCGATCATCCTTGGGGTCAAAGTCTGCATGGCAAAGAGGGGTGAGTACTTACGTACTCAGCAAGTCCCAACTTCTTGGTGGAAAAGAGTGATGATAAAAATTAAGGATAGTCCTAGTAGGGTATTATCCTCCTCAGTAGTCCTAGGTTAGTCCATAACATTCACAAGATTATCATTAGCTCATTAGTTAAGTGTATCCTAATCATAGTGTCCCATCCTCGCATTTGCCCATTCTAAGGATGTGGCTATCCGAATAGATTCTAAGTAACTCTACTGAGGGTGTACACTTTTTTCCACATGGTAATTACGATTCTTCCCATGATCAGTGGTTAGAAAAGAACTATCGAGACCTTGTACCCGAGAGTACGCATCCTTAAGTTTCCATATACTTCCACTACGGCGCTCAGGGGTTGATAACACACATCTCAATCACATAGCACAAAGGGGTAGACACCATGTGTCATAACTATAAAAATCAGGGGCTCAAACGCAGCCCCAAAATCTCATGGGTTTGACATGGAAGATCACATAGCAGTCCTACGTCCAACCAGACCATGGAAGAGCATCTAGCATCCATGCCTCAAAGACTCAACGTGGAAGATCACATAGCAATCCACGCCCAAAAACTCAATGTGGAAGATCACATAGCAATCCATGCCCAACCAGGCCATGCAAGATCACCTAGCATCCATGCCTTCTCCTGCTCTACCGCTTGCCTACACCAGCCCCCTAAGTGGAAACATACTTCAACTTAACGGGGTGTGAGGTCAAGACTACTCATATAGACGTGTGGCTGTATGAAATATCTCACCAGTATGAATAGGAGGCTATGAACCGGTCTTTAGGGACGAATAAAATAGTTATCTCCAATAGGATATTCTTCACAGACATATCCGCCAAGTAATCTATACCTAGATTACCCCTACCCATTTCAAGTCAAGGCTTTCACATTCATATTATCACATTTCCATATTCATTCACATAAATTCTCTTAAGCCATTATCATATTCAATATACAAGTAAAGTCGAAGGATGGTAGACGGGGAAGTAGGATTTTCCTGCGTTATCGTCAACACCATCGATGTCCGTGATGTAGTCCGGGTCCTTGGTATCCTGATGCTCATCCTCCTCTGGTGGAGTTTCTATCGGGTAAGACTACCGCTAAAAGGCAAAAGAAATACACAAAGTGCAAATATAGAACTAGGTAGTGGCACTGGATGCAATGCATAGAGCATGTTTTTAGAAGAATTTAGAAAGTGGTTTGACCTAACTCAGGTTAGAATGCAAAAGTTATGCATTTTAGAAGTTTATTTAAAACCCTAATTAGTGAATGGAATTTTAGTTACATTTTTTATGCATGGAAAACTGTGCAAACTGCATGATTAAAATCTACATGCCATGTAGTTTATTTACAAATTTCCCTAGAATTTTTCTAACAGTGGAAAATGGAGAAATAGCTCCCTGTGTGTAATAGCCGGGTGTACCTAGCATTTTCCCCTTAGTGTACCCAGAAGGGTGTCTGCGTGTACTGTGTATGTACTAGTATGTGTGTGACAGGTGGGGCTGGGGAGAGGTGACGCCGTTGGCAGTGCCGATTTCTGGGGCCCACGTGACAGAGAGGGAAGGAGGAACGGAGGGGTAACAGCATGGGATGGCGCGGCGTGGTAATGCCGTTGGCCTTCGGTCCCACTTGCCAGAGACAGAGAGGGAGAGGGAGAGGAACGGCGCAGGACAGCGCGGCGCGTGGGTGCCGTTGGCCTGCTGGTCCCGCGTGGCAGTGAGAGAAGAAAGGGGGAGAGGTGATCGGAACAGGGAAAAGGGGAGGCGTGCTTGCCGGAGGGCTCGCCACCGGCGCCGAGCTGCCTCGGATGAGGGAGGGAAATGGTGTACGGTGCGCGGGTGACCGAACAACAGCCCTGGGGGAGCTCGTCGGCGATGGTGAGCGCCCGCAGCGGTGGTGGCGGCTCGCCGGAGAGTCTGGCGGCGCCGTGCGGTGTAGTGTGTGTGTGCAAGGCCAAATCGGCCCGCATCGTGCGTGTGTGCATGCGTTGTGACGAGGGAAAGGTGGGGGAGGTGCTAGGCTACCTTGCCGAACCACGACGGCCGGTGTACAGCGACTATGGCGCACGGTGGAGGGTGGTGCACGGTGGCGGAGCAACAGGAGAGGGAGGAGGGAAATCTAACATATTAAATTGGCACAAGGCCCCCGCCAATGACATAGTTCACGTCATTCCAAATGTTTCCCACCATTAGATCCAACGATAGACGGTCACGATTATGTGGGATCGATTGTGCCCTTGTATATAATACGAAAACTGGTCTTCTACTTCTGGTTCGAGATGCTTCTCACAAAATCTCGCCTCCTCTCCTCTCCTCTCCCTCCGTCGCTCGTCGCCGTGACTGCCACCACTCCTTGCCCTGCGCTGCGGCGCCTTGACGCTCGAGCCTGTCTCGGCTCGGCGGCGCACTCCACGTTCGCCCGCCCCCTGCTCGGCGGCGTACGCCCGTGATTTCCGCATGTGCGGACCCAGTCCGCAGCCTACTGCCTCCTCGTCGTTCCCGTTGCGTGACGGCGTGCCGACCTCAGTCCACGAGGTGGCTCACCGTGCGGCACGGCGGGGCGGCGGCACCCAAAGACTGGCTTGGCCGGCGCAGTGCGTCGGACCAGCGGTGGCCGTCCCGTCCCGTCAGCTGTGCTCACATTGCTCGAGGGACCGCCCTCCTCCTCCACATCGAGGCGTCTTGGCCGGCCTCGCGCCCCGAGCTCACCTTGGCGCTTCGTAGGGGCGGCTGCGCTACCCTCGGGCTCTGGCCAGCGGCACCGTGCGTCGCCACCGCCGGTGGCCGTCCGGCCGGCCGGCGCCAGGCCACCGGGCCCGCCGACATGCCTCCCCGAGCACTGCCTCCTCCCTCTACTTCGCGTGTGCTCGTGCGCTAGAGGAAACCCCAACTCCCCGTGCTACAGGTCACGAGGGCCCAGCACCAGCCCTACCCCCTGCCGCCTTGCCCTGTTCTCCCGTGGAGGGGCTCGCCGGCGACAGCAACGGCGACCACCAGGTAAGCTTCCACCTCTCTCTTGCCATCTCTCTGTACATCCAATGTTGACGCAGCTCTCAAAATTTCTTTTCCCCTTTGATTTCCTCCCGCAATGCTGCAGGCAAGGCTCCAAATTTGAGCTGATTTGATGTGTTTGTAGTCATGCCAACTGATTCATTTTGATCCGCTTGATGTGCAGGTTGCATCCGCACTGTTCTACGAACTCATTGCAGGTGCTTTTCTCATGTGATTTTGTTATATTGCTATACGCTTTATACTAGACATAGATAAAAAAAATAATATTGGTCAAGTCTGAGATCTGCCTAATGCTTTGGCTAATTTCAGAAAAAAAAATTACTATTTCTTCTTCATTCATTGAAGATTATTAAGAGCAAGGTGAAATTCCTTGATTAATGCTTGTATGTTGATAACCGTGCATGTATGCCGCCACATAGGATTTATATATTGCTCTTCATCATCTATTCACCATATTCTCACGGTGTGATACTTAGTTGTGATGCATTCTCAGTATAAGGCTTTCAATCAGCTTTGCAGTTTTACTTTCTGGGTAAATAATCAAAAAGACACTTAACACCAATCGGGTGAAAGAGCTTGTGTACAAGGCAATGGAGGTTCTCTCTGTTAGTATCTCTCAAACATAATTCTGTTTTCTGCAGTTGCCTTGTGTTTTTTTGGTAAGTACTATTTTTTCCCCATTCCTTTGTGTTTTTTTTTCCTATCAATGAGATTGTTTTACTTATCACAATACATCATGAGCCTGTCTTCCATCTATCAGGGGCTAAATACATCTCTCCTTCTAATTCATTAAACAAGTACTGGAATTCATTGGTCAGGTACTATCTTATACTCAACCAATTGATTCCATATATAATTTATACTCAGTACATGGCAAGATTGATAGATTGATTGTATTTCACCTGCAAAGGTGCCTGCATCCTTTATTTTGCAAATCATCTTCTAACTGTGCCTATGCCGGATAGTTCTGGTAGATTTCCATCTTATTAGATTCAACTAAAACCATTTCATTTTAATTTTGTGAACATAGATCTGCTAACCTTTTGAATTCTCATATTAATTCTGTTGGCATCATTGCAACTCAGGTAAATAGTTGGTTTTCCATCTTACAGGATTCACCTGAGATCACTTCTTTTTAATGTCGTGAACATAGAGCTGCCAGCCTTTTGAATTGCCATATTAATTCTACTTCAGCCTATAAAGACAATTGTTTCCAGACAATTCAGTTCCAAGGACTGGTTTTAGTGGAAGGGATGTGCTGTAGCCCACCAGAGAATAACTGCTTCTTATGTTTGTTGTTTTATAAATATAGGCAATGGACAATGCTTAACAGCGTGAGCTTTACTGTATAAGAATGAAATTATATGTCGTTGTGACACTCTTTCTTTTATGTTTTTCCCCCAGTTCTTCTCCTCCTCCTTCATGTATTGTGGAAGGTTTACTTAATTTGGGTATTCCTGCAGGATGTCAAGACAATGCCGTTTTCAGATTGCTGCTGCCAACCTATCCATGGTTCACTATTGGTAAGCCATTTTACATTTTTTTCTCCAAGTATCTCTTATAAAGGTTTTGATGTCAACAATGATATAAGTTGGGTTAGGATCGACAACTATTCTGTGAACAATCTTCCATGCTTCCTTTTATTCGTCTATACGCATCGAAGCATATGCCATGTTTAGATGGTACCAGACAGCTTCCTACATGATTTCTGTGGTTCATCTCTCCTTTTTTTTTTTTTTTGGTTGCAATGTGTTGTTTTCCTGTTGCTTAAAAAAAACTATGATAGATTCACCGTATAGTTGCGATTCAGTTCTACTCCTTTCTTCTAGCTAATCCCCACTGCCCTTCCTTCTTATGTGGGGATGCACAGGTTTAATAGAGAGGTGAGGACTCCACAGAGTATCAGTCCCTCTGTATGAAAAGGTGAACTTCGTTGACTAATGCTTAAAATTATGCCTGATGCCTTGGTTAACTTTCAGAAGAAATATTCCTATATGCAGCTAACAGATTTTCAAATAAAAATGGTAGTGGGGGATTTCACAGCAGCACAATGAAAATTCTCAAATGGAAGGTTTGTCCTTTTCTCCATTAATTTATTAAAATGTTCATTCACATTTTACCTAAGTATAGCTCAAAGTGTCCATATAGAAATGTACACTAATTGAAAACATGCTACCCAAATACCATGTATGTGTCCTCCGTATACAATCTTCCTTTTTTTTTGGCCCATCTTACATTCTACTCTCTGCACAGTTTCACTTTGTTTTAGCTAAACAAATAAATTAGTATGAAACAAAATACTTGACGACACTAGCTAATAAAACATGACGACACTCATAAATTGCATATACAATGAAGAAGTAAGCTACCGCCATGTTCTTACTCAGCCTGTAAAACAGCCTACCTACGTTCCGCCACTTCCTTGCGGCTGGAACATTGTCTAAACCACTTCCTTCAGCCATTACTGTGTCTATGTAGGTTATTTGTATTGAAATTCTCCGATGCTTTCAGAACATCCATCTTTTTTCTCGGTCTCCCCTATTTCCAGAACATCCATAAATTCCAGGTTCTGTGCAAGTGCTCTCTATCTAAGATGATGCAAGGAAATTGACTGATTGGACAATTAGTTTGTTGGTCTGTCGTGTGCCTAAAAAAATGACCATAGTGAAATCAATAGATATTTATTACATTTGTGATATTTTTAGAGCCATTTATGATATGCCTATATTTTCTAGGTATGGCTCCCTTTGCGGATCTAGGGGGACAACATTTTTTCAGTTCTGGGGAGGACACCTCAATTTCAGTTTATTGTTTTGTTGAGTTATATCCTCTTCCTCTGGCTTTTCAGATTTTAGATTAGATTATTTCATAATAAACCTGCATGCTGGATACTGATGTACCCATAGGTATGTAATCTTTCTTTCTTGTGTTCAAATCAGGACCTCTGTTCAGGGGCCATTTGGACCACAGGATTTTTGTAGGAAATTTCAAGGCCAATTGCAGGATTGTTGTTGCCTGTCTGATGTCTGCTTCCTCTTGATACAGAACCTGGATCAACTCAGCAAATGGATGAAACCAGTTCCTGTTGCCTTGGTGCTCATTACGCTGTTATATTTTCCCTACTGTAAGTATTATTTCAAATTCATATATAATCAGCATTTCTTCTCAGCTAGCAATGAATTGGTTTACTACGAAATTTTTCAAACTCTTAGCTACCGATGAATTGGTTTGCTACCTTTTTTTAAAGGGATACATCTTCATAATGAATTATGTAGCTATATTTGCAGTTCAGCGGAAGATTGGATTTTCCTTTATAAATGAAGCCTATTGCCATTACTGAAGAATCTGATCCAAGCAGGATAGCCAATATCTAGATTGATCAAAAACGTAGTTTGTCCATGGAACCTTGTTTTTTATGATTGTATAAATACAAACAGAGATGGCAGGCACATGAGTTCCTATCGGTAATGTTGAGGACAGAAATAAATAATTATGACAGTGTGTACTCTTCTTTTGACTGTATTTTTGTGCGGGTTCGTCTTTATTTCGACTCTGTTGGCACTTAGGCTTTATCATTTCGCCTAGACTAATCAGTATCTGTGCTATACTTAGAAACTACCTACTTTTGTTCTCCGTCATGTGACTATGTATCTCTCTACTTGAATGATGCTTAAATCAGTTTAAGCGATTCTACACCAAATGATTCTGTGCGTATTTTAACACATCACGTGTTATGTGTCTATGTATATATTTGGCTTCTACTTTTATGTAATCTCTAGAACCTGAACCAAACTTATATTTTCTATACATAATAGCCATAAATTTCTTGCCGTTCTTCCGGCGGGCACTTCCTGCGTTCACACTAGTTAGATGAAAAGGAGGGTAGAGGAGGGGCTCAGGGAGCTCACCTCAAGCCCAATTGGCCAGCGGCGCAGCAGAAAGCTTGAATTTAGATGCCGACTCTAATGGCGCCGGTTGCTCCCGAGTTGGGCAACAATGATGACAGGCGCGCATCATCTATCATCGAGCATGAGAGGGAGAAGGGTGCGCGCGCGGTGTTGGGCTGTGGCGCTGCAACTGGGCCAGCCCACGCGGAGGGAAGGGAGAAGAGGAGAGGGGGAAGGTGGGCTGCTGTTGGGCCGTGAGGGAGAGAGGGAGGAAGGGAGCCTAGGTTCCATTTTCTTTTTCTATTTCTTTTTCCCATTTTCTAAAGCATAGCTTATGAATTCAAAGGAATTTAAATTAAAAATGCATGAGGTGAATTGCACGCTGTGCCACAACAGTTCTACAATGCTAAACACCTCAAGTTCAAACAAAACCAAGAGGATTTTTGGAAAGTTTAAAAAGTTAGTGATTTTCAAAAATGGTTCAAAAATTTGGGGTGTTACAGTGCGGGCATAGATGTATGATATTTACTGATTATAAGAAAAGGCATCATACAGATTATGGGAAAATATTGGGCACATCATAGAAGAGGCAGGCATACGTAGTGTGTGCGGGCATAGATGTATAAAATTTACTGATTATAGGAAAAAGCATCATATAGCTTATGGGAAAAATATTTGGCACACTATAGAAGAAGTAGGCATACAATAGGTTGGGCATGTTTTGCCATAACTGGAAATTTAGCATTTGGCATCAGAGACAGGAAAGCATTAGACAATACATACACTAGTACTGAAATGATTTTGCGAGGCGGTGCCATTTTATAAACCGTGGCGGTCACAAAATCCAACTGCCATGTAAAATGCTTCGATTTACCGTAGCGGGTATTTTTTATTTACCATGACGGTCAATAATAACCGCCACGGTAAATCTATTAACCGTGGCGGTTGCCTTAAAAGCACCGTCATGGTAAATCATCATGGATCAAGCCCAACTCGGCCCGTTAGCTGATCATGCTATATAAACAACTAAACCCTAGCCTCACCCTCCTCACTTCTCTCTTTCCTCCCTCACCCAGCCATCACCCTCTCCCTCCCTCACCCGGCCCCGCTCCCTCCCTCACCCGACCGTCTGCCCCCTCCCTCGCCCGGGCGCCGGCGCTCCCTTCTCCCTCTCTCTTCGGCGGTGGGCCTCCAGCGATGGAGCAAGCGGCGGCGAGGCGGGTCGCTTGGCGGCGGGCGGCGTGCGGCGGTGCGCAGTGCGAGGCACGGAGCGATGCAGAGAGGCACTACGGCACGCATCGCTTCATCTTGTCTTCATGCGGCGACGGGCAGTGCGGAGGCACTTTGGCCCGAGGGCGACCGTCGCAGCGACGCCTAGATTTCCTCCACCGGCGGCGGCACACCCTCCTCCCCCATCTCTGGCGACCATGGCAGCTGGATCCGCCAAGGGTGGCCGGATCCGCGCCCCGATGGCTAGATCGAGCTCTCCCGGCGGTGGCACACCCTCCTCCCCCATCTCCAGCTACCGTGGCACATGGATCCGCCTGTGGTGGCTGGATCCAGGCCCATGGTTGCCGGATCCGTGCTGTGGTGGCTGGATCGAGCTCCCCCGGTGGCGGATCGGCCGGCGGCGGCGCTTAACCAGATCCAGGACGGGTTTGGGCTTTGGGCTTTCTTCTTTTCTTTTGTTTTTTTAATCGATTAACTATGGCAGTTCACCGCCGGTTAATCCCTGATTAATGGTGACTGTGGTTTGTGGCGGTTAAGAAAAGCGCTACCATTAATCAATTTTAACCGCCGTCATTAAGTTTTATGTAGTAGTGACAGCAGCAAGCAACTTCAAAGATATATACAGATAGAATCAACTAGGCGTCATTAGACGAGGCGTGGCTGTGAGACAACCATTCCCAAATGCGAAGCTGATGTAGACGAAGCACTGATTGAGCATAATCTCTGTCTATCCCTCACCTTCACACTTTCTGGACCAATTAAAGAATTGTTCGCCCATGTCAGCCCACTTTCTAGCAAGTTTGGAAAATCCCATATCTGTCTTGCTGCATAGTTCTTCCCGGTCTTCTTCTTCCTCCCCCTGTTCGCCCCTTTGCTAGCCTTGCAGATCCGGTTTCACGTCCCAAATCCTTTAGCAGCTTTCTCTTCCCCTTCTGATTCAGGCTAAACTTTTTTTTGTCTGATGTTGAATTAGCATGTCACTTGGTGTCTCTGTGGAAGATTCAACCAATCTCCTGAAAATTGACCTCTTCCCGGTCTTCTTCTTCCTCCCCCTGTTCGCCCCTTTGCTAGCCTTGCAGATCCAGTTTCACGCCCCAAATCTTTTAGCAGCTTTCTCTTCCCCTTCTGATTCAGGCTAAACTTTTTTTCTGTCTGATGTTGAATTAGCATGTCACTCGGTGTCTCTGTGGAAGATTCAACCAATCTCCTGAAAATTGACCTCCAAAAGCATGCCCCGATAAGGACCTCGAGCACTGATTAAGCATAACCCCTAAATTTCTGAAAAAAAAGTCATCCATCCTGCAAAATAGAACAGGCCTAGAACAGAGGAGAAAATCACAGAAGAACCAGGACTAAAATATTCCTCGAACAGAAAACAATCCACCCCGAGAGAGAACGAAAACACCACCAGAAGAAACTAGAAGCACAAAACAAAGACACCACGAACGAAAAAGGGACGAACAGGAGCAAAACACCAGAAGGTTCAGGAAACGTCAACCAATCCTCTCGACAAAACTGTCACCTCCACTACTGGTGCAGGGAGGAAGAGCGTCAACCCGCGATCGGGGTTCATATTCCTAAACAAAAGATATTGTATTAGAACTTTGACAACAACTAATACTCTCTCCCTGATGATGAGTGATGCATTGAATTCATGTTAGAACTTAGAACTATCACATACTCCCTCCGTATCTTAATTAGAGGACGTTCTAGCACCGTACGCGTTTGCGGAAATAGAAGATGTTCGCGGCATGGAGGAAAGTTTTGGACGCGACTACCCTCTGGCTGCATGCGTTCCGCTCGCGAGCGAGCCGCCCGTCGCATAGGTTTCCATATCTCGCAGCCAGTGAGTCGCCTCGACATTTATTGCGCGTGCGCGCGCCGCCCGTCGCACAACTTTCCATAACTCGTGGCCAGTAAAATTCACCGCAGCAAAAAATTGTGTCACGCTCAGGTTTCGAACTCTGCACGAACTGCACGAACTGCTTCACATGAACTCTGCATGAACTTTTGAACAGATGACAACTGCATCTCTATTTAATGGGGGTAGAAATAGAAAAATACTCCTAATTATTCACTCCTTGGTAAACGTAATTATGTCCTAAATGTCTTCTAAATATGATATGGAGGGAGTAACACTTTACAAAAATATAATAATAAATCAAGAGTTAAATGCACCAAGATCCATTAACTTGTGAGCAAGTTTCAATTAGGTCTATTAACTCAGAAAGTGACTTTTTGGGTCCATTATGAGCAGGTTTCAGTTAGGTCTATCAACATAGAAAATGGTTTTTTAGGTCCACAAACTTTGTATTATGTATTACTTAGGTCTATATCCCTCCATGTGGACTTTTTGCACTTACGTGATCTCCTATTTTATCCATCTAAAACAGCTGTTGACCTTCATTTTGTCAAACACGTTGTGAGCGAGCGAGCAAACGCCGCCTCCCCCGATGCGGGCACATGAGTGAGCCGCCGTGGGCACGCGGTCGCTAGCGAGCACTGCCATGGCCGCAAGGAAGCACAAGTAGGCTGCCTCGGCCGCACCGGCGAGCTGCACCCACGCCACGACCACGAGGGCGCGTCGGTGAGCATTGCCACCGCCAAGACCACATGGGCGCGCAAGCAAGGTGCCACGGCCACGAGGGCTGTGTGCTCGGAGTTCACAACAAAAGCGAGCACCAAGGAATACCCCCCACCCATATGCATAAGATGGGCCACGTGGCCACGACGGCGCCTTGTTTGCGTGCTCGCGTGGCCGTGGCGGCCTACTCACGCATCGTCGGGGCCGCGGTGGCAACAGCGGCTTTCGCTGTGTGTCTACGGCGGCATCTTGTTCTCGCGCTTGCATTAGTGGAGGTGGTGCCTGCTCACGTATCCATAAGGTGTTTAATGAAATGAAGCTCAACAACTGCTTTAGATGGACAAGTCAGCAGGCTATGTCAGTGCGAAGAAGGCCAAATAGAGGGATATGGATCTAATTGATACTATATACAAAGTTTATAGACCCAAAATACCACTTTCTAAGTTGATGATCCAACGGAAACTTCTCATAAGTTAATAGACTCAAAAAGTCACTTTCTAAGTTGATGGACCGAACTGAAACTTGCTCACAAGTTAATGGACCTTTAGTGCATTTAACTCATAAATCAATTTATCATTCAAAGGAGGAAATGAACTATCGCTGTGTGGCAGAACCTTCTAAATTATATGGCCCATAAGCACCGATATTGTCCCTAAGACCTCTGTCGGCTATGCTTGTGTACCACATAACTTAAAAGGTTCTGTCAGGTGAAACCCCGATAACACCACGATCCTCTAGGATAAACTTCTTACAAAGAGCTTGTAGTATTACAATCTTTTTATTCAAATACAATAGAGTAGCGGAAGATTTACAAAAGAAATTATAAGACTTGATCAGAGTTTGCTTAAACAAAACTTAAGCGAGTTTGGGAAGCTAGAAGAGAACTTTCTGAGACGGAAGATATTCGATCATCCCAAGCCCACTAGTATGACCGAGGTTAACTTTACTAATCAGCACCAGCAACAGGGGTCAAACAAACCCTGAGTACAAAAGTACTCCACAAAACTTACCCGACTGAAAAATAGGAGAAGACTTAGGAATGCTAGTTGATAGGAATCAAGGTAAGGCTTTAGCAAGAATCAAATACACTTTTGCAGAAAAGCGACTAATGTTGATCCTTACTATTCATTCTTAATTTATCGTAGTCTAGAGCAAACACTTGTCAAGCAAGATCTTGATTTCTAAAACTTTCCATCCTCAGCAACTTTCCTCATTACTATGATGCCGGGGCTAGGATCAAGTCTCCCATATCATGGAGCACCAACGATTCGAACCGCTTTATCTACCCAGCTGGGGCTTTCTAGCCGCACGATGTATACAGGACCAACCATCTTACATACATCAACTCAACACTCAGATTTTTCCATACCAGAATGGGTGTACAGTACACCACCTCTCTATGGCCGCTCGGTCACTTCGGCGGTGCGCATCGTAGGATGGGTACACGCTACTGTCCGTTCTAGTGACGAATAGTCCAAAGGGAGCTTACCACCATTAGCATGCGACTAGTACTATCCAATAACCTCATGATCCTAGGGCCAAACAACGGACGGTCCTTAACCGACACAAGTGGACGACACTACACCAGGGCACTAGCCCATCCTGATGCAAGTCACTCCATCGGTATCTCGATTTACTCATCATCATGTTCTTGTTGTCTACCCTTGACCTGATCAAAGTCAAAGATAAACAACAAGCAACATCAGGTTTTCATAATTTCTCTCAATGAGGTTATTGTGATCAACTTTTGAAAATATTTTATTTGCAAAGCCTATGCTATCAGCAAGACTAAGCATATACTAAGTATTTTCAAATCAAAACAGGTTTCAGGGATAGTATATCAAGGTACGGTAAATGCATCAAGATGGGATATCACTCAACTCCTATACCTAATGCATCATATCATCAACATAACATTATAAAAGACTTTCAAAATTCAAGGAAGTGTTGAATGCATCCGGGGCTTGCCTGCGTTGCAGTGAAGTCAGTTGTTAGTCTTGACAACGACATCTTTGATGAATACACCTTGCCAGGGTTGGATTACCATGAACTTTCTCTGAAGCTTGAACATCACACTCCTTCGCTCTCACGTAGCTATATGTACATGAAATGATACGGGTTTCAATGTCATGCGTGACATGATGCATGATGCAAGACAATCAACAAAAGAAACTTGAGTACAACTTCCCTTCACGGTATAGTTGCATCAAGAGGTCACAATTAACAGCGGCGACGACATTGAATAACGTAACACAATCAACATAATTTGCCAAAGGTCATTAAGGTTAATGACCTAGGGTCATCACTAGATTCCAAACTCACTCAACCCTAGAGTGATTAAGGTTAGTTACTAATTTATTAATCATTTTTACAGTTGTTGAAAGCCACTAATTACACTTACTAATTGAGTAACTATTACTATGCAACACACATGTGATGATAACCACTAGCAACACCACACAATCAAGCCATGAATCATTAGGGTAGTAATGGTTCATGGTCTTCAAATCATACCAAAGGGGAATCAACCTAAGTGAAGCATATAATTAGTTATTTTAGGCATTATTATTTACGGAAACATGTGAACAACTCTATGTATAACTATACAAACTCATGCCTCGGACCAGAGATGTTTTACTGATCCAAAGTCCCCAAACAAAACCATAAATTGATCAACAATTAATTAGTCAACTAATTAACCAATTAAAGGTATGGTTAACTATTTTTAAGGTCATTAAACAAGGCTAGAATTAATTATAAAAATAAACTTATTACAAACAGTGCCAAATTTTTAGTGAATGTTGGTCTTAGCATGAAAAACTTAATCCTAAAGTTTCATGATTTTTGGATCAATATTTTGCTCTACAAAAATCAAACACCATGCATTTATTAATTAAAGCATGCAATTATTGAGCATGACAAAAGCACTTAACATGCTGCACACATATTTTTCTATCAAACTACATCTCATGAGGATCATACACGTATTTTTCTCATAGTTTTAGTTGCCCAGAATATTTAATTATCAGATTGTGAAAACTCAGCATTTAAATCCAAAAAGGAAAAAGGAAAACCTTTCTTTTCCACCGGACAAGCCACGGCCCAAGCCCCGGCCCGGCTCGGCCCAGCCCGCACGACGCAAGGCTGCTGCGCTGTCTCCCCCCCTCTCGGTCACCGACACGCTGGCCCAAGCGGTCGGTCCCTTCCTCCCCCTTTCTTTTTTCCCGTGCAAGGCAGGGACTACACGACGGCGACGACCGGCGTTCTTCACCGGCGACGATGTTCCAAGCGGCGGTATGGGCACCGCTGGACTCCCCACGACAGGGTGAACCTGCAGAGCGGCCAGATAAGAGCTGGAGGTGGCTAGCCGTTGAGGGGTGAAGCTTGGCGGCGAAGGCATGGCGTGCGCATGGCGGCGATGCTTCGTTCCGGCGTGTCCCGCACGGTAGCGAGCTCGAGAGCGAGCCGATGGTGGTCACTGACCTAGGACGAAGTTTCTAGTGGAGCTGGTTTGGCGGGAAACTCATCGGAGAAGCCTGGCTGCGTGCGAAGCTCCCACGGCGGCGCTCTGGCCGGCGCTAGAGAAGAAGAGCGGCACCGCGGCTAGCTCCGACAACTAGAGGAAACAATAGGAAGCTCGATAAGCGCGCAATTACGGGGTAGAGCAGTGGCTACAGTATTGTCGACGATAATGAAGCATGGAGTGCCAATTTGGCCGGTGACCAAGGATGACGGCGGCGGCACAGAGAAGAAAGAGGTGACGACGACGGCCAGGGATCGGTTTATAAAGGGCAAGGACAGGGTGACGGGGTAGCCAGACTCTTCGCGAGCACGGTGATGTGGTTGGGCGCGCGCAAAACCCAGGAATTCACCGGAACGACCTCGGCGGCGGTCGGCCAGCCGGCCGGCATGGGTGAAGGAGAAAAGGAATTTCTCCCTCCCCCTGTTTCTTGTAGCAACTTGTACCTTTCCCCTTTTCTGAAAATTTTAAATTACTCCAAAAATTTGAACTGAACTTGCAAATCTCCAAAAATATGGATTGCACAACTTTTCCTACCCTACAGCTTTTTTTATTAAAGAAGTTTCATCAAATTCCAAATATTTTTGAAACTACAGTTTAAATTTGAAAAAGGGCTTAAATTCTAGCTTTTGGGAATTTAAAATTACTTTCAAATTTCGAATAAAAGATGAAAATCTCCAAAAATAAAAGTTGTTTCATTTTTTCAAGATCTACAACTTTCATTTAGAAAGTTTTTCATGAAACTAAACAATTTTTGAATTGAAGTTTAAAAATCAAAAGGGGACAATTTCTAATTTAAAGAACTTTTGAAATTTACTTCAAATTTTATTCAAAAACTTGAAAAAACTTTATATACCAGAGTTGTAGGGCTCAAAAAGATGCACAAACTGTATTTTCAGAGTTTTCCTAAATTTTGAATATTTTTGAAACTATAGAAAAGGGAGTAAAAACACCTTTGGATTTTAAGGATTTTGAAAAGGAATTTCAAATTGATTCTTTGGGCATTTAATTAATGATGTTGTGGTACTTTTCAAACCCAACCAATAGCATAATTTCAAGGTACAAAGTTCATACTTTGAAATGGTACCAAAGTTTGGCAACTTTTATTTAGAAAATTACTTATGGTTAGCTCCTCAAAAGTGAACTTGAAATTCAAATTCCAACACCTTAGGCTTGGGGTTTCGGGATTCGAATTCCAAATCCAAATTTGATTCTTCCTTTTACATCATTTGACATGTAAAACATGTTTGATGCATGAGTCGGGGTTAGCCAATCACTTGTAGACCCCAAGGTTGGTTTTAGTTAATCACTTTTATAAGCAAAAGTAAAATTGTAGGTGAAGTTTAATGACATACACATACACATACGATATGAAAGAGTGCAAACAAACCCTAAAATTTGATAAACTCATTTTAGTTATTTGCATTAGGGTCCTCTAATGATGAATGCTCATGTAAAGATGATGATGACATGGTGGGGTTTAGGTTAACGTAACACCAGGGGTGTTACACGCTGCTTTGGGGTACACTTGAGATGGGAATTCATATTGCCCAAACAAATAATAACTTATAAGAACTTAAACTACACTGGCAAGAGCGTTATTCCAGTGAAATGTGCTTTCAGTTTACATCCCATTAGCTGCTTATGTAACTCAATTAAGATCCTATATGCTTTATTTTCATTCAGCTCAATCAGTACTTAAATCTGCAAAGGAAAAAGTGCAAGCACTACAGAATTTAACCTCAGCCTTCATTGTGTTGCACCAAACCTCTGGATGAAGTAGGCGTACCCTATAACTGTAGACGTTGTAAAGAAATCTTCAAACTATGCATCATATGAACTTTAGTTAGGGGATCAGAGTGCCAAATTCTCCTTGAATTTTATAATTTATTTTGTCAGACAAAGTCATGCCAAATTTGGCGCTATCACTCCCCCGGGTACTGATTATTATTCAGTACCCGACCATTTGACTGCGTCCGCCAATTCCCGCAGCCTCCATGCGCCGTGAGAAGGGGACCGATCTTTTTTCCTCCCACGACACACAACTGGCAGCCGGTTATTTTTTTTCCCACCTACGATACAGACCCGCCGCCAGGTTTTTATTTTCCGTCGTCAGATTTTTTTTTCCTCCCACGAAACACCTGCACGCCGTTTTTTCATTTTGCACGGCAGGATTCTTTACTTAAAAAAAGAACGGGCTTCCCGTAATGTTGATTTGTTTAAGGAAAAAAATTATAATTTGACATGTAAGCGTGAAGACGTGATTTGAGGCCTTGTGATAAAGTGTATGTTTTTGTGTCTCTGTGAACTGTAACTGGAATGCATAATGGTCATTAACATTGCTGTGAACACACAAAAGCGCAATCACCAAGTTTTCTCACAAACCATAAAATACAGGATGCAGCAAAGGGCAACTGTTAAAAACACTTTATTTTGTTACTGAAAATAATAAAAACTTAGACGGTGAAGAGAGACATACACAAGGACCTGGACATACAATCCAATATTTCAGCATACCATATTTAGGTTTTTACAACCACGAACATTAGGCCAATAAAATGAAAAATCCTTCTATCTACCTAATCTGCTCGTGCAACCTTGTTCCTTTCCTAATTGTGCAGCACATGGGGTCCACACTTTCAACATTCGTGCATCATGATTCGTTGAGGTCATCATTAGGCGCACTTCATTTTAATGAAGCCGGTGTAGAAGGTCTTCCACTGGCAGAAGGCATCCTCTCGTCTAAGTTGTGGAGGAACCTCATTAATAAATAGCAAATCACCAACATCAACCAGAGAACAAAGCAGCTATGGGAAAATGCACACAGAGTTTAGATATTAGCACACTGACCTCTCGCGTGCTCTCAAATACCTTCTATTTTCATGTTGTTAGAGATCTTATTGACCAACTTCATCCAAAAACCTAAAAAATAAGCAATTATACTCAAATGAAACACAGTTGCATGATCTACATATTAAATTTACTATTACACTCCCTACAGAAACAAAATTGCATCTTCCACAGAGCACAAATTCATAAGGAAAAATTTTTATAAACGAAATTAAAGGAAGACACAGAAAATCTTAAATTGTGTACCTTTTAGTTGATGAGTTTCTGTGAACTATGGTCATAAAATTAAAAAGAAAAAGAATAAGAAACATGGTCATTTTAAATCATGAAAGATCATGCATTTCTATTGGCCTATAGTTCAGGCAAATTATTACAGATTTGAAACCTTAACGACGGTAATTTTTTAGCAACCAAATTTGAACAAAGATAAAGTTTTCTGGAACTTCACATCCATGAGCAGATACAATATTCACAATGCACTGGTTAACAATTACACATTGACATACCAAAAACATGGTTGAAGTTCCTGAACTAAGATGCATCATCCCCCAAAACACCAAATGCGACCCTGCACTCAGTGAGGATTCAAGTGCTGACATCCCAATTTTTCCAACAAATAAAAAAAGTTTAAAATAACTCACACCTTGCAGCAGGATAATCCAAGTTCTTTTTGGCTTCTATTTAGATTGAATAACACTCTGGCCTCACTCAAATTTGCATTAAAAAGGTGAAAAACTGCAAGACTTTTCTGTAAAAGCCCCAGCAGCCATGAAGCAATCATTTGGGGATATGTCAGCCATGTTATTTTTTTTAACTGATTAATGTCAATAGTACCCAACTCATTTCCACTCGTCCCATGCCAAACTTTGATATCAGTTTCTGCTTAGGATGACCCCTCTAAGAAAGCAATAGCAGTAGGGATGCGCTTCAGCAGGCAAGTTTATCCTCAAAATCGTGCAAACATCGCCACATGAATATAATTCCATGGTGCTACACATGCTTTTTATAGAAGTATTAAAAGTTTTTTGAATGCGACATCTTACTTAAAAAGCTCTTGTTAGATAAATCTCTAATGGTAATTTGGCCAATGCTTAATTATTGGTCACGCTCCAAACCTGAATGTAAGGTACAGGGATTCCTGACAGCCTAGACGACTCCATCCACATGGACAAGCTTTAGTCACCGGCGCAGCCACCGACCAGCCACCGACCAAACAAGATTGCCCGCCCTCATCTGTGACTTCTCAGTCACGGGCTCGTGGCCCATGGCGGCGACGAGCTGATGGGGTGAGGGGAGGACAACAGAGGCATGTCAACTCGTGGGGTCAGCAAGGAAAGTCAGGCATCAACAATAATGCTGGTGTCAAAAATGCAGAGGACTGCAGTGGATGATGATGACAATGCTCTGAAAGTCAACAAAGCATTCTAAACAGTAGCAGATCTAGCCTTTGGTTCTGGCCCCATAGCTTTTGCCGAATTTCCTTATAAAATTTACAGCAATATATGCTAATTGTGTTAACTGATAAAAAATTAATGCTTTGGCCCCACAGGTGTTTAACCCTGGATCCGCCACTGATCCTAAACTACTGCATATAATGAAGATAATGCCAACAGGAGTGTAAGAGGATTCAATTATATGAGCACACATAAAAATATATAAATAAACAGTCCAATCCAGCCTTTTACTTTTAGGTGGCTCCTCCAAGCCCTTGACCATAGTAATATGCCCCAACATGAGCCTTCTTCGGATGCACATGGAACACAAAGTTGAAGTAGAATATGAGTTTAAAGCAAAGCATATTCAGTATAATTGATCAGAAAGGTTCCATGCAACACTGCCTATATGCAGATTAATTACTTATGAAATTGTACAGGTGACTTCCAATAAAAATTCAAGTCAGTGGCTTCATCTCCTATCATGACCCTAAAAAGCTGATCATAAGGAAATTAATATTCAATTTAGTGTTCAATGGTTCCTATTTACTGTTTTGGGATCTTTGTTGAGCTTCTCCTGCAACAAAAAAAAATAGAGAAAATTTAAAAGGCACAGCTCCTAGCTGTATTGGATTATCAAGATGGTTATTGCACAAATTTTAAAGTTGCAAGAAAAACTGGGTAGTAAGTCAATCTCATTCATTCACATGTACATTGGTTTGGGGCCATGGACAATTTATTTTATTTTACAACAGAACCATAAACCAAGTAACATGGCTACTAAACAATTCAATTAAGCAAGGAAATATCAACCATGGATCTCTATGAACTAAAACATCTATTTTCCTAACACCTGTAATGCTCTCAGCTAGATTAAGAAACAGAATCCCCCCCTCTGAAAACCAAGCAGCAAACACCAAAATTGATAGTGCAAGCACTTTTTGAGGGTCATTGAACCATTGTGCAGAACTAAAAAAAAAAGCTCTTGACTCCTTGTTATGGAATGAGTAGAGATAGATGGATTAGCAGAGAGACCCCGGATAGCCACCGTTCCTCGTGGACTATCTTAGGGTTTCTTCTTGCTTGACTCTAACTGATACATGATGGTCTCTTTTATAGAGACAACTTACTTGACCCCTAAGTAATATTCTAACCAAATCAATCTAACTTATCTCTTTCCTAACAAACCAAACCAATCTAATCCAACCTGCCTGGTACTGTTCACGTGATACTATTCACGCACTACAGTACCCATGTGGGCCCTTGGCCCGGCTCCACTTGCCATAACACTACTCCACCTCTCTAAGACAGCTCGTCCTTGAGCTGTGGCTATTGCTGGAGGGTCTGCATGACGAGGTTGTAGGTGCGGCGATGTGCTTGGCATACACGAAGATCTTGTCGCCGTCTAGGGTGCGGTAATTGCCTCCCTCCACGTGAAGAACATGAAAGGCCAAACCAGCAGTGTGCATCCCTCCTGGATCCCACACAGAAACAGTAGTATACTGGTCTGTACAAGGCCTGAAGCCGAGAAGCAGCAGCAGCGCAGCAGCCTAAACAGCAAAAGAGCATACCAAAAGAGCCCAGCCATTGGCTCTTGATGGGCTGATGCTTTCAATAGGAAGGCGCCCACCAGCCCAGAAGACCTGTCATCCACCTCGGTCCTCTCAACACGATCACAGAGGGCTCCGTAGTAATCACCGCAGCCACAAATCCTGCCGTAGATGTTGCCGCCCGCTGAGAAGATGCAACAGCCCGTGGAATCCCTTGGCTTTGGCACCCAGCGGAGGTGCGCTATCGACGGCCAGTGATGTGGCACCACATCGCAGATGGAAGATGGGCTCCACGGCGGCACACGAAGACGAGGCATTGGCGGACAGCACTGCAGCCTCCTGCTGCCGATGGGCGTGCACGGTAGCCCCAGAAGGAGCCATGGCCCAGCTGACGACGACTCTGATGAGCAGGGCCCCGACGGCACGCCAATCTGAATGGTTGACGCCGACACGTCCCCCGGCTGGACACCAGCAAGATCCACGCCTGCGCTCATCTTACCGAGGAGATGCGCAAGCCCTGAATCGGCAGCAATGGAAATCTCCACAGATGCATTCATGGAGATAACATCCGTCGCCTGCTGCAATGTTGCCGTTGCAGAACGTGAAGTCATGGCTGGCATCTTTGGCATCGAGATGTTGGGCATGGGTACAGCGATGGTTGCCAGTGGAACTTCCTGCGAGATTAGTGGTAGTGGTGCAGTAAAGGACGAAGCACCGTCCCTGGCCACCTCCACAGCCAAGATGCGAGCTTCATGGTCATCGAGGCAGGTGTTGATGGTGGTGAGCTCTGCAAGGACGCGGTCGATCTTGGCGTTGATCGCCGCCATCGCCACAGGATCGATGCTAGGGCCGGTGATACCAAATTGTTATGGAATAACTAGAGATAGATGGATCAGCAGAGGGAACCCGGATAGCCGCCGTTCCTCGGGGACTATCTTAGGGTTTCTTTTTGCTTGACTCTAACTGATACATGATGGTCTCTTTTATAGAGACAACTTACTTGACCCCTAAGTAATATCCTAACCAAATCAATCTAACCTATCTCTTTCCTAACAAACCAAACCAATCTAATTCAACCTGCCTGGTACTGTTCATGTGATACTATTCACATGCTACAGTACCCATGTGAGCCCTTGGCCCAGCCCCACTTGCCATAACACTCCTATAATCAGAGTCATTTGTACAATTTTTCCTTACAATCTCAAAATCCATATATTCAGTTCAATAAAGATGAAGAAAGCATGTCTTGTTATTTGCCCCCAGCTTACAAAATTCTCTATAATTTAGTGATAACTTTTCTGCCTAGACAAACAGTATATTTTGTTAGCCCTGTGTCAAGGTGAAACTGCCTAATGCTCATAGCCTAAATTATGCATCAACAGAAACTAAATAACTTAAGGAAATTTGGCCTCAGGTTAAGAGTATAAAAAAGGAATTCAACTGATATGAAAAGCTTAAGCATCCAAACAATACTATACCTAATGTCAAAAATAGGAAGACACCTCCATATCAGTATGTTGTCAGCTATAGGACCACCCATCCCACTTTGGCTGCATATAAAATATGTTCAAAGAAATATACTAGTGAACCATAGTTGTAGCCCAACTACTACAATTTCGAACGATAGATAAATATCTAGTAAGCCCCATTTGACAACACACACACACAACAAAGGCTTGGCTTGCGTCTAAAATCCAATCCTGATAAGGAGCTTGTTAACTAGATAAAAATCTATCTCTACATATTATCATAAATTGTCTGCTCAAGGGAAGGCAGAGTGAATCTAGAGTGAGTCAAAAAGGGATATGTAAATCATATACAACTCAACGTCTAACTATTTTCAGGAAATGTCACCACCAATGATTGGTAATGGACCAACAACATGAAGAATCAAAGGAGAGTGGAAAGGGAACCTTACTGCAGGAGCTCAGAGAAAACTAATATGAACAAATCCTCACAGACACGCATCATTATTGTTCAAAAATGTCAGCTGCAGGTTACGGATATTCTAAGACTAAAACTTCAATTGATGCATTCTATATTTCCTGCAGAGATGCAAAATCAAGATTCCACTATATTGTGGGAGAATGTCTAATCCAATGTTAATCACATTGATCCTACCATTTCAATTGAACCACAAAAATCATCTCAGTTTAGAGCTTTTCTTAAAACAAATTGAACAAATTTGAGAGGATCAAGTTCACTTGAGCTAGGATGGCGCTGTGCGCGCAGGAGGGTTGGAATCGACATGCATAGACTGCGACTGTGCAGTAGCAGGAACCACATTGGCATGAAATCAGCTCGCTCCTGGACACTCAGCCGGCGTGCGCGTATGTGAGCAGTGGAGGATAAAAACTGCAACTTGGGGCGATCTTGGTATCAGGAGGGAGGTGGACGGAATGCAAAAGGTCTCCAAGTGGTGTATAAAGTTTGAAATTCAGTCCCAGATTGTAGCTGAGCAATTGCAAAAAAAAAACTTCGGTGTCTTCAAAGTACTTAGTGAGTTAGTGTTGACATCTGAATACACCAGGTGAACCATAAAAAGGCATAGATTATTTGCAGCCAAACTATTCCAATAGCACTAATAATGCTAGGTGCAAATATAAAAAACATTATTTATGAATTATGACCAAATTTATCCTAAACCACAAACATTTATTTTTCGTACCATAATTATTGTGTTATCTGGACTGTCAATAAAAGTTTTCTACATGAAATTTTTTTATAGTTTTCAGAGATGTGTGAAATTGGGAGAAAATTGCTTCTGCATTTAGTGACATTTGTGTGGCCTTCCAGTAAGACCAGTTGTATGAATCAATAAATATTGCTAAATTATTGGTCACTTCCGCATTGGCTATTTATTTATACAATATAAAAATGCAGCTCAGATCACATTTAATTGTGTTATGAGGGATACACATAACCAGCATATTCATATTGCTGAACTCAGATGATTTTTATTTGACAGGGATGGAGTCCATCAAAGTAGCACTACAACAGCTTGACTGAATTCATACATTCCTACTCCAAATGCAATTGAACGGAGAAACATGGTCAGTTTGTAAATGTGTATTTGATTTTAAAGAGCGGCATGAACCTATGTATGAATCTGTGTCAAAAATCAACTTTATGCATGGTTCAGATCTGGAAAAGAAGACCTGAGCAGCCAAGCAACATGTATGAGCAAGGCCTCCAGCACCAGGAGGATGGGACAAATTCATAGGCGATGCTGGTGCGATGTTTCCCTCCGCAGCACACCTGCACAAAAAGAAGCCAATTATATACCTGCACAAAAAGAAGCCAATTAAATTCTTGCATAATCCTCTTAGATTCTAACCGGAAAAGGGGAAAGAGTCCAAGCTTGCCACCGCGATACAGGAGGCAACACGTTTGATCTAGATGAATTTGGGTGGTGATCATCAAACTAATTTCCTGGATTTAGGCAAAAACCAAAACAATGTGAGATAATGATACGATAGCAGAGATGGCGGCGGTCCAGGGCGACGGCGAGCTGATGGGGTGAGGTGACGACGGTGGTGCCGGGTGCACCGCCCACAACGGCGGCGAGGCAACGAATGGAAGGGAGGCGGTGCAAGGAGGACAGATACCCTGGGTACGGCGGGAGCAGATGTGCACAGGCGACGAGAATACCGCCGCTGCCCGCGCACTCCAGGCGAGACAGCCGAGCCGCCCGTAACCCGACGAGGAGAATGGCTGCCGCTCCTGCACACTACCGACGAGGCGTCCATAGGCTGCCGAAGACGACGCCCCACAGCGCCACCGGCGAGGCCGCTGAAGGCTGCGGAGGGGTCGGAGGCCGCGGAAGGGGGGGGCGGGGAGGCGGCGAGCCGGGCTCCTGAGGCGGGGGGCGGGGGGGGGGCGGCCGGCGGCGGCGAAGCTAGGCTAGTGCGGCGGAGGGGGCGGCGAGGTGAGTGAAACCGGCGTCCTCCCCACGATCTGGAGATTTTTCCTTTTTTTTTTTTTTTTTGCGTTAATTAACACGCTTCTGGAGATAAAAAACGAAAAAAAAAGCGGAGGTGGGTGCCGAAGAAAAAAACGGGAGGGACGAGGGGTACGCGCGCTGGTTGGCTCTATATATATATATTGGCTCTATATATATATATATATATATATATATATATATATATATATATATATATATATATATATGGAAATTATTTCGTACTCGAGTAGCTCCTCCCCGCCTCTGAGAGTAATGCACGCGACGTCCTGGAGTTCCGCACGCAGATGACGCCGTTCCACCGTCGTCAAACCCGTTAACGGGTCAAAAAGAAAAAATGGGCCCGTTAATCCAACCGTATATAATGAAATTTAACGCTGGTCCCGGTCACCTCTCTCCTCTCCATTCGCATCAGAGGCGGCGGCGACGGCCTCCACCGCTCTGCACCACGGCCAGGTCCCATCGGCGCAAGAGCTAGCTCCGTCCGGTGGATCCCTCCTGGTGGTGGCAACATCGAGACCTCCCCACTCCATGCAGCGCCGGAGGCGGCCTCTCACGCATCCTTGGTGGCGGCGTCCCCTCCCATCCCGAGCAGCATCACAGATCTCCTCCACCACCAGCGGCAGTGTAGGTATCCTCTACCACCAGCGGCGGCGCGGATCCTCAACTAGCGATGGCGGCCCCCGTCCTCAATAGCACAGCGAGCAACGCCTCAAGCATGCCGTGCAGGGGCGGCGGCGGCGTCGACCCCTGCCTTCCATCCTATGACAGCGCGACGCAGGGGCGACGACGGCTTCCCTCCAACCTGCATCTTCGCCATGCAGCGCGTGCAGCGCAGTCGGCCGTAGGACGGCGGGGGTACCCTGCCTCCTTGCTCCTTGCAGCACTATTGCATTGTCGTCCGCCCATGACTGCTGTTGGACGAGCATCACCTTAAGTTCAGTTATACGTGTGATAATTGGATGTTTAGGTGCCCATCTGCTTGAGCAATTTTGTTTGTTTATGATTTGTTTTGTTAGATAGATCTACTCCTAAATCTGTTGTGTCTGTCATCAGTCAATGACTTTCTGGTGTTCGACGAAATGCGTCACCTGCCGATCGTACAGTTTGCATCATGCCCTCATCTGCTGTGATTTGAGAGATTTCACACTCTATTATGCTACGTACCTCAGTTAGTTTATTTTCTGATCGTCGTATAACTTCATAGTTTCATTTCAATACTTCCATCAGATGTATGAGTAGAGTATGTATCAGTTGATATTTTTGTCAAAATAAAGTACCAATTCATACTTTCAGACCAATTCATGTATCAGTTTATACTTTCAGATTAGTATATGTATCAGTTGATATTTGTCAAAATAAAGTACCAGTTCATACTTTCAGACCAATTCATGTATCAGTTTATACTTTCAGATTTTATACTTTCAGATTAATATTGTTACATACTTTTCCATGCCAGCATGTCACTTTTTTCAGGTTAGTACTCGATACATATCCATCGCTTTGATAATTTTTATAAGGGCAGTCCCAATGGATAGTTTTTTGATGTAGTTTTCAAGAGAGAAAAAGAGTAATAAATATGCAGTAGAAACTGTTCTTCCCAATCTATAGTTTCTACAATAATTTCTATACAAGAGATAAATTAAATACAACACAAAGATGCAATATATCAACTGTGGCAACCATTATATATATCCCCATGCGTACAGTTTATCGTCGTCATCAACAGAATAGCTATCGGTTGAAATAAGTAAACATGTATTTCCAACATATTTATTTTTAATTTTCTGGAAGAAAAGAAGAGTATATTACGCCATCATGCCATCATGCATAACTTTGGCCGGCGATTCAGAACTGGTCTGTCGGCGTCGACACTTCCGTTCATGCAAACCAGCGACTTCATGCGCCTCTTCCACCGCGCGGTGCTCGACGTCGTGTCTGGAGAGGCCACGCTCGCCGATGCCTTCGCCGCCGCCATAGATGCCATGTCGCACGCACTTTGTCCTTTGTCTTCTCCGGCATGTCGACCCGCCTCCTCTGAATCGGGGATTAGCGCCGCTCCGTCCCTGAGGACACCAAAGACCTACTCGCCAGATCGTGTGTGCCGGCGAGCTCTGCCCAGGCTGCGCCTGCTGGCGAGCTCCGGCGGTCCGGCCCCTCCACCACACGACGAGATGCACAACGGGTGCAGCAAACTGCATGCGGATGAAACCGTGCAAGGAAATAGACGAGCGCACGTCATCTACGCAGCGGCGGAGCACTGGATCCGGATGATGGCCGATCGAAACTACTCATGTCTCCCCAACGGCGTTTTGGTAGTTTCTTTGAGCCTCGGTGCTAGCGTAGACTCGGTTTACTCAGGAAGAAACCGTTTCTCTGTTTGGTACCTTCTCTCTTCATTAATTCTTTTGCCACATCAGCAAAAAGTTGAGTTGTCAAGATAATTAATAGATATAGAAACCACCATAAATATCCCATTGGGACTGCCCTAAGCCTGGATCACTGGATACTAACGCATCAAAAAATTCCTATGCGTATATACTAGTAGTAAATAATGGGTATATATACTCATAGTTTACTATGTGTATGTTCAAACACGTATCCTGACATACTCGCATCGGAGTAACGTACCTTGCACAAAAATAATTCAAAATACTCCCGTGTCATACTCTGGCCTAAATAAAAACGTTCATACTAACTAGAGTATAAATGTATACGTGAGTATGTCCACATACTTATTATCAATTTTTTATTCAACATATTTTAATCCAAATGGTGCACGACTTGCTAGCTGGTTGATATTTTTAAAGTATGTGAACACGTACGTTTTCCAATCTGCTCTATCGATTTTTCCGCGTTGGCGTGGCATTCAAATGTCTGATACTCCATGCATGGAGCCGAGAATTCAGTTGCCGTTTTGCCTTTTGGATCTCTGTTGTTGCACCCGGTATAGATTGGAGCAACCCGTTTGCTTCTAATTAGCTGGAATCTTAACGCCGTGCATGTTCCGTAGTTGGGAGTAATTACTCTTGGGAGTACGGAAAACGCACCCTAGGTGTAGAATAATATTCTATACTCAGTAGTTAATACTGACTGCTACTGAGTAATACTGACAAAAAAGTACTGAACAATACTTAACGATACGTGCATTCAGTATTAGTCAGTAGTTGGTGTTCAGTAGTGTTTAGTATTTCTGAATTTTCTTCAGTATTACTTAGTATTAGCCACTGGGTATAGAATAGCACGTGTGTGTGTGTATATATATATATAGGCCAAAAAATCGGAGAGAAGAAATAAAGATAGGAAAAATGCCCTTTGAATAACATACTTATCAATAAAGATAGGAAAAATGCCCTTTGAATAACATACTTATTAACTGGTAATTCGATGCCCTTCATTCACAAGTCAGAACTACTCCATTATTTTTTCTATATTCAAACTAAGTCGAAGATATGGAAGGACCAAGGCTGAAGTGATAAAGTAACACTCTTAAATACTAACATACTGATAATTGATATTCAGACTTCATCCCCATCACTGCTAAATATGAAGCTCCATCAATCATGGCCAGCCGAGGCAGAAATGTGAGGGAAGCTATAACACCTCAAGTGTTAAGCATGCATTAGGTACCTAATTAATTAACTTGATCATCATTAAGTATGGCATAAGCATCATCAAGCCTAAACTCTAAATGCATCATCATTTTATGTACTTTGCATTTTAAATTATGCTTGATTGTTAATTGTTGATTTAGTTAATTAATTGCCTTGCAAATGACTTGTCAAAGTTTGGATCCATTTGCCCAGCCATTTGAAAAGTTTTAACAAAAATTATTGCAAAAGATTTGGTGCATTTTGGAACAAAAGAAAATAAGTTGGAAAAATTCCTTTTTAATGCCCTTAATTCAAAATGAATTTATGATTCAAATTCTGTTTAGAATTTGGACCTGACCCAAAATAGAAAATGTTCATCCTGAAATCCTCTACAACTTTCATTTTTGGCACTTTCCCTGAAAATGCCTTGAAATGGGTCAAAAAGATGTATTTTGATCAGTTTGGATTTGATTCAAAAATTTAAAAAAAAAAGAGAGAAATTCTCACCGCAAGTGACCGGGACCAATTCGGCCCATCGGCCCGGCCTGCTTCCAGCGCCGCGCGGCGCTTTTCGTGGCTGACCGGCTCAATTTGGGGCGCCACACGCTCGCCGTCGCTGGCCGCCGCGCGTGGCGTGGCCGGCGATACCTGGCGGTGCGGCCCGCTTGGCACCCGGTCCGGCCGTTCCAAATTTGGAACAGCGCCACGGCCCTCACTCACTCACTCGCTCACTCTCGCTCTCTCACTCTCTACCTCTCCACTCCGCCAGCGCAGCGACAGCGGCGGCCGCCGCCGCCGTTCCGCCGCCGTCCGCCGCCGTGCACGCCGACGCGCGTAGCACCTCCACCCTCGCCCGCTTCACCTCGCTGCACCGCTAGCGCGGCCGTCGACCCGCTGGTAAGGGGCGAGGCGGCCACCTCCGTCGCCAACGCCATGGCCGGGCCTGGCAAGCTTCAGCGCCGCCCGCGTTCGACCACCCACCAGCTGCTCTTCCTTTCTCGGCGCCGCATGAGTCGCCGGAGCTCAATTGAACTCGGTGGGGCCTATAGGGCCAATTAGGGCCCGTCTCCCATGCCACCACGCTCGCCACCGCTCACCGCCGCCCCGCGGCTCATGCGTGCGGCCAGCCGCCGCCCGCAGGCAAATCCCGCCCCATTCACGCGTAGGAGTGTCGCTGGGTTTCTTTGGTGCTTTCAAGGCAGCACCCTGCGCGGCTCGCCGGAGCAGGAGACGGCCACCGTGCGGTCGTGCGGCGCCGCCTCCGCGCCGCCGCCCAACGCCGCCCGCTTTGCCGGCCACCACCGGCGCAACCAACACCAGCGGGCGGGTGCGCCTCGCGATGGGGGGAACACGACGGTGCCACCCCCGCCGCCCGGCAACCACGCCGTCGGCGAGCTAGGGCCGGTCAGCGGCCGGCTCTGCTCTCGGCCGGCTGGACGGGTGGGGCCAGGTTGACCCCTGGGCCCATGTGTCGGCGGCTCCCGGTCCACGGACCCGGGTGCATCTAGCCTTTAGGGTTTCGGTTTTTGTTTTATCCTTTTCCAAAAAATAGTTTAAATGCTTTTAAATTTATATCTGGTGCAAATGTGATCCAAATTTGATGAGACTTATTTTGTTAGGTTTCTAGTGATGTGATCTATCTGTGAAAAATATAAAATGCAAGTTTGGTGATACTTTACTGTGTAGATTTATTTAATTGCTTTAATGGCTAAAAATTGGATAAATGCATAGTAAATTGTATATTGCTCTAAAAATTGTGATTCTTATTTTGTTAGCCTTGTTATGTGATGTACTTCCTTAGAAAAATATATGCCATGCAGTTCCTATGTAAAAATATTGAGATGTGATTTAATTATGTTTTAGGCTGATTTCTTTGATGATTTTTAGTAAATTAATTATGAGGAATTATGCCTTGATAATTTTTGATGACTGCTCTTGTGCTAAGAATTTCTAGTTAAAAATATGAAATCTGTTGTTTGATACTTTTCACAAAGTACAAAAGCTGTTAAATGTGCATTTCTGTCTATTTGGTTCACCTTTTGTGTAGGCTGTTGTACTTGATGAAATATGATAAAAAATTTTATCATGGCCTTGTTATAGCATAAAGTAGCTCTTGTAATTTTTGTAGAATTTTCTAGACTATTTAGACAGAGATCACAGTTTAAGCCTATTGTTTCACATGAAATGATAAGGTTTTGATTTAATTGTTTTAGTAGGTTCTATATTTACTTTTGAGCACTTTTAGTTATGCAGCAGCATAACTGAAATGTGATGCTTAGCTTTAAATAGTGTTACCCTCTTTATTCATGTGTGTGAGTATGTGTGTGCCTATACACACCCCTCTTCTTTATACACTTCTCTAAGTGTTTAGAGAAGAGATTTGCACGTACTCAGTAATAAGTTAAGTTGTTATAGAGAAGAGATATGCACTTACTCAGTAAAATGAAATGTTAATTATCTTTATCCATGAGCATCATACGGTTATGTATTCCTTATACTTATGCATGTGCATCGCATCATACAGGTTCACAGGAGGACCCCCAACTTTCGAAGATCGAGGAGAACCCTCAGGAGGAGTTCCAACATAAGGCTCCAGCAGGCGGGGATGAGGAAGAACTGCCCGAGTGTCCGAATCACCGCGCAGCTGACTTTGAACAAGGCAAGCACTGGAGCATCTACTTATCTATGCTTTCTAATAGTCTAATTATGCTTTATGATTGTTGCATTAAGTATAGGAGTTGTGTGCAACTGCTGATGCATTATATTCTTGCTTTACCCTTGAATTATCCTACCTTGATATACCCTGCTAGTCTAGGGCGAGTAAACTGCTTAACTTGCTTAGACGGTAAAAGTCGGGTGATTTCCTGTCATCCACGAGTATAGGTGGTTACTTATGATTGATGGGAAGGCTTATATTGATATCATCTAATTGATGGTTATGGTCATGATAAATGGAGACCGGATGGAGTCTTATGGGATTGTTGGACCATAGTGATTCTATCTGTGTCGTTTAAGGACCATACCGTTGTTGTACCGCAAGTCATGTTGAACGCATGCCTCATACTTAGCTGGCCGGATAAGCACTTCTGACCGCGAAGCCTAACACTATCCAGGCCAGTTCTCGACCCGTTCGCACCATACTGGAGATGGATAGGGGACCACAGGGGCGCGAAGAGTAAGACCGAGGCCCAGCATGGCTGGCTAAGGCAGTCGGGCGGTCCCTGGGTATGGTGGTTCCACTCGAGTCCGTGTGTTTTCCCGGATATGTGCCACGGTGACCTGTAGCTCACTTTAGCGGGTGAGTGTGGTTTGTGTGAGGAATACCCCTAAGCTCAGTAGTAATCGATTCGAATCGCCATTGTTCCTGGACAGTGAACACTTGACTTGAGCTGCACCATCGTAGTAATGATTATAGAATGTGGTTAATAATGATGATGAATTAAGCTAATGATTATGCTTATGGTTACTACTTGCTTGCTTAATCATGACTAATATACTATAATGATGCGTAGTATAGGTGCTCACCTAGCATAAATAGGAATGGTTAAGCTGAGCTATCACTTTAAATGTTACTACCGCTTTTATGCAAAAAGAGTCAAGCTATCCCCCGATAAAGCCTATAATACTCCTTGGAGTCTTTTATTTTAAGTCAGACGGGTAAGTCTAGCAGAGTACCTTCTCGTACTCAGGGTTTTTCCCGCTTGTTGTTTGTGCAGATGGCCATACCTACCATGGGTATTATGAGACCTGCTTATATCCAGTGAATTAAAGTATCAAGGGCATGGTCATTCTTAATATTCTTCCCACTTGCTTTTGTGGATTAGCTGTCGAGCTGGCACTATATTAAACTTAAGTATGTGTGTGGGGTTGAGCTTTCAAAACTACTTTACTTTCGCTACTAGGATTTGAAGAACTTGGTTTGTAATAACTTTATTTACGCACTCTGATGTTATCAAACTATTTATGAAATGTTGTAACGTGTGAATGGTGACGCTAAACTTGTACTAGCTTGGTTGATGATGTTTTGTTTGAAATCCTTCGAGATTTTTGGACTACCGGGTTTATAACGGCTTCAGTATGACAATTGCTTGTTTAGCGAGTGATTTTTTACTTATGTTTTTATAAATTGGTCGGTTCTGTTACAGCTGGTATTAGAGCAAGGTTTAGCGGTTACTGTTCATATGTGTATTTAAAACAAAAAAATTTGCTTTCAAAACCGGATTTTTAACTTATAGATCTAAAGTCTCTTGAGAAAAATCTCGTTTACAAATTAAGAGTGTGCCAGTGGTCATATCCTTTATACCCAATTAAGGACTCTAGGTGGCTATTTAAGTACTGACTTGGGGGTTTACATTATATTTTATTTTCACTGTTGCCCATGTAGTAAGGTAATTGTATGGGTGTCATTTGCTTGAATGGTAATGTATGGTTCAAAATGCCTCTACGCCTCGGTAAGTTGGAGTTGTGAGAGTAAGGTTGTCCAACCGGTAATCTAGGGAGTGCTAGTGTGATACCGGAAGTACTTACATGTCAAAACCATATACTTACCAAGGTGTTTAATTGTGGGTTGTGCCGTCTGTTGAGATGATGCCGTCATGTGGACGAGGATCGGGTAGTTATACTACATGTGCGTGTATTTGGGAATGCACGTATGTGTGAGTATTTAATCTTTACATTTCTGCAATGCATCTATTCATACTGTTGGGATGGGCTAAAGTGGATTTTCTGCAGGTACATAACAGCGTTTCGTGTAGAACGTCTAGTTATACGCTATGAGAGAATGTTGTATGCCACCGTTTATACCGCTAGAATTTATTTTTGCTAAGTTTGTGAGAACGTAAGACCCGTGCATACATTATGTTTGTTCATCTCATGTCATTGCATTTATCTTCCCCTATAAATTGATTACTTCTGTTAATTAAAAATTGGATAATTAATAACTTGTCTCACCCCGGGATAAATTTCTAACAGATGGCTCACACAAAGCAAACTGCACGCAAGTCCACTGGGGGCAGGGCACCCCGTCATCAGCTAGCACCTCACACTGTGATCAGGGAGGATTACTTTCTAGAGGAGTTTGGCATGCCCACACTTCTCTGGAGGGTGCTTGGACACGCAGGGTATACGGAGGAGCAGCGAACCGTATACTCCTGGGTCACAGAGGAGCCGAGCAGCAGTGATGACTTGGTTGCTGTGGAGATCACCGTTCTCCCACTCCATGAGGATTCCGAGTGGGAAGGATGGCGTATCTGGGCCTCTGGTGTCACTGCACAGGATGGGGCTAGTCGAGCCGCCTTCTATGTTCTTCGCATGATCATGGAGCGCTTTCCTCTGAGCCTAGCAGAGGCCTTGGCGGAAACTTTTCCCAGGGATGATCCTTTGGACACTACTTAGGAGCAGTCCTCGAGCAGGGCACGCTGGCTGGGGATTGATGAGATTGATGGCAACGACAATGCGGCAATGAGTGCCATGTATGCCATGATGCAGGCATACGATGCCACTGAGGCAACCATGTACAAGCTGAGTGACTGGAACAAGATCATGTGGAAGAAGGAGAAGGAAATGAAGAAGAGACACTCGGACCAAGTCCAGGACCTGAGGAACCAGATGGACCTTATCATAGCTACCAGAGATGAAGCTGAGGCCAATGAGAGGGAGGCCAATAGGGAGATCGCTACCTTGCACGCACGTGTTGCACGCTACGAGCAGTATGAGAGGAACAGTGACAGGATGATGGTACATCTGGTGACAGAGAGGAATGAAGCTCGGAACGACGCCTACCAGCTGGGGCACCGGCTTGTTGAGTGTGAGGAGTACATCGACCAGCTGCATGAGGACTACCACGTGCTGTACAACCAGGTTCACCCTCACCACGAGCCTAGAGCTGCTGAGATGGAGCCTGGAGTCATCGACATCGATGGAGGCAAGGAGGACGCTGACCTTCCACCTACACCTGAGCCTGCACCCGACGATGACGTTGTTCTTACTGCCGAGTCTGACTTTGGTAGCGAGCACGAGTAGGCTAGTAGTCTCATCGCTAGTCGTAGTTGCGCTCTTGTTTCTTTTGTTGTTGGCATGTAACCTTTGTGAGATGTGACTCCTGTGTTGGATCATCATGTGTTGTGGTGCTATTTGAATGCCTAAAAGTCCAGTGTATGTATGCTGGCAATTTTAGATGTTGTATGCCTTGGATGATGCTTTTATTCAGTAATCTAATTAGTGATGTTATGGACTATGGAAATGAATCTTTATGCCTGTGTGTTGTTGAATGAATTTATTTTCTTCCAATAATTCATTGGCATGATTATTACATTCGCTTACAATGTTGTAACATCACCTAATAATTATTTAATGCTGAAACATGCAGATGGTTGGAACTCGCCGCACCACGAGTGGCTCCTTGGTTGGTGATGGTTCCAGTCAGGGTGGAGGCAATGGTGATAATGGTGGAAATGGTGTAAATGGAGGAAATGGAGGCAATGATAGAAACGCTGGGGGTAACCTATCACCACCACCTCCCCCACCGTTGACTGCGGAGCAGCTGTTCCAACAGTTCTTGGGCAGTCAGAGGAACATGGAAGCAACGCTGTAGGATATCGCAGCCAATACCAGTCAGGGAGGCTACCGTGACCGTCCAGTCAATCAGTACAGCACCTTCAAGGACTTTCTAGATACTGATCCGCCCAAGTTCCTATAGGCCAAAGAACCACTTGAAGCTCTTGAGTGGATCAATACAATGGAAGACAAGTTCCATCTACTGCGTATGATCAGTCTCTGAAGGTAGAGTATGGGGCACATCAGCTGCAAGGCCCGGCTGGAATCTGGTGGTCCCATCAATGTACCACTTTCCCGCTAAATGCTCCCATCACTTGGGCACAGTTTACGCAGATATTTCATAGCACCTATGTTCCACCTAGGTTGATGGCTATAAAGGTGTCGGAGTTTATGAGGCTTACCCAGGGCAACAAGAGCATGAATGAGTATCTGCAAGAGTTTAACAACTTGTCCCACTATGCTCTAACATATGTGGACACTGAGGAGAAGAAGATAGCCAGCTTCAAGAGGGATCTTAACACTAAGATGGCCAAGACCATAGGCATCAGTTCGAGGGCTACCTTCAATGAGTTCATCAGTGACTGCTTGACATAGGAGAACAACAACAATCTGCATGTTGCTTCCAAGAACCGCAAGAGAAACTTTGAGGGAGGATCTTCTCAGTTCAGGCCTCCAATGGCTAATCGTCCGCAGTATCACCCTCCTGCTCAGAATTCAAGGTTTCGTGCACCTGCTCCGAGGAGGAATCCTACAGCTCCACCACCTCCGAAGAACCAGAGGGGCTATCGTCCACCTGCACCTCAAGCTCATGCCAAGACTGGGGGTTTCACGGTAGCTGCTCCCGCCATGAGAGGCCTATGCTTCAACTGCAATCAGATGGGTCATTTCGCCAAGTACTGCCCCTACCTGAAGAAGCAGACGACCTATCCTGCCCGCGCACACCACACCACCATGGATGAGATCCCCGAAGGAGAACCAGTTACTGCGGGTATGTTTCTTGTCAACAATTATCCTGCAGTTGTTTTATTTGATTCTAGATCATCGTATTCTTTTATGAGTCAAGCATATGCACCGTCACATGAGTTAGAACTTAAGCAATTAGATTATGGGTACCGCATCAACTCCACTGGTGCTAATGTCCTATCTAATCAGATGCTTGAGCAAGCAACTTTGAATTGGAGATAAGTCATATAGAGTTAATTTGGTAGTACTGCCTAAGTAAGTTGTGACTGACACTAGGAATAGAACAATTACCCTCAAGGAACCTAGAGGTGATGGCACGTTCCAGGTGTTATTGCCTCGAGTTGCAGACATGACCAAGTTAACTTATGCCATCTGAGCATATTCTATTTCTGAGATTCCTGTGGTTTGTGAGTTTCCTGATGTTTTTCTTGAAGATTTGCCTAGGTTACCGCCTGACAGAGATATTGAGTTTGCAATAGATCTGGTACCTAGTACAGCTCCGATATGCAAGAGACCTTATCGTATGCCTCCCAATGAGCTAGCAGAGTTAAAGAAACAGTTGTATGAGCTAAAAAAATTGGGTTTCATCAGGCCAAGTACTTCTGAATGGGGTTGTCTAGCTTTATTTGTGAAGAAGAAAGATCACTCTTTGAGGCTGCGTGTTGATTATCGGCCGCTCAATGCCGTAACAGTCAAGAACAAGTACCCTCTACCGAGAATTGATATTCTGTTTGATCAGTTGTCTAAAGCAAAAGTGTTTTTCAAGATTGATTTGAGGTCAGGGTATCATCAGATCAAGATTCATCCGTTAGATGTGCATAAGACTACTTTTGTCACTAGATACGGGTTGTACGAGTATCTTGTTATGTCTTTTCGTTTAACGAATGCTCCTGCATACTTTATATATCTCAATTCAGTCTTTATGCCCAAATTGGATAAGTTCATGAATGTATTCTTGGATGACATTCTGGTTTACTCTGCAAATGAAGAAGAACATGCCCAGCATCTAAGAGTTGTGCTACCAGACTAAGAGAACATAAGTTGTATGCCAAGTTTAGTAAATGCGAGTTTTGGTTAAAGGAAGTTGCTTTCTTTGGCCATATCATTTCTGAAAATGGTATTTCAGTCAATCCGGACAAGGTACAAGAGGTCATGGATTGGCAGGCACCGACGTCTGTGCATGAAGTTTCGGAGTTTTCTTGGAATGGCAGGGTATTATCATTTTGTTTCATTCTAAATTTCTCTAAGATTGCAAAGCCAATGACGAGTTTGCTATAAAAAGAACACAAGTTTGTCTAGACAGAGGAGTGCGAAGCAGCTTTTCGCACCTTGCGAGAATTGCTAACCACTACTCATGTCTTGGCACAGCTAGATATCGGGAAGCCGTTTGATGTGTACTTGTGATGCATTGAAAGTTGGTTTGGGTTGTGTGTTAATGCAAGAAGGCCGAGTGATTGCTTATGCTTCACATCAGTTCAGAAAGCATGAAGTCAACTATCCTATGCATGATTTGGAATTAGTTGCAGTTATGCATGCATTGAAGATATGGTGATATTATCTCTTTGGGAAATGTGTGCAATATTTACACTGATCACAAGAGTCTCAAGTATATCTTTACTCAACCTGAACACAACATGAGGCAGCGAAGATGGTTAGAGTTGATCAAGGACTACGACTTGCAAGTGCACTATCACCCTGGCAAAGCAAACATAGTTGTAGATGCTTTGAGCCGTAAATCACATCACCATGCTGTGAAGCCATTGTGTTGACACAAAATACGACGCACTGTACCTCACACACAGCAAGCCAGAAAGCGTGACTTTAATCAGGTGACCGGACGGTTTGAAGATCTAGAGGCGTGCCAGTCAGTTTGATCTGAAAACTAACAAGGGACAAAAGATTGTTAAATACAAAATCAGAACGTACCGGATGAGACCAGACAGTTCCGTATATATGGCCCTGAAGCCACTTACGACGACATACAGCTATAGAAGCTGTCTGCCAATCATGCTCATGATTCATTCAGTTAATATGAAGACAAAACACGTAAAGCATTGATTGCCGAACACACATGCATGAGAAGACATGTTTGAACAAGTGAAAATTGATTAAGAGTTGAAGCATAACCAAGCTCGGCAAACTAGCCGACTCAGGGTCTATGAAGAAGGAACATACATGTTAGCACGAAGGAACATACATGTTAGCACGAGCAAACCTAATAAAACTCATATCTGCCGCACGACACTTAGCTCTAATATGATTTAAACGCACTTGACGTGTAAGAACCCACAACATGTAACAACCTAGATTGATCTAATTCGGCTACGTAAGCATATGACCTATTTATTATGATGACGCAAGAATAAGAATGTCAAAGAGCAAATAGATCTATAAAAGTAAAGAGCTGAAACTAACCAATCTAGATTGGGCAAAAGAGTGTTACAAATATATAAAATATTAAAGACATGCAACACGGGATAAGTTAATGAATCTATTAGATCTTGCCAAATCTAATGGAGCCGATAACTATCTTGCTTTGCTAAGCTATCAAGCAAATGTCTGCCGCACGGCCATCTAGTTGAGATAAACTAAACATAAGCAAAGACTTCCTGATTGTCAAGCAAACGCCTGCCGCACGGCCATCCAGTCGAGACAAACAAGACTACTTGCATCACACCTAAATCCACCGTATGATACTAGACATGATAACAAGGTTGTCGGAACTTGCGGAGGTCGACAGATCGATGGCTCCTCTCGAAGAACTCGACAACATGACAAAGGACTCAAAACTTGGTATGAAGCCGATTGTTTTGATTTGGTGGTGAACATCTTTTACAATGGTCGAGGGTTTATATTTATACCCAGGACAGAATATGAGTCCTAAAGGATTATGATTATAAAACATGAAAGGAAACTTTAAAAATATGGCAACTTTTGACTCTAATCCTCCTCGGAGTCCTTGATTATCACGGCCTTTTCCTTTCAACCAGCTTCAACTTGCCACCTTTTTGTTTCCCGAATGGAGCCACCGCTTTCAAAGATAGCCGACCGCATGATCATTTGCCGAATCGCCCGGAGTCAGCTGACTGTATAGATACTTGCTGAATTGCCGGGAATAGCTACCGGCAGAGATGTTTGTTGAATGCTTTTGAATATGTACTGGCCCACCTATCATATCTTTGGCCTTTACCAAAATCCAGTGTTAACACATGCCCCCTCAATTTCGGGATAAAAGTGATTTTATTCCGAAATTGACCACAAGCTTCTTTCTCACCTAGGTCAACACTGTTCATACTCGCAGCCACCACTCGAAATCCAAACTCTCTGATTCAGATTCAAACTCATCTTGAATATTCAATGGTGACCCAGGACGGAGTTCCAGAGGTAATTCTTGTTTTTCCTATGTTCGGCAACTTTGAAATCGATCCTTCGTTTCCTTTTTGACTCACTTTTCTTCTAATTGCATTGTTCTTCGAAGGAATACAAGGATGAGAGCTTGATTCCCTATGCAGCGAACCCCAACTCTTAATTCCTTAGCTCGATGGGAGTTCTCAATCTGATCGAGTTTGTTGAGAAGAAAACTTTGAGGATTCCTTTCAAATCCAGAGTCACCCCGCCGAATCAGTGGCCGAACACTTTCAAAACTTGACCGTTTCCCTCAAGTGCTGGATGGTGGAATTGGTAACGGAGGATTCAGGACAAGAGCAACAGTCACTGAAAATCCCAAGATATTCAGCATTGCTTGGAGTTATCCTTATCAGAGACACCTCGGAATGACTCCCTCCTGATAGCGGCTTCCTACTTCTGGTCTGATGCTGCTAATGCTTTTATCTTCGGCCATGGTCTAATGTCTATCACCCTGGCTGATATTCTCATGATGACTGGCCTAAACATGACAAAACCAGTATATCCTTCCAAGTACAAGAGCAACAGCAACCAGAAGGCAGTTAAGTCAGGAGGTGGATGGACAAAATACATCCAAACCTATATGTCAACTGGTATTGTAGCTGACAAAGAGTATAAAGCTTTCATAAATATGTGGCTGAGTAGATTCATCTTTTGTGGCAAATTCAATGAACCAACCCTAAATCACATGGTGATGGCTGAGGAATTGGTTGCAGGCACCTTGATCCCTTTGGGCAAGTATCTTCTGGGGGCTATTTATCACATGATGCATCAGATTACTGTCCAGAAGCATCAGCATGGAGAAATTCACTGTGTAAATGGTCCCTAGTGGTTGGTTCAGATGTGGTTACAGCTATATATGCATCAGATAGTCTCTGTAGACCTCCATAACTTAGGCTTTCCCTCAGTTAACTATGATGAGGATGGTACAATGAAGGAAAAAGCTTGTCAGACATATGGAGAGGTGGCATCTTCCATCACCATTGACATAGACATTGGCCACTTGTTCAAGCTTTTCTTCAAAGGCTTTGACAATGTGATCTGGCTCCCCTATAGGGAAAATAAAAATCTGACCCTGCCCTGCAAGTTTAGCTATGAAACTGGTTGTTCAGACCAAGTGTCTATAGAGGTCTTTAATTCTTTTATCAAGCCATGCACTCTGCCAGCAGAATTTCATCATGAAAGGTTGCTGCACCCTACCTATAAATTCTACAATCCAAACATGGTGGCTAGGCAATTAGGATGTGGCCAGTTGCCCCAAGGCTATTCTTCTCAAAAATTATAAAGCCTAGAGAGAAAATAGGAGACGACTTGGAGGCCAAGAAAGTTTTTGAACTTGGATGGGACCCGCCAGTATATGAGCCTTCCCCCCTTGGGTTGATAGATGTTGCTCATCCCTTGTTTGCCTCCTGTGGCAAGAATGGCGTGCCCATATTTTCAACATACCAGTGCATCCCTTGTGCCAAGATCTTCAGGCTCAATTTGCTTCTGACAATGAAGTAATATCTTTGTACCTATAATCTTCATGCTTTTAGACTCATTCTTAACTTTAATACTTTATTGTTTACAGGATGTTGAGCCTGCTCCTCCTTCTCAAGTGGCCCAATATTACCAGGCTGGACCCAATCCTGCTTTGGGGTTTAATGCTCCATCTTTAGTAGCCTTCATGAAAATCCCTGTAGCCTTGGGTACAGCACCTTCAAGAGAAAAAACAAAAGGAAAGCTACTGCTGAATCAAGCAAAGATGTCACTTTGCCTAGGAAGACAAGATCTAAAAAAACCAAACTATCTCCTAAGGTACATCTTTGCTAGTCCTTATTTTGGCAATAATTCTATGCTTATTCCCTCTGCTTGCAGCCACAGGTTAAATTTCCAAGATCGTCCAATGCTTCAACAACTATTGAGATCTCTCCTCAGGCCTCTACTGGAGATGTAGAAATCTAGGAAGCCATTAGCCACATTGGTATCATTCCCTCAGTTGATCATCTCTTTTTCTTATACTAGATGCATTTAACAATACTCATACTCTACTACTTGGTATTCCTAGAGATAGATCAATGCTTGGACAGAATGGCAGAAGAACCCTCCCCTCATCATATTTTAAGCTCATCATCTTTGGGCATCCAGCTAAGCCCTTAAACAAGCCAGGGCTGAATTCAAACTGAGGAAGATTCTGCTCGAAAGGTAATGCCTTACCTCACTGAATTCTTTAGTGAACTTGATCAATTGGCTAACAAATTTTTTTCTTAAGGATGAGATTAAGCCGACTGTCAGCTACTCCTTCACCGTTGAGGAGTATATCAGTGAGAGAGGTGAAGAAGCTACATCTCAACAGAGGTTTATCATCAGAAAATCAAGCTTGGCTATAGGAGATAGCTCTGCTATTGACCAAGGACATAAACATTCTGGTCCAAGATGCAGATCAAATAAGGGACCTCATTGAGTTTATCGACCAAGACATTCCTCCTACTCTCAAGGCTTCTTTGGAATCTACAAGTCATCTTGATGACCATTTTGCTATGGTCAAGAGAGCAAGCAAAAATATAGCCTCTAGAACTGCTTTACAGAATAATAATTTGATGAAGAAACAACAAGCCAAAGATCTGCATTCTTAGATTCAGGCTGCTAAGCAATCTCTGGCAACTTTGGAACCTGAATTGGAAGCCATGGAGGAGGAAAAGGCTAAGCTAGAAGCTTAATTAGCTCAACTAAATTCAAAAATTCAGTCTCACAAGGATCAAATCACCAGCAGTCTGCCAAGCTCCGTAGATGCAGCTAAAATAAAGATAGCATCTGTCATCAAAGAGAACTAGCAGATCAAGATAAAGCTCACTAAAATTTAGGGTTCTGAAGATGATGACAAAAAAGTGCTAGATGAGGTTAGCTGAATCAGGACTGACGCTATAGATGCAATCAACTTGTTCCTAGGCGAGTGAAATACCAGCTTGTAATACATTTACATGTAGCATACTGTATTCTCTGAACAATTGCATTCTCTTTTATCCTTTGGCTTCTACATTAATATTTTATTAATAATATAGCCGATTGCCTTTAGCTTCCCGATTAGGAGAATAGCCGATTCTATTCAAAACGTCAATTTTTGATTTAGCCGAACCTGGCCCAGTCTGGTAACGGCCCAAAAAGGAGAAACCCTACTCCACCGCTTGGGATACTCTGAGATAAATGCCACGATCTCCCACGTTGGCCTATAAATAAGACCCTCCTTCAGCCTTCATCGTCCTTTCCAGTCAAGCTTTTTCACCGCCGTCTCTTCGCCTCTCTGCTCAAACCAATCCAAAGAAGTCTAGTCTCCAGAGCACCAATGGCGAGCGGCGATGATCATGGCAAACGCCCTGCCGAGGGAGAAGCAGAAGGGAGCCGAGCACCGCGTCGCCAACGACATGGGTAAGATTTGATCGGTTGCCCCCTTGCAGTTTATATTTTCTGTTCATCTTCCTGGATTTTGATTTCTTTATCTTCTCAGGGCAAGGGTCATCACCGACCAATACCATTTGCTTCCTCCGATGGTGGTGACCCAACCAGGCACTTCAGGCCAGCCCGTTGTCATGGCCTACTGATATAGCAGTGTCATTTGAACATTAGTGTATTGATTGGGCCTCGTTGCCGCTTTGGGCCTCGGGGTGCGTCTGGGCCAAGCCCATGTATCTTGACAATATGAACTCGCTGTGAGGGTGGATGGGAGGTCAGCGAAATTAACAAATTAATTCCCAACTTCTCCTTCCTTCTTCCGTGCGACACGCTCGTGCTCTCTGCTGGAGGCGGCGGCGCCGTACTCTCCGCCGTGCGTGCTCGCCGGCTACCCCCTCCTCTAAACTACGGTCGCCACAATTGGTATCCAGAGCCTCTATCCTTCCTATCGTGCTTGGATCCGTAAAATCCCGGGGGAACGCGGTGCATCTGATCGAGAAATTCGATTCGATTTCGCCAAATTCTCGCGGTTGGTCCAGCGAACCACCACTACCACCACCACCACCCCATCTCTCTGATTACCGATCCTACTCCATCCCTGGCGCGTGGTCCGACTCTCACCGCTCGGATGACGACCGCTGAACAGAAATTGGATGCGCTGGTTACGCAGACCAATAACATGGTCAAGCTGATGGAAGCTTTCAATCGCTGGCGCCCCGAGGTGGACAAGTTCGCCACGGATCTCAGCCAAGAGTTGAAGTCGCTCATGTCGCGCATCGAGGTGTTGGAAGCTAATCCCAAATCGGCTCCACCTCCAGTCCCGCCGCGCGAGGAAGAGGGACGGGCCAAGGGCCACGGCGCTGCAATGTTTACACAGGGGTCTGATGCGGGATTTCTAATTCCCCAGCAGCCCCTGGCAAAGGGTCAGTATCACAGTTCTTCTCCTCCCCATCCTTTAGAGTTCGGTGAATCATCTCAGTATTGTCCCATGCCACCATATCAGCAGTATCAGCGTGAGATTAGGCTTCCTAAAGCAGTTTTTCCAAAATTTGATGGTTCCCACCCTCGAGTGTGGAAAGAGAAGTGTGAGAAGTATTTCAATATGTACCAAGTTCCCTTTCATGTTTGGCCTGAGTTTGCCACCATACACTTCCAGGGTGGTGCTGCACTTTGGTTGCAAACATATGAAGCACAACACCCTCTTAGTACTTGGCCAGAGTTATGTGTAGCAGTAGAAACTAAGTTTGGTCGTGATTTGTATCATAATTCCATGAATGAACTTCTGCAAATTAGTCAAACATCAGACATTCAGGAGTACTATGATAGGTTTGAGTCTGCTATGCATAAGGTGCTAGTTCATAACAAAGGTCTAGATGATGTCTTCTTTGTAAGCAAATTTCTGCAAGGCCTCAAGCCTGATATTAGAGCTGCTATAGTACTGCACAAGCCAAGAACAGTTGATGCTGCGTTATCATTGGCTCTTATGCAGGTCTCAGTGATGGACAATCAGTCAAAGCCATTTTTCAAGAAACCAATAAGGGATTTCAACAAACAGACTGGCAAATTACCTGTTTCTACTCAGCCAGCCATATTGGGTCCTGTTCCTGCTGAAGCTACAAAGCCCAAATGGGATGATAAGCTGTCTCAGTTGAGAAGTCAGAGAAGAAAACAAGGCTTATGTATGACCTGTGGAGAAAAATGGACCAAACAGCATACATGTCCTGACAAAGTCTCCCTCCATGTCTTGGAAGAAGTGCTGCAGGCTATGCAATTTGACTCTGGGGATGAGGAACTTAGAGAGGATTCATCTGAAGAGGAGGCAGAGGTATTCCAACTATCCTGTCATGCTGCTGAAGGGTTGCAGGGAAGGAGAACTATCAAACTGCATGGTATGGTGGGCAATCAGGATATCCTTATACTGGTAGACTCAGGCAGTTCTTGCACATTTATCACTGAGAAGACCGTGGGGGCCTTACAATGTGCGGTCAGTCCAGCTCCTTCCACTTGATTCACGGTGGCTAATGGGCGAAGTTGGTTAGTGACAAACAAGTTCTGAATCTCACTTGGTGGACTCAAGGGCATACATTCACCCACTCGGCTCGAGTATTGCCTATCCAATGTTATGATCTGGTGCTTGGTATGGATTGGTTGGAGAGCTATAGTCCAATGTGGATTCACTGGAAGCGCAAATTTTTACGTTTCTCTCACAATGGTCAGCGTATTGCTCTCAAGGGCACAAAAGATGCCTTATCGGCTTGTCCAAGGCTAAAGCTTAGGAAATTGAGAGGTTTGGTCAGAAAAGGAGGTGTAGCACAATTAGTTCATTTCGAGTCCGGTGCTTATCGATCAACGGCCAGCAGCGAAAGCACAATATACCTCCTGAAGTTCAGCAACTGATTGACAGTAAGGCTCATCTGTTCAAGGAACCTAATGCAGTACCTCCACCTCGAGAGTATGATCACCAGATCCCACTAATTCCAGGAGTCAAGCCTGTGAACATCAAACCATACAGATACTCACCTACTCAGAAGGATGAGATAGAAAGGCAGATTAAGGACATGATCACAAATGGCATTATTAGACCCAGTCAAAGCCCCTTTGCCTCTCCAGTGATCTTGGTGAAGAAAAAGGATGGGTCCTGGAGGTTCTGTGTGGACTATAGGCAACTCAACAATATCACTGTTAAAAACAAGTACCCTCTACCTGTGGTGGATGAGCTTTTAGATGAGTTGCATGGAGCTGCTTGGTTTACCAAACTTGATATGCGTGCAGGATATCATCAGATTCGGCTTAAACCTGAAGATGAGCACAAGACCGCCTTCAGAACTCATCATGGGCATTGGGAGTTCAGAGTAATGCCTTTTGGATTAACAAATGCTCCTGCCACATTCCAGGCCATCATGAACACTATCTTGCAACCACTCCTAAGACAGTGTGTTTTGGTGTTTGTAGATGATATTCTCATCTACAGTCAGTCTTTGGAGCAACATTTGGATCATTTGCAGCAGGTGTTTGCTATATTTGAGTCCCACAACCTTTATCTCAAACTGTCAAAGTGCTCTTTTGCTCAACAGTCTCTTGAGTACCTAGGCCACATAATCAGCAAACATGGGGTAGCTACTGACCCAACTAAAACTCAGGCTATTGCTTCCTGGCCGGTTCCCAAAGATGCCAAACAGTTAAGAAGTTTTCTAGGGTTGGCAGGATACTATAGAAAGTTCATCGGGCATTATGGATCTATTAGCAGGCCTCTCACCGATCTACTTAAAAAGAATGCTCTCTATCATTGGACTCTGCCTTGCATCGGTTTTGATACTTTGAAACAGGCCTTGGTTTCTTGCACCCGTTTTGCATTACCAGATTTTTCACAAGGGTTCACCATTGAGACAGATGCATCATCCTTGGGCATTGGTGCAGTGTTATCACAGAATAACCATCCAATTGCTTACCTCAGCAAGGCCCTGGGCCCCAAAGCACAAGGCATGTCAACCTATGAAAAGGAGTGTATGGCCCTTATTATGGGCTGTCACTAAGTGGAAGTCCTACTTGCAAAGCATAAAGAATTCAACATTCTCACCGATCATAGAAGTCTTATTCATCTTGGTGACCGAAGCTCTTAGAGGGCATGCAACAAAAGGCTTTCATCAAGTTGTTGGGGTTACAAAGTATAGAATATCTTATAAAAAAGGACGATAACAAAGCGGTGATGCATTTGTCAGGCAGACCAACAGACATCGAACTCATGGCCATCTCCTCACCTAAACCTAAGTGGCTGGAAATCATCACTTTGAAGGGTATCAAGCGGATGAGAAAACCAAACGGTTATTGGCTAAATTGACTCTCACAGGTGCAAATGATAAAGGCTTTTCTTTGGTGGATGGTATTATCAAGTACAAAGGAAGAATTTGGTGGGGCAAAGACATTGAAGCTCACCAAGCAAGTATTACTTGCACTTTGCATTCCGGTGGATTAGGGGGGCATAGTGGCATCACAGCCACTTATCGAAAGTCAAAGCCTTATTTGCCTGGCCCAATATGAAGCAAACAGTCGGGGAGTATGTCACGGCTTGTGAGGTATGTTCTCGAGGCCAAACCTGAACACTTGTCGCCTGCTGGTCTCTTACGACCATTGCTGTCCCACCAACAGCATGGCATACCATTAGTCTAGATTTTATTGAAGGCTTGCCCAAATCAAAAGGCTTTGACACAATTTTGGTGGTCATAGATAAGTTAACCAAGTATGCTCATTTTATATGCTTATCACATCCCTATCTTGCTTGCTTCCTCTGTGGCTCAAGCTTTTCTCACCAATATATACAAACTGCATGGCATGCCTTCCATTATCATCTCTGATCGTGATAGAGTCTTTACTAGCAACTTTTGGCAAGAACTGTTCAAGCTTTCTGACACCACATTGAACATGAGTTCCTCTTACCACCCACAAACTGATGGTCAAACTGAACGATTAAACCAATGTCTGGAAACATATTTGAGGTGTATGGTGCATTCTTGTCCAACAAAGTGGGCTCGGTGGATCACTTTAGCTGAATGCAGGTATAACTCCAACTTTCATTCAGCACATGGCGACTCCATTCCAGGCTCTCTATGGACACCCTCCTAGACATTTTGGCATTTCAGTGAATGACTCCTGCACAGTTCAAGATCTCAACACATGGTTGGCCGAGAGAAACACAATGATGCAACATATTCAGCAGAATTTGTCCAAGGCCCAGCACAGGATGAAGAATCAAGCCGATAAACATCGACTAGAAAGGTCCTTTGAAGTGGGAGACTGGGTTTATGTTAAGCTCCAACCCCATATACAACAGTCAGTACAGAGGAGGACTAACAACAAGCTGAGTTTCAAATATTTTGGGCCATATCTCATCTTACAGCGCATTGGAACAGTGGCTTATAAACTTCAGCTGCCACCATCAAGCCAAATCCATCCAGTTATACATGTTTCACAACTCAAAAGGCATTGCCACCGAGATTCAGGTTTTGGCGATAGTGAGTTGCATCTCTTAACCACCTTTTTCGGTTTGCCATCTCAACGGTATTATTGGCGCCTACCTGGCTGGTCGGACGACATGTTACTCCAATGCAGCTGGTTCAAAGACAAGGTTGTCCCTCCCATTGGGCAACCTGGGAGCTGCAGCCATCGGTGCCTCGTCCAGCAACCAAGCGTCGGCGGCGATCACCATCTGCTACGTCTGCATCGCGGGCCTTCTGGCGCTTAAGGAGGGGAGGATGTCATGGCCTACTGATATAGCAGTGTCATTTGAACATTAGTGTATTGATTGGGCCTCGTTGCCACTTTGGGCCTCGGGGTGCGTCTGGGCCAAGCCCATGTATCTTGACAATATGAACTCGCTGTGAGGGTGGATGGGAGGTCAGCAAAATTAACAAATTAATTCCCAACTTCTCCTTCCTTCTTCCGTGCGACACGCTCGTGCTCTCTGCTGGAGGCAGCGCCGCCGTACTCTCCGCCGTGCGTGCTCGCCGGCTACCCCCTCCTCTAAGCTACGGTCGCCACACCCGTCCCCGTCTCCAGCTCATCAAGCTCCTCGAGCTCCTCTAAGTCCGGTGACTCATACAACCCCAACCCTTAGGGTCCGGTGGAGTCGGAGGGAGAAGATCCTTTGTACGTCCACGAGGAGGCGCTCCGGTTCCGCAAGGAGAGGGACGGGGCCCAGAACGAACTGGGCGATGTCTCCAAGTAATTCGGCATTGCACAAGCCGAATGGGAGGATCAGCGCAAGCAGCTCTGTGATGCCATCACCAGTTCGGTATTTCAGCGTAGACTCCTTCTTTCTTAGGCTCCTCCATATTCTGACTTATTTTTCCTTGTCCAGCACTCTCCACGGAGAATGAGCATCTAAAGGAGGCGACAAACAGGGTGGCCGACAAGGTGAATGCCTAGGGGGAGACCACTGAGGCATGCCTGGACGCCGTGGACGGCCGTGTTGATCAGGCCGTCATCCAAGGTGTGCACCTTGGTGTGTCCCTTGGTCTGGCGGCGATGACCACCCAGACCAGTGAGGACTCTCCTTCCAGGCCATAGGCTTCGCTGGCGGCCCTCCACACGAGATTGATGACATTAACGAGCGGCTGGAGCACTATGAAGATCACGCCGCTGCCCTTGCTGAATCCACCAATCCCTAGTCTGTTCTTAATAAGTTATTCTAGGAATAGTTTGTAATTAGGGACTGAATGTGAATAATCAAATTATCTTCTGAGGACATGCTTGTTCATGATTCTTGTTGTTGAATGCCGAATAGATGTCTTTAGCATTTTCTAGATGATGCAATTTTGAATAATGTTTCCCGAACGCGTGACGTCACTTTAGCCGAGTAGATCTTAGTCTTGCGTTGCAAACGACGTGAAATATCGCTCAGTATTGTCATTCAAAGCTTCACATTTCTCTTCTCCCAATAAACCAACCAACCAGAATGGCGAAGTCAAATCCTTTGGTAATCCATTCGGCTATTGCATAGACATTTTTTGCACTAAAGGCGATACGAAATATACCAGCTATTTTTGCTTCACTATTTTTAGCTAGAGGCGATGTTCCTCCATCGGCTGTCTGATTTTAAACTTTTTTCATGAACCAACTTGTACACTGGGATAGTATTTCTTAAGAAATCGTCCATTGATAGCTCTGACAAATTCCTCTCCAAACAAAGTTTTTAATATATATGCATTACCAGGTACACATCTTACTACCCGAAAAGGTCCTTCCCAATTCGGAGACCACTTACCGAATGCTCTATCTTTTTGTTCCAATCGGCAAGTATTGTTTTTCCAAACTAGATCACCCTCGCAAATTGCTTCATTTCGACCTTCTTGTTATAATATTTGGCAACACGTATTTTGTTTTTTCTCAATATTTTCCAATGCTTTGAGGCGAACCAAATGCAAATCTTCTAACTTATCCATCATTAAGTTTGTATAATCTTCCTTTTCTAAATCCTTTTGTAATATAACTCGTCTTGACCCTGATTCAGTTCCCATGGCGAAACAGCATGATGCCCATAAACCAATTCATAAGGAGATGTCGAGTTGACCTATGACAAGCCATTCGGCAAGCCCATAATGCTTCATTAAGAACCAAATGCCATCTTCTTAGTTTCTCATCGTTCTTTTTTTGGATGATCTTGATCATAATCTTATTTGATGCTTCTGCTTGGCCATTGGCTTGTGCATAATAAAGAGAAGAATTATACAACTTAATTCCCATGCCTTCGGCAAAATCACAAAACTCCGAGGAAGTGAATTGAGTCCCTTGATTAGTTGTTATAGTTTGAGGGATCCTAAACTTATAAATTATATGTTCCTTAACAAAACTGATCATGTTCTCTCGATGTAACTTTCTTCAAAGGAATAACTTCAACCCACTTGGTAAAATAATCTGTGGCCAAGAGCACAAATTTATGTCCTTTGCTCGAAGGAGGATGAATTTGACCAATCAAATCTATGCCCCATCCTCTAAATGGCCAAGGTTTGATTATTGGGTTCATAGCAATCTTTGGAGCCTTTTGAATATTACCAAATTTTTGACAATCATGACATCCCTTATAATATTCAAAACAATCCTCTAGTATGGTTGGCCAAAAATAACCAGTTCTTCTAATTATCCACTTCATTCGGTAAGCCCGTGATGTGCACCACATAAACCTTCATGCACTTCATACATCACCTCTCTGGCCTCTTCTTGATTCAAGCACTTAAGCAATACTCCATCTATAGATTTGTAATATAATTGATCATCAAGAAGCATGAACTTGAGGGCTTTATACCCGAGCTTTTCGGGGAAACTCTGCGATGGATCTTTTAGATAATCGGCAATCTCGTATCTCTAATCGTTCACCACCTGATCGGCATCCGAGACACCCTTATCTATAGCAAGAACTTCTTGATTTTTATGATATCTAGAAGCAGCTTGAGCTAACTTATTTGCCTCTTTATTGTGCCCCCTAGGGATATGATGCAAGGTTACTACTCGAAAACTTTTCAAAAGTTCCCGGCATTCTTCATAATATTCTCCTAATACATCATTCTTGCACTCATATTGGCCAGTCAATTGGTTAATCACCAGCTCAGAATCCCCAAATATTTTGACAGAAATGGCTTTTACCTCTATAAGAAGCTAAAGCCCTCTAAGTAATGCTTCATACTCCGCTTGATTATTAGTAACATAAAACTCAATGGGAATAGCATACTCAAAGGTTACCCCTTGTGGAGAGATCAAAAGAATACCAGCAACACCACCTTTACTATAGGATGATCCATCGAAGAATAAAGCCCAAGGCACAATGCTTATTATCTCGACAGAAAGATCACGATGTTGGGTAATAAAATTAGCAATAATTTGACCTTTTACCGCTTTTGCCGATTCATATTTTAAATCAAACTGATAAAGCCAAAATCCACTTGCCAATCCTTCCATTCAAAATTGGCATTGATAACATATGCTTTATTACATCAAAACTAGAAACTACCACGCATTCAGCATTTAACAAGTAGTGCCGAAATTTGGTACATGAATAATACACGCACAAGCAAAGTTTCTCCGTAGCCGAATACCTTGTTTCTAGATCCAACAGTTTTCGGCTAAGATAAGCTATCACTCTCTCCCTTCCCTCAAATTCTTGCATGAGGGCCGATCCTATCGTTAGACCATTGGTCGCCACGTACAACTTAAAAGGCTTATCAAGTTATGGAGGTACACTCTTGATCCTTCTTGAGTTTCAACAATGGAGAGAAAGGCAAAACTCCTTGTGACAAATTAGATATAAATCATCTCACAAAATTGATCTTGCCAAGCAGTGATTGTAATTCCGTGAGGTTGGTTCGAGGGACAACTTTATCTATCGCTTCCATGCTCTTTTTTTTCCAACTTCAATCCCTCCTTTATGGACTAGGAATCCCAAAAATTCACCAGTCGAGACTCCAAAAGCACATTTGTTTGGATTCATTTTCAAACCATGGCTTCTAGTGCATTCTAGAGTCTCTCTCAAATCGGCTAAATGCCTTTCATGGTTTCTAGATTTAACCACTACGTCATCGATATAGATTTCCATGACTTTGCCGATCAACTCATGGAAGATATGACGAGGCTGATGGAGAAACCCATTCACCCGGGCAGGTGCTGAGCGGAGAAAAGCGAAAAGGGGGCGAACCGAGGCGACCACACATTCCGGTGATCACCGCCGGCGATTCTGTGGAAATCGAAGGATAAAAACTAGGGGATTCAACTCAGGAAGCTCTGCTGCATCGATCCACCGTGGTATTTTTGCCGATTTCCCATTCCTTCTCCCGTTTTGTCCTGTTCCGTTTGATTTTGCTCGAAAAGCTCTTGAGGGAAGCGGAGAGCGCCGTCGGGACAGGTTGCTTCGACAGCGGTCGGGGGAGTCGGAGTGGAGCGGCCACTGGAGACGTAAGTAAGGGGGCTGATGAATGGAGAGGGGTGATCCGAGTTAGTCAGGGCAGGCTCTATCAGACAGGAAACCATGGACGGAGGTTGTTTCAGCTTGAATCAGAAGGGGAAACGAACGTTATTCAGAGAATTAGAGAAGGAAAGAGGTGGAGGTAGAAGTGCTCCTAGTAAGGGTGGATGGCAGGATGAATTGGGAAAGGCCAAAATAGCTGAACAAATAAGGAAGGTTTTGTTTTCTGGTTTTATGGCAGATGAGAGGCGAGAGGTAGAAGACGAAGTCATGAACGTGGAAGGAAACAATTCTAAGGTTTCTGCTTATAGGTCAGGTTTCTGCTTATAGGTCATTCAGTCAGAGAAAGGGTGGTTGTTTCAGCTTGAATCCTGAGGTTGAAGATGATGTAAGCTCAAGTAAGACTAGGGAGAATGTGGTGACAATTTTTCCCAAACTGATAGCAAATGGGCCAATCTGGGCAGGTGGTACTGATAGTGGGCCAGACTCAGAAGAGGAGGACTTTGCTTTTGGTAGAAACTTGGAGGACCTCTTTGCTCATTCCTGGTCTCCAAACAAAGTCTCAGGGTATTTTTGGAAACGCAAACCAATCTAGGTGGGGGAAGAGCTCTTCCCTGCCTCAAGAGAGGATATCTGGAAGGAGGGAGGCAGAGCACGCAAGATTGTGAGGGCTCCTGATCCAGAACCATTAGTGAAATCTTTTGCTGAGGCCACCAGATCCAACCAATCTGAGATGGTTTGGGAGCAACAAAAGGGGAATAGGTTCAACAGAGAGGAGGGTCACAAGCGCAGGTTTGAGGATGAGCTGGTGGAGGAATGGGGAAGAGATGAGCGGTACCACAGGGACTGGGATGGAGAGGATCTGAGATCCAGAATCAACAAGGACAGAGCAAGGGCTGAATTCGAAGATGCCAGGTCTCGTCAGTTTCAAGGGGATGGGCGCCGTTTTGAGAAAGAAGATCCAAGCTTCAGGAACAGATTTGTGGATCAGAGAGGTGCTGATCAAGGCAGGCAAGGTCAGGGCTATAGGAAAGATTTTCCTGGTAAACCTTTCTTCCCTAATCGTGATCCTGCTTTTGGTAACAAGGGAGAGGGATCTTTTCAGCTTGAGGGTGATAGAAAATTCAGAGGTGATGATCAGAGGTCTAGTGGCAAACCAGCACTAGGATCATGTTTCAGATGTGGTAAAGAAGGACATCACCAGGCTACCTGCACTAATGATCCTTTTTGCTACAAGTGTCTCAAGACAGGTCATCTGGCTTACAAGTGCACTGAAGAAGTGGAGGCTACTCTGAATTTGAGGGGCTATGGCTTTCAGGGCCAAGGTTTTTTCAGCCTAAGTCTTCCTGGGTCAACTCTTAAAAAACCGGTGGAACACTTAGGGCTGATTCATGTGCTAAGTGGTGAGGCCAATGTCAACAGAATTGAAGCTGAACTGAAATTCCTGATTGATGACAAGTGGGATTGGAAAGGGAGACAAGTGGCTGAGCAAGATTACATTGTGGTTTTCCCAAACAAGGCAATTCTGGAAACTATGTCAAAATCCAGGAGGATTGTGTTGGTCTTGCACAACATTGAAGCTAAGGTTGCAAAAACTGATAGAGATAGTGGCTGATACTGGAAACAGGTTGGGTTCAGATCCACAAAGTGCCTGACATTGCCAGAACTGAAGCTGCTATCAAACTGGTGGCTGGACTAGCTGGGGAAGTGATTGTTGTAGATGAGCTGTCCTTGATTAGGGAAGGTCCTATAAGGATGAAAATCAGAGCAAGGAACATTGAAAAGATTAAAGGGAATCTGGAAATCTTTATTGAAGGACAGGGCTTTCACTTCAAATTTGTTCCTGAGTTGACAAAGCCAAAAAACATTTTCAGCAATGGGGAAAGTCTGAAGAAGAAGGATGAGGACCCTTCTGATGAGGAAGATGAAGATGATGATAATAGGCTTACTGAATGGGAAAAGATGGAGAAAACCTATAAGGATAATCAAAAAAAAGGGAATGAGGCGTCCTCTTCTATTAAAGAAGGTCAAGGAAAGGGTTCAAAGCCCAAAGACAGTGAAGCTCTGGAAGATAGTCTGGATATCTCAGCTGAACTTCAAGATAACACTATGACAGAGATGGTGGCTCAATCGGAGCTCTCTGAACTCACAGGTGGATTTATGATGTTCCAAGGTCCTAACATTTGGCTGCCTGAGGAAACTATTTTTGATAGTATCAAGCCTCTTTCAGCTATCTTAAACAATGGGGAGATTGTTGCTTTAACTGAGGAAGGGGACAATTCTCAAGTTCAGCTAGAAGTTCCATTGTCTCAAATGAGTGAGATTGCAGATGAGAAGATAGAGGATCAGCAAGAAGTCTCAGGAAAAGATGGTGATATTGAAGACTCTACCTGTGATTGCATTAATCCTCTTTCAATCATCTCAAACAGTGGAGAGATTGCTGCTTTAACTGAGGAAGTGGACAAATCTCAAGATCAGTCAAATATTCCAATGTCTCAAGTTAGTGTGGTCATTTCAAATGAGAAGGTGGAGAATCAGCAAGAAGATTCAGGGAAAATTGGAGATGATGATGCAGATAGGAGGTCTATGCTGAAGAGATATCCTCCTCCTAAAGCAGGGAGGTAGAGCCAAAGGCTTAGGAAGGCTTCTCAAGGAGGGGGACTGAAGAGAAAACAAGTCAATGTGGAGGATGTTGACTTTCTCTCAGGTATGGGTGATGATGCTTCAAATCCTTTCTCCATTCTATCTGATTTTGATGATGATGATTTGAATAATATAGCTTTGGACTGCATTATCTGTTTGGGGTCTTCTGCAGAGGCTGTTAAAGCTACCTTAGATGAGATTAGGTTAGAAGAGAATCTAAGGGCAGCAGTGGCCGAAGCCAAATATAAGGCAAAGAGAGAAGAAATTTTGTTGAATTCCAATAGTTTAGCTGATGAAAACTTAGGTTTGGAAAAGATAGATAATGGAAGTAGGATCCCTGTATCTGAGTCTTTGGGGGGAGAGTTTTCACTAAACCAGATTTTCCCTTCTAGTTTGGAGGGTAGCGATAGAGTTCTTCCTAGGGTGGAATGTAACTCATTTGCACAGATGGGGAATGTTTCTAAACAGGTTGAGAATGTGACTGGGGGAGATTCCTAGGATATTATGTAAACAAGGGGATGGGTCTGAGAAAGGTATATCTTATATTTCTCTAGGGGGTAATTTCTCTCAGGAAGGAGAGCCAGTTTGTTTCTCACAACAGGGGGAAGAGGAGAAGTTGGTGTCTAATTTATCTGGACATTTAGAGGGTGACCAAGTGAAGAGGGGGATAAATCAAGGCCAGAAGGGGAGTTCTAGGTTGGACAGAGAGTTAAAACGTTTAAGTTTGAAATGAAAGTTTTATTTTGGAATATAAGAGGGATGGGTAAGAAAGCTAGAGTTGGTCAACTCAAGAATTTGCTGATGAGGGAGAATTGTGATGCTGTGGGGATTCAGGAGACAATCAAATAGGATTTTAATGATTATGAACTGAAAAGTCTATCGGGGGGTACTCCTTTTTTGTGGAACTGGGTGCCTGCTAGAGGCCATTCTGGTGGAATTCTTTTGGGGGTCAAGGATGATATCTTAGAAATTGAAGAGTGGAGTAAGGGGACATATTTCATTGCTGTACAGCTACGAGACAGGCTTAAGAACTTTAGGTGGAGGTTAGTAGTTGTTTATGGGCCTGCTGATCATTCTTACTCGGCTGATTTTATAAGGGAACTTGGGGACTTCTTTGTCAATTCTTCTTTACCTATAGTCTTTGGGGGAGATTTCAACTTGATCAGGGAATGTTCTGATAAAAGTTCTCTTCAAGGGGACCCCAAGTTGATAGATTTATTCAATGACTTCATTGAGAGGTTTAGTTTGAAAGAGATGAAGAGGAATGGTCCCAAGTATACTTGGACCAATAAACAATCATCCCCAGTACAAAGCAATATTGATAGAGTTTTAGTTTCAGTGAGTTGGGAACAGGCCTTCCCTTTATGCAATTTAGATACACTAACCAGGATTGGTTCAGATCATAGACCTATTGTCCTAGATAATGGGGTGAATTCCAAAAAGAGCCCAAGGGTGTTTAGATTTGAAAGGTAGTGGCTTCAGAAAGATGGTTTCATGGACCTTATCAGTTTAAAATGGGACAGAAGCTTGGTTCCTCTACAGAAAAGTGCTTATTCATTAGATAGATGGCATTTTCTTCTAGCCAGATTGAGACAGTTTTTGAAAGGTTGGAGTGGCAATCAGAGAGGTGAATTTAAGAGGATAAAAGAGGAAGTGATCCTGAAGATCAGATTTCTGGACAGATTGGAAGAGGAGGGTGATATGAGTGAAGCTAGATATCAAGAGAGGTACAGATTAGAAGAGGAGCTTGAAGGAATACTGGCGGAAGAAGAGATCTATTGGCAACAAAGAGGGGGAGAGAAATGGATTCTACAGGGTGATGTTAATACTTCTTATTTTCACTTGGTGGCCAATGGGAGAAAGAGGAAAAAATCCATTTTGCATTTGGAAGAGGAAGGGAGAATGATAAGTGATCCTACTGAGATTTCTAGAGTGATTTATGAGTACTATAAAAAACTATTTGGGAAGCAGGTGCAGAGGAATATTCACATGAATAGTGACATGTGGGCTGAGGACAACAAATTGAGCATATATGATAATGACTCATTAATCAGGCCTTTTACTGAAGCTGAAATCTTGAAGGTTATCTTTGATCTTAAGCTGAACTCTGCTCCTGGTCCAGATGGCTTTAGTTCTGCTTTCTACAAAGCTTGTTGGAATGTCATTAGACTAGACTTTATGGATCTGATTCAGGATTTTAACAGAGGTACTTTAGATGTGGGGAGACTGAACTATGGAGCTATAACTCTGGTTCCAAAAGTACAAGAGGCTTTCAATGTTAAGCAGTTTAGACCAATATGTCTCCTCAATGTTAGCTTCAAAATCCTTACAAATCTGTGGTTAAATAGGTTGACCTTGGTGGTAGACAAGCTGGTGGATAAAGGGCAAACTGCTTTTATCAAGGGGAGATATATACTAGATGGGGTGGTCATTTTACATGAAACTCTTCATGAACTTAGGTCCAGAAAACAAAAGGGGGTTATTTTTAAAATTGATTTTGAGAAGGCCTATGATAGTGTTAGTTGGGATTTTTTAGAAGAAGTCATGGAAAGGAAGGGTTTTGGGGCTGAGTTGAGATCTCATATTATGAACACGGTTAGAGGGGGAAAAGTATGTATAAACATCAATGGGGAGAATGGTCCATATTTTAAAACTCATAGGGGTTTGAGGCAAGGAGACCCACTCTCTCCTTTACTCTTTAACCTAGTTGGTGATGCCTTAACACAGATGCTTAATTCTGCTAAGTCCAAAGGTCATATCAGGGGAGTAGTGCCACATCTTGTGGAAGGGGGTCTAACACAACTCCAGTACGCGGATGATACTATTTTGTTCATGAATTACGATGATAGGACAATTGTGAATGTCAAATTTATTCTTTACTGTTTTGAATAGCTGAGTGGTTTGAAAATAAACTTTCATAAGTCTGAAGTATACACTATGGGGCTGAGTGAGTGGGAGACTGGGAGAGTTGCAAATATGCTGAACTGCAATATTGGGAGTTTACCTATGATTTATTTGGGTGTTCCAGTTTCTGATAAACATCTAGGCATCCAGACTTTTAAGAGAGTTCCAGAAAAGATTAGGAAAAGGCTTCAACCTCGGAAGGGGAACAATTTAACTTCAGGAGGGAGATTGATTTTGCTCAATTCTTCTCTAAGTAGTATCCCAATTTACATTATGGGTGTCTATTTGCTGAAAGAAGCTATTCACCAGCAGATAGATGGGATAAGAGCTAACTTCTTTTGGCAAGGGAGTAATGATAAGTTTAGATATCATATGGTTAAATGGCTCAACATGTGTATCCCAAAAGACTTTGGAGGGTTAGGTATTATGGAAACCAGGCTAATGAATGTATCCTTGATTACAAAATGGGGGTGGAGAATTCTCAAGGGGGATAAGGATGATTTTTGTAGCCAATTTCTGAGGAAAAAATACCTCAGAAAACATTCCTTTTGGCAATGTAGAAAGGGTGTAGGCTCCCAATTTTGGAAAGGTGTTGTGAGTGTTAGAGAAAATCTGAAGTGGGGGTGCAGAGTGATGATCAATAATGGTCAAAACTGTAGATTCTGGGAAGAGGTGTGGATTGGGTATATCCCTTTAAAACTAGAATTTCCTTCTCTATATGCTTTATGTGATGATCCAAATGGTTTGGTAGAAGATCAATGGGCTGGAGATGGGTGGAGAATTGATTTTAGGAGACCGCTGGGGGAGGATGACTACAAAGAATGGGAGAGGTTGAACATTTTGTTAGATAGCTATTACTTGAACAATGAACCTGATCAGTTTAATTGGGTGTTGGAAAAGTCTGGGAATTACTCAACCAGATCAATGTACAGACGACTCAGTTTCAGGGGGATGTCTAACAAAAGGATGATCAAATTGTGGAAGAGTAAACTGTCAAATAAGCTAAAGGTTTTCTATTGGTCGGTCGTTCAAAATAAATTGCCAACAGGGGTTAATTTGAAGAAGAAAAAGTGGAAGGGTAATGAGAAATGCTGCTTATGTGGGGTTAAGGAAACAGAGAACCATACATTGCTAGAATTGTTTGGTTTTGTGTTAAAGAAGCTCTGGGTGGGATAAGTGCCCTACTGATTTCAATGACTTTTTTGATTTTGGGCTGAATTTGGGTAGCAGGAACTATCATGTTAAAATGTTCATGTTTGTGATTACATTGTGGGGTTTATGGATTGTTCGAAATAAGATGTGTATTGAGAATCGGTTTCCTAGATCCTCCCGTGATGTGTTTGAAACAATGTTTCAGTTCATGCAAAAGTGGCGCGTACGGCTCAAAGAGCAGGATGCAAGATTCGCTGATTCGAGCCTGAAGAAGATGAAGGAATGGCTGGTAATTTTCTAGGAGCGCACGGAGCACATGGAAGTTGAAGGAACCATTTGAGTTTCGAGCCTGAAGAAGATGAAAGAATGGCTGGTAATTTTCTAGGAGCGCACGGAGCACATGGGAGTTGAAGGAACCATATGAGTTTTGGTCGTTGTCTTTGTTTTCCTTTCTTAGCTTATCTCAGTTTCAGAACTATGATGTAATCTGGCATCCCCAGAATCAGCTGTTGGTTTCTTTTGGAGTCTGTATCAACTTTGTTGCTTTCTATATATAAGGGGTATTACCTCCGTCAAAAAAAAAACTCATGGAAGATATAATTCATAGCCCTTTGATAAGTTGCACCGGCATTCTTTAAACCGAATGTCATGACAATCCACTCGAACAAACTAATATAACCAGGGCATCTGAAAGCTGTCTTTGAGATATCTTCTATTGCCATGAAAATTTGGTTATAACCAGCATTACCATCCATAAAGCTAATAACCTCATATCCAGCCGCTGCGTCTACCAGCAAATCAGCAACTGGCATCGGGTATCCGTCCATCAGGGTAGCTTTATTGAGATCTCTGAAGTCTATACAGACCCTTATTTTACCACTCTTCTTGTATACTGGAACTATATTTGAAATCCATTCCGCATACCTGCATGGCCGAATGAAGTTTGCTTCTAACAATCTTTCAATTTCTTTCTTCACATTGGCCAATACCTCCTCTTTATAAATCTTCCGTGGAGGTTGTTTGTGGGGACGATATCCGGACTTAATGGGCAATCAATGTTCAACAATAGAGCGATCCAATGCAGGCATCTCTGCATAATCCCAAGCGAAACAATCTTTAAACTCTTTTAGAAGGTCTATCAATTGTGATCTATACTCTAGATTCAAACTTGCACTGATGTACATCGGCCTTGGCTTAATATCATCACCAACATTTATCTCTTCTAACTTGTCGGCCGACATAAAACCACGTCCCAGCTTTCCTTTGTTGCCATCGATTGGATTACCCATTAAAAATTGCTGTGAGAGCCGACTGCTTGGATCGGCTGCTGATCCCTGTTGAAGACATTCACAGGACCTTCTCCCCATACTTTACCAGAGAAATAGTCAATGCCATCATATTCCTAGTAAGCAGGCTCTGTAGCAGCAACAATTATGGAATCATCAGCGTGAACAATTTCAATGTCATCTCCAACCCACCGAGTAAGAATCGGGTGCATGGTCGAAGGAATGCAGCAATTAGCATGAATTCAATATCTTCCTAGAGGTAGACTGTATGCCCCCTTGCCATCGATGACAAAGAAAGTAGTGATCAACGTCTGTCACAGAACCGACCAATTTATAAAAGCATAAGTGAAAAATCACTCGCTAAGCAAGCAATTGTCACACTTAAGCCGTTATAAACCCGGTAGTCCGAAATCTCGAAGGATTTCAAACCAAACATCATCAACCAAGATCGTATGGGTTTAGCGTCACCATTCGCATGTTACAACATTTCACAAATAGTTAAGCAACATCGAGTGCGGAAATAAAGTTATTACAAACCGAGTCTTCAAATTCAAATAGCGGAAGTAAAGTAGTTTTAGAAGCTCAACCCAACTCACACATTTCGGATAAATAAAGTGCCAGGCCACGATCTATCCATCAAAAGCATGTTGGGGAGAATAGTAGAGATTGACCTTGCCCCGGGCCTTCTAGTCCCTTTGGGAAAAGACAGGTCTCGCAATACCCGTGGTAGGTATGCCCGTCTGCACAAACAACAAGCGGGAAAAACCCCGAGTACGAGAAGGTACTCAGCTAGACTTACCCGTCTCGACTCAAAAGTAAAAGACTCCAAGGAGGATGACGGGGCTTTATCGGGAGGTAGCTCGACTCATTTGCATAAAAGCGGTAGTAATATTTAAAGTGACACTCGGCTTGATTACCCCTATTTAAGCTAGGTAAGCACCTATACTATTTATCATTATAGTATATTATTCATGATTAAGCAAGCAAGTAGTAACCGTAGCCATAAACATCAGCTTAACTCATCATCATCATTAACCATATTCCATAATCATTACTACGATGTTGCGGCTCAAGTCAAGGTGTTCACTTTGTCCCAGAACGATGGCGATTCGAATCGATTACTACCGAGCTCGGGGGTATTCCTCACACAAACCACACTCACCCGCTAAAGTGAGCTACAGATCACCGTGGCACGTATCCGGGGAAAAACAAAGCGCGGTCTCGCATGGAGCCACCGTACCCGGGGACCGCCCGGATCGCCTTTACCCAGCCAAATTTGGACCTCGGACTTACTCTTCGCGCCCCTGTGGTCCCCATCCATCTCCAATACGGTGCGAGCGGGTCGAGAACCGCCCGGATAGTGTTAGGCTTCGCGGTCGGAAGTGCTTATCCGGCCAGCTAAATGTGAGGCATGCGTTCAATATGACTTGGGGTACAACAACGGTACGGTCCTTAATCGACACAGACGGAATCACTATGGTTCAACCACCCCATAAGACTCCGTCCGGTCTCCATTTATCCTAACCGAACCAGCAACCAGATGATATCAACATAAGCCTTCCATCAATCATAAGTAACCACCTATACTCGCGGATGACAGGAAATCACCCGACTTCTACCGTCTAAGCAAGCTAAGCATAATACTCGCCCTAGACTAGCAGGGTATATCAAGGTGGGATAATCAATGGTAAAGCAAGGATGTAGTGCATCAACGGTGTCACACAACTCCTATACTTAATGCAACAATCATAAAGCATAATTAGACTGTTAGAAAGCATAGGTAAGTAGATGCTCCGGTGCTTGCCTTGCACGAAGTCAGACGCGCGGTGGTCGGGGCACTCCGGAAGCTCCTCCTCTTCTCCTTCCTCTTGCGGCACTTCTTGCTGCGGTTCCTCCGGACGATTCTCCTCGATCTCCGAATACGGGAGGTCCTCTTGCGAACCTGTATGATGCGATGCACGTGCATAAGTATGGCGAATGCATAACACATGATGCTCATGTATGAGAATGATTAATAAGATATTTGACAGAATAGGTGCATATCTCTTCTCTAAACACTTAGAGAAGTGCGTAAAGAAGGGTGGCGTGCGCGGACACACTCGCATACATGCACAACATGAATACAAGAAGTACTACTACTACTCATAGACAAGTATCACATTTCAGACATGGTACTCCAATGCATGACCAGCAAGTATAACTTAATTGAAAATGCACAAGAATTGCTATAAAAGTCATAAAATCATTTAATCCCATTACTTATCATTTCATGTGAATATATAGGCTTGAACTGTGACCTCTGTCTAGACAGTTCAGAAAATTCTACAAAAATTACAGGAGCTACACTATGCTATAACAGAGCCATGATAAATTTTTCATCACATTTTACCAAGTACAACAGCCTACACAAAAACATGAAGCTACTGGCCAGAAATGCACATTTAATAACTTTGTACAGTGAAAAGTGTTAAACAACAAATTTCATATTTTTATCTAGAACTTCTTAGCACAAGAGCAGTCAGCAAAAATTACCAGGGCATAATTCCTTATAATTAATTTATTAAAAATCATACAAGAATCAGCCCAGAAATGAAATTTAATCATATTCCAATATTTTTGTACAGTAACTGCATATCATATATTTTTCCTAGAATGCACATCACATAACAAGTCTAACAAAAGAAGAATCACATTTTTCTAAGCTATATTTTATTTATTATGCATTTACTCAGTTTTCAGCCATTTCAAGGATTAAATAAATCTACACAGAAAATATCCACCAAAAATGCATCTCACATTTTTCACAGATAGATCTACTCACTAGAAACCTAGCAAAACAAGAATCATCAAATTTGGAGTTCATTTGCACCAGCAATAAAATCAAAAGGCAATTTAAACAATTTCTGGAAAAGAATAAAACAAAAACCGAAAACACCCGGGGTCCATAGACCCGGTCCAGTGGACCATGGGTCGCTGGCGCGCGGGACCCCGCGGTCCACGGCCCCACATGTCGGTGCCGAGGGCGGGGAGGGTGAACCGGCGGCGCTTAGCTCGCCGGCGGCGAGGCCAACGGCGGCGCGGTGGCACCGGCGTGATCCTCACGCCGAGGCGCACCCGGTGGTGTGCTTAGCGCGGTGCAACGAACCCTAGCTACGCGGCGGCGGTGAGGTTGGCACGGCGGCTCGGCATGGAGGCGCGGTGGCCGTCTCCGGCGCCGGTTGGCTCCGGTGAGGGGTGCACCGTGTGCGCGAGCGCAAGGCGGAGCGAACCTAGGGTTTGCAGTGGGTGATTTGAGCTTGGATGCTTCCGGCCGCGTGCATGGCCGTGCGGCGGCGTGCATGGCAACGGCGAGCTCGGTGGCGCCCCGTAGGGTCCTAATTGGTCCTACTGAGTTCACCGGAGCTCGATTCGAGCTCAGGCGACTCCCGTGCGCGCGGTGGCGAGCTTGCAGAAGCGGTGGAAGGTGGCCGGCCGCGTGAGCGTAGCTCCGGTGAGCTCGGCTCCCGCCGGCCGCGAGGAAGATGGCCGGCATTGGCCCTTACCGAGGCAATGTGGCGGCGGTTAGGGCTACGGCGGGGTAGCGCACGTCGAGGCGGAGCTCGCGCGTGGGGTGGTGAGGCGTGAGCGTGGCGGCGGTGCTGGGACGGCGGCTCGCCGCGGAAAAGCGACGGCGACGCGGCTGCTCTGCTGTGGTGCGGGTGGTAGAGCGAGGCAGAGAGCGTGAGGGCGAGCGAGTGAAATGGAAAGCGAGGCGTTTCCATTTCGGGGCGGACGGCCGTGTCGCACATGGCGTGGGGGCCCGCTTGCCGGCGCCCGGCGGCCACGCGGCGCGGCTGCCAGAGCGCGGCGAGCGCGTGGCGCGCGCGCGCTGCGGCCCGGTCGGCCACGCTTCGGCCGGCTCCCGGCGTCCGCGCGAGGGCGGGAGTGGAATGGGCCGCGGGCCGAGTGGGCCGAATCCGGCCTGCTCGGTTGCGGGGCTCTTTCACTTTTTTTTTTGAATTTAAATCTGAAACAAAAGGTCCCCTTTGACAAATTTGCAACCAATTTCAAGAGATGCTCCAAAAATAAAAGTTGTAGATCTTTTGAAATGAACAACTTTCATTTAAGGCTCATCTCAAAATTTGAAGAAATTCTGAAATACAAATTCATTTTGAATTAGGGCATAAAAAGGAATTTTCCAATTCATTTTCTTTTTGCTCCAAATACTCCAAATCTTTTGCAATAAATTTTATTAAAACTTTTCAAATTGCTGGGCAAGTAAATCCAAACTTGATCAAGCATTTGCAAGCTAATTAATTAACTGAATCAAATAATTAAGTAATAAATCAAGAATTTAAAACAAGCACATGAAATGACAATGCAAGAATTAGGGTTTGTGCTTGACGATGCTCATGCCATGCTTGATGAAGGTTAAGGTTAATTAATTAGGTGCCTAATGCATGCTTAAACACCGAGGTGTTACAACGTCTTTGACCCAATCATCAACTCAACATACACGGTGTCGGTGCGAGAACTGGTGGCCCTAGCCCCGACGAGTGAATTTGTAGTGCGTGCTCCCAAATCCGGATGGTGTGCGAGATGAACACAAGGGTTTAGACTGGTTCAGGCAATAGAAGGCCCTACGTCCAGTGGGGGAGGATGCCTTGTATATCTTGCACCGAAGTGCTTGTAGGTAGGGGTGTACAAGTTGATGGAGAGAGGGAGCTGGTCCCAAGTCTCGTGAAGATTGAGTGGCTTGAGTATGCCTATGTCGACTCGTCTGTCTCCCGTCTACGGGCCCCTGCCTCCTCCTTTTATAGCCGTAAGGAGGTGGCCGAGGCTTACAAAGAGTTGGCGTGCATGGGAAGCCGTCTCCCCTTCCTCTCCGGGGCCTCGGAGTTCACCGTCATCCCTATGCCGGGGCCATGGTGTGGGGCCGGGCACTGTTACTACTGTGGGCGCCCGCGGGCGTGGGCGCGCCTTCAAGAAGCCGCTCCCTCTGTCAGGCAGCGGACAGAGCAGTATATTCCTGTAGAAGTTGATGGAGCGGCAGGGGGGGACGTATCCGACCCCCCTCGTGGCGTCTCAGTAGCTTTGACTTCCCCCCACAGTTCGAGGCCGGAGTACCCGGCGCCCACATCCACGCGGGACGGTTGGCTGAGTGGAGAGCCGTCATTGGGGCGGTCGCCGCCCGCCCTAGGCTCAGAAAACCCGGGAGGCACTGTTGCTTTGATCGGCGCGCCGCCTGACCTGATTCCTGTACGACGGGTGATGCGCGGGTGACGGCCCATGGGTGTGGCGTCTGCCGCCTCGGGGCCTTGGTGACTTGTCTTGTCAGGAAGATTAAAAAGACGGAGCTTCACGGTGGCGGCGTGGCCTCCTCTGCAGAGGATACGTAATCCCGAGCCGGGTGAGAGTCGTGACGGGGACGGCTCTCATCCCCCCGCTGCCCCGACAAGCACCGTGGGAAGGCGGGCGGTGGTTATACGTCAAATCGTAGTCCTTGATTTGACCGAGGGGAAGTGCGGCGCGACCCGTCCCGAGGCCTATCCGCCGGGGGCCCGGACGAGGTGGAGAGTCGGTTCCCGTCCGAGGCCCCAAGCGTTAGGGGGCTCGGGCGGGACGGAGGGTTGTCTCGTTCGAGGCCCCGGCAGAGGGGGCTCGGGCGAGACGGAGTCGGTCCCGCCCGAGGCCCCGGAGGGGGGCTCGGGCGGGACGGAGAGTCGCCCCCGTCCAGGAGGCCTCGCCGGTGAGGGGGCTCGGACGGGCCGCGAGCCGACGCCGCCTCTGTGTCTTTGGTGCCTTGGCCCAGTTAAATGTGTGAGAGGTCCGTTGGGCCAAGTTTTTGCGTTTGTTGGGCTTCCTTTATGGGGGCCTTATTTTTGTCCCCCGACAAGAGCCCCCGAGCCTTTGAAGGAGTTAGTGCACTCGTTCGGAGGCCGAGGCGGTGCTGCCTTGGCCAAGAAATGTCTGCTCTCCGCAGGGTGTGCGTGAGCGCGTCTAGCGGGCGTAGCCCCGAGGCCTCGAGAGGGGCATGGCGGATTCCTCATGAGGGCTTGTGGTTAGTTTACTTGGCGTAGATCGTGTCGTCTTAGGAGTCGTGATTTCAGGGGGGGCGGAAGCGCACCCGCGGGGTAAGCCCCCGAGGCCTCGGAGGAGTGCGTGCATTCGTCCGAGGGCTTTGTACGTGTTTCAGTGGTGAGGCGATTCGTGGCGCCGAGCCCCCGGGCCCGTCGGCTCGTCCGGGGGTTTGGTCGAATGTCAGGACACTTTCCCGAGCCGGCTCGCGTGTTGGGGAGGTCCCCCGCCCTCGTGGCGTCGAGGGGAACCGGCCTGGTACTTGGTCGTTAGTTTTTACGCACCTCGGCGTCCCTTCCGCAGGGAGGAGGGTGGACTTCATCGTGCTTTTAGGCCGACGAGTGTCGAACACGACTTGGTCCGGTGAGTCGTTAACGGTGGATCCAAGTGAACCGCCTATGCCCCGTTTGTTAGGGGTCGGGTGGGCCCGAGGCGCGGTTCATAAGAGCCGCACGGTATGCTCGAGGCGGGGCTCGGATCCCGTCCACCGGGTTCCGAGGGCTCGATGCACTCCCACGCGGGATCCCCTACTGGCCGCCATGCCGGGCCTCGGATGCTTTGCAAAGGGACGGCCCCCGCTCACGTGGGGCCGGGCCGTGTATGAGGCCGTCCGAGCTGCCCCCGACTCGTTGCCTCGAGGCGGCTGTCGAGCCCTGAGATGGGCCAGCCTTTGTTCCTCTGGACCGTAAACGGGCCGTCGCCCGGGCTCCTTCCCCGAGGGGAGAACCATTTTGCCCTGTTCGTGGGACGTGGGCGCGCCATTTTAGGCAGCCAGCCGCGGGATGCGGAGCGCCCGGGGCGGGAGGTGGCGGCCCCACTTTCTCCGTCGTGGCGGTTGCCGTCTTGGCGTGTGGGTGTGGGCCCCCGGTGGATGTGATGCGCGGCACTACGGCCTTCTGCCGACCCCCACGCCGGTGGCGAGCCCCGGGCCTTGTGCTCCGGATCCCTTATGTAGGTTGGATCGTGCCGCGTGCGTGTGGTGCGCCGGGACCCGTGTGGCCACGGCCGCTCGTGTGCCGTTGCCTTGGGTCATGCGCGGTGTAATTGATTACGGCGTATCGTGGATCGATATGCAGTTAATGCAAAGGGGAGCGCGTCGGGTTTAAATACCTGCGCGGCGGCCGCGGCGGCCCTTCTTCTCGTCTTCCTCGCCCTTGCCCCTGCCTTCTGTTTTCTCCGCCATTGCCGCCTGCTCGAGCGCCGTTGAGGGAGAAGAAAGGGAGCGGGGAGAGAGGGAACTTGCCTGCACCCGCCTAGTCCGCCGCCACCATGTCTTCGAGACCTGAGATCGTTGGCATGGAGGAGTGGGAGACGAGCTCCGTGACGTTGCCGGAGCTGGTGACGCTCGTGGGGAAGGGGCTTCTCCGCCCCTACGCCGACACGGCCTCGCCGGAGTGGATCGTCCCGCCGGCCGACCACCTGTCCCCGCACCCGCCTCCGGGATACGTCGTGAGCTTCACGGCGTTCCATGAGAACGGGTTCGGGATGCCGGTGGGTCGGTTCTTGAGGGCCATCCTCGAGTACTACGGCCTGGAGCTGCAGCACCTCAACCCCAACTCCATCACACACCTGGCGGTGTTCGTCGCTCTTTGTGAGGGCTTCCTTGGGGTCGAGGTCCACTGGGACCTCTGGCTCCACTTCTTCGAGGGCGCCCTCTTCTTCAAGGGCATCGAGAAGGGGAAGCGGACATCCGTCCGCGTCGGCAGCTGCATGCTGCAGCTGCGGGCTCGCAACCGGGATTCGTACATCCCGGCGAAGCTTACCACTTCCAACCGCTGGGGCCGGGCGCCGAAGTGGTTTTACCTCCGTAACGACTCCGGCCACCCGCCCGCCTTCACCGGGAGGGTGTTCGACGCGGAGCCCGCGAGGTGGAAGGAGGAGATCATCCCAGAGAAGGTCATCCCTCTGGAGAAGGTGTTCCGCGCGCTGAGGAGGTTGACCCAGAAGGGGTTAGATGCGTCGGTCGTCATCGCCGCCTTCTACCAGCGGCGAGTTCTGCCCCTCATGCATAGGCAGCTCTGCCTATTTGACATGAGGGAAGGCGGCCCCTAGGCTGGGGCGAGGATGTCGTCCATCGACCTTGATCACGCCGAGATCGTCGATCGGACCAAGAAGACGGCAACGGTGACCGACGTCTCCAGCCTCTACAAGGTCGCGATGCGTCCCCACCAGAACGCCGTCTCCGTGGTGAGTTTCGGCGGTCGCGTGCGGTCGGCCGTCATTCGTCTCCTCCCCCTCGTCCTTACCTTGTCCTATTCTTCGTAGGGGCTGTCCGGGAAGCTGAGGGCGTCCAAGCCCCCCATCGCCGCGGAGAAGGAGAAGAACAAGGCCCTCGCGGAAAAGCAGAGGGGGAAGAAGAAGAAGAAGTCGGACAGGAATGTCCGCAGGGAGAACAAGCGGCGCGAGCTGGAGAAGCTGCGTCGCCGGCAGGCGGATGAGGGACTCCCCCGAGAGCCGACCCCCTCTGATTCCTCCGGCGTTGATGACGATGATGAGGATGACGAGGAGGACGATTACGACTTCCTCGGCTTTATGGAGGACGAGAGGCTGAGGGAGTCGCCGGTTTGGCCTCCGACCCCCGGTGACGCTGGCCGGCAGGCGAGCCACGGAGAAGTCCGGGTGCAGGTGTCGGCCTCGGCATCCTCAGAGCCGGGGTCGCGCCGAGCTGGGGGCGTCCGGAGATGTGACCCCGTCGGGAGGGGTGAGGCCCTCCCCCGAGTCGTCCCGTGCCGATGGGTCGGTGGGTCGGGGTGGCTCGGAGGCGCCCCTGGGAGCGGCCCGAGGTGGCGCAGAGGCCCGTCGAGGGAGAAGCACGGCCTCGCCCGAGGTGGTGGCGACGCCAGGAGGGCCCGCGCCCCGTGCCCGCGACTCCAGAGTCACGCGGGCCAAGGACGCCTCAAGTCGGGGCCTCGACGGGCGTGGCTCCGGTGAGTCGGCCGTTCAGACCGCCGCTCGGCGGGTGAGCATTTCTCCTTCTTTGAGTCCTTCATCGCTTTTGTTTCATTTTTTCTGGAAGTCCTGCCCTCCCTCGCCCCCTGAGCCAAAAGCGCAAGACGGCCCCGGCTCCGGCACCGCTTGCTGCGCGCAAACAGTGAGGCGGAAGGCCGTGACGGTAAGCGCCCCTTCGCCTGCGGTGGTGTCGCTGCCGACAACCGAGGGAGAGGCGGTTGAGGCGCCGCTGACCATGAGCCGCCCCCGCCCCGTGCCGAAGAGGGGACGCAGGCCCCGGTGTGGAGGCCTCGCGGCGCCCGTCGCGGAAATCGTGGCGGCGCCTGCCCCGGTGACCGTCACCGACACGGTCATGGAGGAGCGGGCGCCCGCCGCCCCCCGAGCCACGCCGACACGGGAGGTGGTGGAGATCCCCTCTTCGAGGAGACCCCCCCGCTGGGGGAAAGAGGTGGCTGTTGCGGATACGGCTTCCTCTGGCGGCGATCATCCGGGGTCGGCGACCACGGCGCGCCGAGGGGCCCTCGAGCCGGGAGGTGGTTCGCTTCGGGCGTGCTCCGGGAGGGGCCGCCTTGAGATGTTGATGGTCGGACCGCCGGGACCCAGAGGGCCGGCTAGTCTATGTGCTGGGCGCGCCGTGGAGCGCACCTCGGTGGGAAGCAGACCGGCAAGTTCGTGAAGTCGGCCAACGACCTGCTTCATCTGCTCTCGCCGATCTTCTCAAGAGACCTCCCTGACATGTTGGAGGTATTGTAAGCGGCCCGAATTCTTACCTTGACACGGGCATCCGGAGGCGGCTAATCCTTTGGTTATGGTTGTCGCATGATTTGGCGGGCTTCTCCCGGGAGAAGTCGCAGGTTTCTCCGGTTGAGGGCCGGCCTCGACGAGGCGCTCCACCTCCAGCGGGGGAGGCGAACCGGCTGCAAGACCGAGTTGGTCGCTCGAACGAGGAGAACGCCGACCTCCGCCTCCTTGTCTCGGATCTGAAGGTCGAGGCCTCCGAGGCTCGGGAGCGTAGCGCGCCCGGGCCGAGGCTCAAGGCGAGCGGTCGTCGGCGCCGACCAACCCGAGCCGAGAAGGAGACGATGAGGGCGGGCTTTTTGTCGAGTCGTCCCGACACCATTGGGACACCGATGAGAACCTGGTGAACATGGATACCGATCACCAGCTCTTTGTCCATGATGTCACCACGATGCGGGCCGAGCTCAGTCAAGCGATGAACGAGGCCAACTCGCTCCGGGTGCAGCTGGTGGAGGAAGCGGCACAATCGGAAGGTAAGTCTTGCGTTTGGGCAGTCCTATCCTTGCTTTGCTGCTCAGAGATTGACCCCTGGCGAATGCAGAGCTGAGGAAGAAGTCGGAGGAGCAAGCGGCGGCCCTTGTCGCGGCGCAGGCGGCTTACTCCTCGGCGCAGGGCGAGCTCGACACCCTGAAGGAGAAGGTCGCAGCCGTCAAGTACAGCCGGTCGAGGCCGGGTGAGCCGGGGAGCAATCCTGGCCGGGCCGTCTGGAAGCGTTGCCCCGACAAGCGGAGGGGCGCGTCCCACGCCGCCCTTCAGTCCGACCTCCGGACGGGCGTGTCGCATTACCCCGGGCGATGACCCTCTCCCACTACGACCTCGATCTCCCCAAGATCTCGAGGGGCTTGTCATCGCCGAGGACGAGGGAGGGTCATGAGGGGGAGGTGTTCGCCGAGCTGCTCCGCCAGGCTGAAGAGGCCACGTCTGTGCTGGTCGGGCACTTCCAGACGGCTATTCTTCCCGGTGCCGCCGAGGGGCCTGGATCGGGCGCAGACGCCGACGCCAAGGAGAGGGGGGGTCGGATCCCCCCAGTAAGTTCTGCAAGTCGGGCCGTGTGTGCCCATATAAAAAAAACTTGATTAGCGTTTTTCCTATCTGTGTTAACCAAAGTCTTGGCCCGTCGAGGCCTTATGATTTGTTGATCGCTTTCTGTCTATTTTTCGTGCTTTCGAATCTCGCGTTGCGCTTAGATTAAGGCCGCTTGAGGGGATATTGGGTTAGGTTCATTCCTTAGTCGAGGGTGGCAAGTAAAGGCTCCGTAGCGCTGGGGCGTGGGAGGCCTCGTAACTCTACCAACTCTGACGTTTGGAGCGACCCCCCCGCAAAGCATGAAGTTTCTTCGTCCTTCAGGCGGTGAGTAGGAGTACTTGTAGCGCATGGGCGTGAGTGACTCCGTGGCTCATCTGACCCTAGGTTTCAAAGACGCCTTTCTAAACGTTCGGGATCTTCAGCATGAAAGCGTTCGAAAACCGATAGACAAAAAGGTAAAAGTGTTTGCAGAGTGCTTTTCAAGAGGGGGTTCCCCCCTGACTAGCCCCCGAGGGAGGCTCAGCTTTGATGGATCAAAGCCGAGTCTCGCTCCGACTGAGGTGGTGAAGACCATTCAGGTTTTCAGCCCCCGAGGGCCTCGGACATGTTTCTTGTTTATAGAAAATTGTAAAAATGAGAAGTGCTTCCCATTCTTCTCTGAGAAACATGAAGTACAACTACATGTAGAAACTTGGAAGCTTAAGGGTAGAAGCGACGTAGCTGTTGGATGTTCCAAGCGTTGTTGAGGACTTCTCCGGCTCCGTTCGCGAGCTTGTATGTGCCCAGCCTGAGTACCTCGGCGATGATGAAGGGCCCTTCCCAAGGCGGCGTGAGCTTGTGGCGTCCTTGGTTTGCTGGCGGAGTCGAAGCACCAGATCGCCCTCCTTGAGGTCTCGGATCCGCACCGTTGGTCGTGGTAGCGCCCGGAGGGATGGGCTGGTATCTTGCCGAGTGTAGGAGGGCTGCGCCCCTAGCTTCCTCAAGCATGTCCAGCGAATCTTCCCGAGCCACTTGGTTTCGTGCCTCGTTGTAGGCCTTGAGCCTCGGGGATCCAAATTCCAAGTCGGTGGAAGGCATGGCCTCGGCACCGTACACCGGGAAGAAAGGTGTAAACCCCGTGGCTCGGCTTGTCGTCGTCCCCGATGCTCCAGAGGAGGACCGGGGAGTTCCTCGAGCCACCTTTTGCCGTACTCATTGAGCTTGTTGAAGATCCGAGGCTTAAGCCCTTGCAGTATCATCCCGTTAGCTTGTTCCACTTGCCCGCTCGCTCGAGGGGGTGCGCGATCGGTGACCGACGACGCGTATCCGGTGCTCGCCGCAGAAGTCTCGGAACCGCCCCCCGTGAACTGGGTGCCGTGGTCGGTGATGATGGAGTTCGGGATTCCGAAACGGTGGACGACGTCGGTGAAGAAGAGCACCGCCTGCTCGGACCGAATGTTGGTGACGGGGCGTGCCTCGATCCACTTGGAGAACTTGTCGATGGCGACGAGCAAATGAGTGAAGCCCCCGGACGCCTTCTTGAGAGGTCCCACCAGGTCTAGCCCCCACACGGCGAAAGGCCATGTGATTGGGATGGTCTGGAGCGCCTGAGCAGGGAGGTGTGTCTAACGAGCATAGTACTGGCACCCTTCACAGGTGCGTACCACCTCGGTGGCGTCAGAAACCGCGGTCGGCCAATAGAACCCCTGCCGGAAGGCGCTGCTGACGAGGGACCAGGGGGCGGCGTGGTGGCCGCACACTCCGGCGTGGATCTTGCGGACGAGGGTGAGGCCATCCTCGACTGTGATGCATCGTTGTAGAACTCCCGAGGGGCTTCGCTTATAGAGCTCGTCTTCGACGACAACGAAGGACTTCGCTCTCCTTGCGAAGCGCCTGGCTTGGTTGAAGTCTTCGGGGAGAACGCCTCGGACGATCCAGTCAAGGTATGGCCCCCTCCAGTCTGGCTTGGGCTCGGCCTCTGGATTTCCTCCATCGACCTCCATGACCTCAGCATTTGATGCCGAGGACGTCTCGGAAGCCGAAGGGGCTTCGGATGCAGAGGGAATCTCGGATGCACTCCCAGCCTCCGAGGGGAAGTCTGAATGATCCTCTGAGGTCACTTCCTGCCCTCCGAGAGTGACAGAGGGAGCTAGGAGATCTTTTGTGAAGACGTCTGGGGGAACCGGGGCCCTTCCAGCGGCGATCTTGGTGAATTCGTCGGCGGCTTCGTTGTACCTTCGGACGACATGGTTGAGCTCGAGGCCGTCAAACTTGTCCTCCAAGGCGCGCACCGCTTTGCAAAGTACGCGTCCATCTTGGGGTCGTGGCAGCTTGAGTCCTTCATAACTTGGTCGATGACGAGCTGCGAGTCACCTCGGACGTCGAGGCACTTGACGCCGAGCTCGATGGCGATCTTTAACCCATTGAGCAGACCTTCATATTCTGCCATGTTGTTCGACGCTGGGAAGTAAAGGCGGATCACGTACCGCATGTGTACCCCGAGGGGAGAGACGAAGAGGAGGCCGACGCCGGCTCTGGTCTTCATCAGGGACCCGTCGAAGTACATCGTCCAGCACTCCGCCTGAAGCTGGGGCGGCGGAAGCTGGGTGTCTATCCATTCCGCGAGGAAATCGGCCAAGACTTGGGATTTGATGGCCTTCCTTGGCGCATAGGAGAGGGTCTCTCCCATGAGCTCGACGGACCACTTGGCGACCCGCCCCGAGACCTCCCGGTTCTGGAGGATTTCTCCCAATGGGAAGGAAGAAACCACCGTCACGGGGTGAGTGTCGAAGTAGTGCCGGAGCTTGCGCCATGTTAGGACCACCGCGTAGAGCAGCTTCTGGATCTGCGGGTAGCGGATCTTGGTTTCGACAACACTTCGCCGATGAAGTAGACCGGCCCCGGACCGGCGGTGTGTGGCCCTCTTCCCGTCTCTCGACGACGATGGCCGCGCTGACCACCCGAGTGGTCACGGCCGACGCATAAGAGGAGAGGTTCTCCCTCGGCAGCGGGACGAGGATCGGGGCACCGTGAGGAGGGCTGCTTTGAGCTTGTCGAGGGCCTCCACGGGCCTCGGAGGTCCAGGAGAAGCGCTCGGTTTTCCTCAAGAGGCGGTACGGGGGGCAAGCCCTTCTCGCCCGAGCCGCGAGATGAAGCGGCCGAGGGCCGCAAGGCAGCCCATGACCAGCAGCACGCCCTTCGTGAGTCCCCGATCGGCCCCATGCTCGTCACCGCGTTCACCTTCTCCGGGTTGGGCTCGATGCCGCAGGAGACAATGAACCCAAGGAGCATGCCTCGGGGGACCCCGAAGACGCACTTCTCGGGGTTGAGCTTGACGCTTTTGGCCATAAGACACTGAAAAGCAACCTTCAAGTCGGAAATGAGGTCATCAGCCTTTTTCGTCTTGACCACGATGTCGTCGACGTAGGCCTCTACGGTCTCGCCGATGTGGTCGCCGAAGACGCCCTGCATGCACCGCTGATACGTGGCACCTGCGTTCCTGAGTCCGAAAGGCATCGTCACGTAGCAGTACATGCCGAAGGGGGTGATGAAGGACATTGCGAGCTGGTCGGACTCCTTCATCTTTATTTGATGGTAGCCAGAGTAAGCATCAAGGAAGGATAAAAGCTCACACCCCGAGGTGGAGTCGACTATCTGATCGATGTGAGGTAAAGGAAAGGGAACTTTTGGACATGCTTTATTCAAACTGGTGTAGTCTACACACATCCTCCATTTCCCACTTTTTTCCCAACCATTACAGGATTAGATAACCACTCAGGGTGGAACACCTCCTTGATGAACCCGGCCGCCAAAAGCTTGTTCACCTCCTCGCCGATGGCCCTGCGCTTCTCCTCGTCGAATCGGCGCAGGCGCTGCTTCACCGGTCTGGATCCGGCCCGGATATCAAAGGAGTGCTCGGCGACATCCCTCGGAATGCCTGGCATATCCGAGGGACTCCACGCGAAGATGTCGATGTTCACGCGGAGAAAGTCGACGAGCACGGCTTCCTATTTGGGGTCGAGGGAGTCGCAGATTTTCACCGTCTTGCCGGACGAGGTGGAGGGATCCAGCGGGACCTCCCTCACCCCATCGGACGGCTCGAAGGTGCCGGCGTGACGCTTGGAGTCGAGAGCCTCGGAGACGGCCATGGCCTCGGCGTGCTCGATCGCCTCTACGTCATAGTTGAACGCGTGCTCGTAGGAGGATCCGACGGTGATGACGCCGCTGGGGCCCGGCATCTTGAGGAGGAGGTACGTGTAGTTCGGGACCGCCATGAACTTGGCGATGCGCAGGCGCCCGAGGATACCGTGATAGGTTCCCCGGAAATCAACTACGTCGAAGGTGATGACCTCCTTGCGGTAGTTTGACGGCGTTCCGAAGACGACCGGGAGGTCGATTTGCCCAAGGGGCTAGGCTCGCTTGCCCGGCACGATGCCCTGAAAGGGGGAGTTAGAGGGTCGAAGGTGCGGGCGCTCCATCCCTAACAGGTTGAGGGTGTCGGAGTAGAGAGGATGTTGAGGGGCGCCGCCCATCCATCAGCACCTTGGTGAGCCGAACGTTGTCGACAACGGGGGTCTACCACGAGTGGGTATCTTCCGGGGTTCGCACACGAGACCGGATGGTCATCGATGCCGTAGGTAATGGCGTCGGCCGACCATGGCAGGTGCTGCGTGGTAGCGGTCGCACCGAGAACACTTCTCGGCGCCGCGCTTGATTCGGGCGGGGAGAGTTTCGCCAGGGAGTCCCCGATGACGATGAATACATCGTGGACCTCCGGGGAACCCGTCACCCTTGCCTTCGTCCTCCTTCTCCTTCTTCCTCTTGTCCTCGGGCGGGGGGAGCTTTTGGTAGAAGCGGCAGGCCAAGTCACACTCCCCCATGGTGTGCTTGACTGGGAACTTGTGGAAGGGGCATGGCTTCTTGAGCATATCATCGAACGCCCCAGGCCCTGGGGGCCCCGGGGTGCCTTGCGGTCGGCCGCGGCGACGAGCTCATCCTCGGAGTCTTCCTCCTTCTTGCCGTGCTTGCCTTTCCGCTTGCCCCTCTTGCTCTTCTTCTAGCCACGAGTTGCAACGGTGTCTGCTCCTTCATCCTTCTGCTTCCCCTTGTTGCCGGCACCGCGGAAGATGGCCCCCACTGCTTCCTCACCGGAGGCGAAGTTTGTAGCCACCTCGAACAGCTCGTTGGCTGTGGTGGGCATCTTTCGGCCCAGCTCGTGGACCAGCTCCTTGCAGGTCATTCCGTCTAGGAATGCACGGTGGCGCTGGCCACGTTGGGCAGCTCGGTGCACTTCTTGGAGAAGCGGCGGATGAAGTCACACGGGCGACTTCGTCGGGCTTCGGCGGCGGCAGCTACGGAGGTCCTAGGGCGCGCGTAAGTGCCCCGGAAATTTCCCACAAAAACCACGACTAGTTCGGACGGTCGCGGATCGTGCGGGCGGGGAAGATGCTCTAGCCAAGCGTGCCAAATCGCCCAAGTGAAGCGGAAGGTTGCGGATGATGAGCCGGTCATCGTCCGCACCGCCAAGCTGGCATGCCAGGCGGTAGTTGTTGAGCCAAACCTCGAGGTTTTTTTCTCCCGAGTATTTGGTTAAGTTGGCCGGCTGTCGGAACCGGAAAGGGAACCGTGCGTTGCGGATCTCCCTGCTGAAGGCGCGTGGCCCCGGGGGATCGGCATCGTCACGGTCCTCGTTGCTATCGCGCCTACCTCCCTGGCAAGGTGGCGGTCGCGTCCGGCCCGTGCTCCGGCCTCTTTCGCGGTGTTGTTGATGACGTTGCGTGCGTCGCCGTCATCGATGCTGCCACGTTCGTCCCGAAGACGCTCGTGGATCGGCCTCCGCGATGGGTCCTGATGGACCGAGGCCTCTCGTTCACGGCGTGGGCGCTCCTCGTCCTCCTGGTCCCTCGATGTCCGATCTTTGGGGAGGCCGAAGCTTTCGGCTTCTTTGGACGGCCGGTGTCTTGAGATAGTCTCGTAGATCATCTTGAATCCGTCGCCCCTCCGGGGTCGATGGTTCCGGCATTGCCCGGACCAGGAGGGCCGCCGCGGCAACGTTATGACTCGCCCGTGGAAAGATGGGAGGACGCTCTCCTCCTTCGTCGTTGATGATCCTTCTGTTGACTTCACGTGCGCGTTGGCGAGCAGCAGGGCTAGGATTGTGGGTCGCACGGTGGGTGCGTTCGAGTGCTTCTATCTCCTGCCAGAATAAAGAGATTTATCAAGGCTGAAGCCTGCCCCCAAGCTCCCGAATCCGCCTCCATAGCCGGTCGCCGTGGCACTTGAGGAATTGCCGGTGGTTCGCCGGTCCCCGGAGGGTCCGTTCGTGATGGGGTCTGTGGCCCCTGGCCCGGGGGCCGAGACGTGTTAGGGTCTCGGGCCTTGCGCCCACCGGGCGTTGCTCCTGCGGGCGGGCGTGGAGTCACGCCTCGGGTTGCCGCTGCGTCGTTGCCGTTTAGCGCCGAAGTTCGCCGATCTCCACGTGAAAGCACTCACGTGGCCGGGTCATACATGTCGTCCCGGGAGTCGGAGTCGGGTAGCCGAAGGCGAAAAGCGTGCTCGGGATGAACCCCCCGGGTTCCGTATCCTCGAGGTAGCGCCGGATGGGATGGACGTGAAGGCGGCCCGGAGTGGCGCCGCTGTTCCTCCAGCCCGATCAGGTGCTCACCGAAGACGTGGACGGATCCGTCGGGGGGGATGTCCGCGCTGGCTGCTCCGTGGAGCGCCGGGCGGACGCTGGCGCCTTCTTCGAGCTCCCATGACGGTGGAGGCCAACGCCGCGCACGTAGGGGCCGGCATTAACCAGGCCAAACGGCCGTGGTGGTGACGGTAACCGAGCTGGCGTTCCTACGAAAGGCGCCGCCTACCGTAGCGCCCGCGAGGTCCTCCTCTAGTCCGCTAGCTGCCGCCAGAGTCCACCGTGTTCGACGAGAACGCGCGCAACTTCTCCTACGCGGGCCGGGCGATGGATCCGCCCCGGGGTCTGGCGTTTGGGGGTCCCCGAGTCCCGGTCGGGAGGAGCTCCATGTCGAACCGGACCCCAGTTGACACGAACTCGAGCTCACCAAAACGGATCAGGGTCCCCGGCTCCAGCGGCTGGTGGGAAGGAGAGTCGGGGTTGAGGCGCCCCCGAGAAGCGTCGTCGCGTCCGCTGGCCATCCGGAAGTCTGGCGGGAAAAGAGATGAAACACGCACAACCCCTACCTGGCGCGCTAACCGGTTTGCGAGAACCGGGTGGCCCTAGCCCCGACGAGTGAATTTGTAGTGCGTGCTCCCAAATCCGGGGAGATGGTGTGCGAGATGAACACAAGAGTTTAGACTGGTTCGGGCAATAGAAGGCCCTACGTCCAGTGGGGGAGGATGCCTGGTATTATCTTGCACCGAAGTGCTTGTAGGTAGGGGTGTACAAGTTGATGGAGAGAGGGAGCTGGTCCCAAGTCTCGTGAAGATTGAGTGGCTTGAGTATGCCTATGTCGACTCGTCTGTCTCCCGTCTACGGGCCCCTGCCTCCTCCTTTTATAGCCGTAAGGAGGTGGCCGAGGCTTACAAAGAGTTGGCGTGCATGGGAAGCCGTCTCCCCTTCCTCTCCGGGGCCTTGGAGTCCACCGTCATCCCTATGCTGGGGCCATGGTGTGGGGCCGGGCACTGTTACGCTGGCGCCGCAGGGCGTGGGCGCGCCTTCAAGAAGCCGCTCCCTCTGTCAGGCGGCGGACAGAGCAGACATTCCTGTAGAAGTTGATGGAGCGGCCGGGGGACGATCCGACCCCCGTGGGCGTCTTTGTAGCTTTGACTTCCCCGATTCTCGAGGCCCGGAGTACCCCGGCGCCCACATCCATACGCTGGACGGTTGGCATGATGGAGAGCCGTCATTGGGGCAGCCGCCGCCCGCCCGGGCTCGAAAACCGGGAGGCACTTGTTGCTTTGATCGGCGCGCCGCCGACTGATTCGCATGACGGCGTGTGATGCGCGGGTGATGGCCCCTGGGTGTGGCGTCTGCCGCCTCGGGGCCTTGGTGACTTGTCTTGTCAGGAAGATTAGACAGCACGGAGCTTCACAGTGGCAGGCGTGGCCTCCTCTGCAGAGGATACGTAATCCTGGGCTGAGTGAGAGTCGTGACGGGATGGCTCTCATCCCCTGCTGCCCTGACTAGCACTGTGGGAAGGCGGGCGGTGGTTATACGTCAAATCGTAGTCCTTGATTTGACCAGGAAGTGCGGCGCGACCGGCCCGAGGCCTATCCGCCAGTGGGCTCGGACGAGGTGGAGAGTCGGTTCCCCGGCCCGAGGCCCCAAGCGTAGGGGGGCTCGGGCGGGACGGAGGGTTGTCTCGCCCGAGGCCCCGAGCGCAGGGGGCTCAAAGGGACGGAGAGTCGGTCCTGGTCCCGAGGCCCCGAGGGGGGGGTTTCGGGCGGGGACGGGAGAGTCGCCCCCCGTCCGAGGCCTCGGGCCGGTGAGGGGCTCGGACGGGCCGCGAGCCGGACGCCGCCTCGGCTTTGGCCGGGTGCCTTGGCCCGATTAAATGATGAGAGGTCTGTTGGGCCAAGTTTTTTTGCGTTTGTTGGGCTTCCTTTAGGGGGGCCTTATTTTGGTCCCCGGGACGGAGGGTTGTCTCGTTAGAAGGATTGCCAGCAAAATCTCTGAGAACCATGTCGGTTTTTAACAAGTCTTCACTTGTCATTCCAAGCTTCCTGAAGGTAGTATATGACATGATATTGATAGCAGCCCCACCATCAACAAACATTTTGGTCAGAGGCTTGCCGTTGACATATCCTTTCAGATAAAGTGGCTTCAAATGACGATACTTGCTCGGTTTATCGAAAACCACCTGCTGTGTCAAGATAAGCTGGGCCATCAAATCTTGAAACTCACTTTCATCAAAATTGGAATACGCTTCTTTCTGGACATCCTGGTTCTCAGGAGCTATGAATTCTGATGGGAGGAAGAAGGCCATGCATGCATCACCTGAAGGACCATGCCCATCGGGGTTTTTTTAGGGCACCATGCCCATTTCTCCTCTACAGCTGCTTGTTCTAGCTACTTGTTCCTCAAACGCTGAACTCTTCTCTTTTGGCTCTTTCTCAGTCCCGGAGGGCACCATTGTCCTCTCTACCACACGTATTCATGGGGACCTTCTTCTCCGTTATATCCCTTATAATGAGTCCAGCGTCGGTCTGCAAACCTCTTCCTTTGCTGATTTTCAAAACCTTCCATTTTTAAGCACCGATCGTCCTCAGAAAACTGTGCTCCAAGTCTTTCATGGATCGGACGGCGGTTGACTCGAGACTGCTTGTACCCAAAATATTGCTCATTGCATTTAGGGCAATTATTTCTAGCAGGTAATTTCAAGCCTTCGTTCCAACAATGTTTAAAGAATGAACACCCCCAATGAGATTGCTCCATCTCTCTCATGTGCTCTTCTTGCTCTCTACGATACACTTCTTCTTCATATCTTCGGTGTTCTTCTATAAACCTTTATTCTTCATAGTACTCACTCTCTTGCTGTCTTTGCCATTTGTTCAGAAGAATACATGATGTCACCCTAGGCTTAGAAGTCTCACCCCTTTCAGTTCGGCTATTCTTGAACCGAACCTTTTGCTTCAGCTCTTCACTTGTGATTTGCTGATCAGGGTCGACAGTACCGTTCTTCTTTGCTCTATCAGAGGTTAACACTTTTACCTTGCCTTTACCTTTAGGATCATTTGCAGACACCATGTTCACGGAGAAAGAAATCATATTCTGAGGAAAAGGCTATCCATCAACCTTTATTTTGCCGTCAAACTTCAAATGTCCTTCCTGAATGGCCTTCTGAATTCATACTCGGAACACTCAGCAATCATTGATAGAATGAGAGTTGGTGTTGTGGTAACCATAGTACTTTTTATCTTTTACTCCTTCAGGGCGCGGCATAGGATGTCCGTCTGGCAGCTTGATGCGTCCTTCTCTCACCAACAGATCAAAGAGCTTGTCTGATTTAGAGACATCAAAATTATAAGTCCCTTTTTGTTGCCTCAACCAGTGCTAGCTAACTTGAGTAGGCTCTTTTGCCCAAGTCGGTTTTGCTACAGCTATCTCATCATCATCATCATACTCAGCCGCTTCTTCCAGAAAACTTTGATACATTTCACTAGCAACATTGCCTTTTTGGAAGCGATTGTCTCCGTTGAACCCCTGAGCTTGATTACTCATAGCAGCCAGTCGCTGTGAAAGTTGACCAAGGTCATCAAATTCTATGCCGAATAGCTTCTTTCTGACATTCGGCTGCATGCCTGCTATTGCCATTCCCAGGAACTGATCATCTGGTAAGTTCAGAGAATAACAAAGATTCTTGGTTTCTCTAAATCTGCGAAGATACTCCTATGGTGTCTCATTGGCTCTCTGTCTTAGACTCACAGGATCGACCAACTTCTTTTCATTAGTACCTGTGAAGAAGTATGCATGAAACTTCTGCTCTAATTCTACCCATGTGCCAATGGAATGGGCTGGCAGGGAAGTAAACCATGTGAAAGCTGGTCCCGTGAGAGATAAGGGGAAATACCGAATTCTCCACGCTTCGTCAGTAGAAGCTTCCCTAGGTTGCATCAAGTAACGACTGATATGCTCCAAAGTACTAGTATCATCTTGGCCAGAAAACTTAGTCAAATCTGTTGGAGGCTTAACCCTTAGAGGAAGTGCCACTCTATTGTACCGTTCTGGATAAGGAAACTTGTACGAATAGGATTGATTCTTTGGCTTTAGGCCGAACTGATTCTGCATCATATCAGCCATCCTGTGCTTGATGACATCAATATCTGACTTTGGAGTCCCACGTGTTTGCCTTCCAGAAGGTATCCTGACGCACTCCTATATCCTAGATTCGACAAAGCATTCAAAGCAGTATAATCAGTAAATTCCTGATATCCATCTCCATACATGTTTCTTTGCAATCTGTTTGATGCTGGAGACACTTTGAAAGCTGACGGTGGTATATCTTCTGTTGTACCGAATGTCACCTGACCATAGGTAGGAGGCTCCTGTTTCTTATTAGGGGCTGGTCCACCCTTGTTTGAGCTAGATGCTCCATCATCTCCGACAGGCTTCTCTTGATATTTTGGCACATGAAAAAGCATTGGTCCTTGAATTGGGCCAACATTTTCTTCAAAATATTTATCGGCCGTTGGGCCGAAGGTGCTAACCATGGTTGCTCGAAAGGTGTTCAAGAAAGCTGTATGATGATTTGTCATAGTCTCTCCTAAAGCCTTGTGAACCAACTCTGAGATCTTCTGAGCGTCTTCTTCTTCAGTGAAATCAGATTGGTGTGGAAGAAGAACCCTTGGCAACGATTGCTTTTGGAACACCTTGTTGCTCTTGTTCTTGGAAAAGTACATTAAGCACTTTTGTCAAAATTGGTCACACGCTTGCTGCACCAAGTCCCTTGAGTTTTCTGGCAATTCATCCATGGTCACATCCAGAACATGATCGTTGTTGATTTTAGGCATCTTGAATGACGAGGTCCCACTGGGCGTGCCAAAAATTGTATTGACACAAAATACGATGCACTGTGCCTCACACACGCAAGAAGCAAAAGCGTGACTTTAATCGGATGACCGGACGGTTTAAAGATTCGGAGGCGTGCCAGTCAGTTTGACCTAAAAATGGACAAGGGACAAAAGATTGTTAAATACAAAATCAAAACATACCGGATGAGGCCAGACAGTTCCGTATATACGGCCCTGAAGCCACTTGCGATGACATACAGCTATAGAAGCTGTCTGCCAATCATGCTCATGATTCATTCGGTTAATATGAAGACAAAAACACGTAAAGCATTGATTGCCGAACACACATGCATGAGAAGATACGTTTGAACAAGTGAAAATTGACTAAGAGTTGAAGCATAACCAAGCTCGGCAAACTAGCTGACTCAGGGTCCATGAAGAAGGAACATACATATTAGCACGAGCAAACCTAATAAAACTCATATCTGCCGCACGACACTTAGCTCTAATAAGATTTAAACGCACTTGACGTGTAAGAACCCGCAACATGTAACAATCTAGATTGATCTAATTCAGCTACGTAAGCATATGACCTATTTATTATGATGACACAAGAATAAGAACGTCAAAGAGCAAATAGATCTATAAAAGTAAAGAGCCAAAACTAACCAATCTAGATTGGGCAAAAGAGTGTTACAAATATATAAAATATTATAGACATACAACACATGATAACTTAATGAATCTATTAGATCTTGCCAAATCTAATAGAGCCGATAACTATCTTGCTTTGCGAAGCTATCAAGCAAACGCCTGCCGCATGGCCATCTAGTCGAGATAAATTAAACATAAGCAAAGACTTCCTGATTGTCAAGCAAACGCCTGTCGCACGGCCATCCAGTCGAGACAAACAAAACTACTTGCATCACATCTAAATCCACCGCATGATACTAGACATGATAATAAGGTTGTCGGAACTTACGGAGGTCGACGGATCGATGGCTCCTCTCGAAGAACTCGACGACATGATAAAGGACTCGAAACTTAGCACGGGGCCGATTGTATTGATTTGGTTGTGAACATCTTTTACAATGGTCGAGGGTTTATATTTATACCCTGGACAGAATATGAGTCATAAAGGATTATGATTACAAAACATGAAAGGAAACTTTAAAAATATGGCAACTTTTGACTCTAATCCTCCTCGAAGTCCTTGATTATCATGGCCTTTTCCTTTCAACCGGCTTCAACTTGCCACCTTTTTGTTTCCTGAATGGAGTCACCGCTTTCAAAGATAGCTGACCGCACGATCATTTGCCGAATCGTCCGAAGTCAGCCGACTGCATAGATACTTGCCGAACTGCCAGAAATAGCTACCCACAGAGATGTTTGCCGAATGCTTTTGAATATGTACTGGCCCACCTGTCATATCTTCAGCCTTTACCAAAATCCAGTGTTAACACATTGTTTGAAGAGAAGTTCAATCTGATACATCCTACAGTTTTACATGATATCCAAGTTCGGTGTTCTCTCGACCAGTAGATCATTGAAGGCCAAAAGACAGATCTTGGCATCTATCACCTTAAAGAAAAGATAAAGAAGGAATCAATCCCGCACTTCAGACTTGATGACAATGGTGTGCTTTGGTTTGACACTCGTCTTGTCGTGCCGAAGGATCGAGAACTCAAGAATAAGATAATGGATGAGACTCACCTTTCCAAGCTATCCATTCACCCTGGAAGCAACAAGATGTATCATGATCTGAGACCTCGGTATTGGTGGACCAAGATGAAGAAAGAGATAGCAGTGTATGTGGCTCGATGCGATACCTGTTGTCGTGTCAAGGCCATTCACATGAAGCCGATAGGTTTACTGTTGACAGCTGTTAATGACTAAATTTACCCGTCAACTAACTCCTAAAGAGGCACATTGGCGATCACCAACATAGACTTAGGGTTTACACTGATGGAATTCCACGAGTTTTGGTGAATCCTTGTCTCTGCAGGTACACATCAGAAAAGCTATCAAAAAGGACCAACATGACAGATTACAAGCACCTCAAATGATGAATTAGAATGCACCATTGCGAAGAGCTCATCGAGACGATCGAAACAGATATATCATTTGCCTTTTTTGGAGTTCCAGATGAGAAAATATGAATTCCACCGTGGGGGCTGCACTAGAAGACTCCAGAAGGCACGAGAAGACACCACAGCGAAGCGGACCACGAACGGCCCCAGAGCCAGACCGGCCGGTCTGCTACAGTGGCCAAATGGGCCTAGCTTCGGCCCACGTGCTCCACCGCCTTATGGTCTCAATCTCAGCCGTCCGCCAAAGTCAGTTTGATCCAAGGGCTCACGTTCATCCCACCAGGCTATAAAAGAAGGGCAGGACCCCCTAGGGTAACACACATTCATTTGTAATTCTCTTAAACCCTAATTGAGAGGTATCCCTTGAATGGATAACCTCTCTAGGGACAGAGATCAAGAGAAGATTAGTTCTCTCTAGGATCTAGTCTTCTAGATAATAGTGAGATGGAGAGTGAGGGAAGAGTTAAGACGAGGTGCCAGCCTGTCAGTGCCCTCTCTACGGCTTGTACCTTGGCGGGATCAAGCTCTACTTGAGCTTGCTCCTGGGATGTCTCTAGTGATCAACTTCTAATGCGAGTAAGTTCTATGTCTTTATTGTTTATCTGGATCACGGCTCTCTTTGAGTGCTTTATTCCTTTTCTAGAGGGATTAGAGTATTATCGTAGGTGTAAGCATGGTGCTTAGGCTTAGGATAATCGTGGATGCACCCTACATTCTGGATTTGGTGGTAGCTCACGGAGGTGACTTGTAGCTTCGTTGAATCTTATTTATCCCACTATCCTATTTGTAGGCCAAGTAGGACGCGGTTGCTAAGGAGATCTACATCCTATGTCGATGTTCCTCCTCATGTAATGTCCCCAATTAGCAATATAAGACATAGACTTGCCCAAGTTAGAAGAAGTGAACCATAGTTATCCTCTCTACTCTCCTATTATCATCAACCTTGATTGCTGCTCTCAACCACATTAAATGCCGCCCTAGTTCTACCTTAGTTCTATCTTAATCTATTCTTTACCTTCACCTTATTGCTACCCCTAGTTAAGTTAGACCGTAGTTGATCTCACACGTTTCTCAGTAGAACAAAACCTGGAATACTCTGGGATAAAGCTACAATGGTATCCGTGCGCTTGTGGATCTTTCAGTGGGCGTTAACAGATATCAACACGCTTTTTGGTGCCGTTGCCGGGGATAGAGATTTATCTCTATTTTTGGTAGCGACATTAAGAAGTGTCAACAAGCTTTTTAGTGCCGTTGCCGGGGAAACGGTTTGCTGAGTTGACTACGAACCTGCTTAACTTTTTCTTTTTCTTTTATCCTTCTTTCTTTTATCCTTTACTCCTCTCTTCTTTCTTTCTTTCTTTCATTCAGTTCTTTTCAACTTCTGGTTTAGCATGGATCACATTCCTATCAATCAATATGCTAAACCCACGAGCGCAAGCTTTAGGCCACTAGAATCTTCAAAACCTATCTTAGCATCTAGTTATGAGCTGCACCCGTGTTGGGTAGACTTTGTCCAAAAACAATCCTTCTCGGAAGAAGGTGATGAAAACCCATACTCACACCTACGGGAGTTCTTACTAAATGCGCATGCGTTCGCATTGCTGGCATGTCTGATAAGACTCTATGATAGAAGCTTTTTCCATTCTCTTTGACTAAAAAAGCTAAACATTGGTACAACAAAACTGTAGGAAGTATGCAAGGAGATTGGGAATTGCTATGCTCTAAATTTCAATCCAAATTCTTTCCCATCTCTAAGGTAATTGATCTTCGGGAAGAGGTTCTAAGATTTAAACAACTAGATGAGGAATCTCTAGAAACATCATGGGATTGAATTATTGATCTCCTCACTACAGGCCCAAACCTTTCTATTCCAGACTCAGTGTTGTTTCAACACTTTTACTAAGGCCTTAGTAAGGATTCTAAGCAGACCCTTGATATAGTTTCTAGAGGATCTTTTCTTCATGTGACTGCTAGTGAAGCAAGGTCTTTGCTTGAGAAAATTTGTGGAAGGAGACCCTACCCAAGCATTCACTATGACCTCCCTGAGAAAGAGAAGGAATTATTTCCTAGACAAGAGGAAGTTTCGATAGCTAAATCGCACTTATTCCAATCCCAACATTTAGCTATCAGTCCCGAACCATCCATGCCCCAAAATCCACCAAGGAAAGAAGAAATTCAACTTATGGAGTATAATCTTTTTGGTGTTGATATGGGGAAGAGTCTAGACTTTCAGTCCTATAAGAGACCTTCGAGTGAACACAATTCAAATCCTCTTGAGAAGGAATGTCTTAGAAAGTATCTTCTTTGGGAAAAATTCAAGGATGGCATGTCTAGTGATGCCATAGAAGGAGAGCCAAATCAATTTGATTCCAATCCTATCTTTCCTTCTATGCCCACATTAGATGTCATGCATGAACCCATCTTAAAACTCATCCTTGACCCTGAAGAATTCCCTGACTCTTATTCTCCTGAGTCTCATGATGACCTTAGAGATCCACTAAGACACTTAGAGCATAGGAATCATGATAGACTTAAGGATGACCAAGAAGTGCTGTAATAATGGCTGGAATGCGTTGAATGGATGGACCATGAAGAAGTCTTAATTGAATCTAGCCTAGGCCTAGAGAATCTAAGTTTGGAGGAGGCCTTTGACGAGACCAACTTAAGAGCCACTAATCCCAAGGAGATCTTAGATAATAATATGATTGATGAAAGCCATAGGCATAAAACAAAAGAGACAATATTTTTGTCTATAGACATTCATATAGAATCACCCTTGGAGATTGGTGAAAGAGATGACATCAATGAGCATAGAAGCTACTACAAAAAGACCTCATCAAAACTATGCTCATTTGACACATCTCTTGAATCTCATGGTCTCTCTACCATGACCACACTTGAGATCTTCAACCCCCTCATACATCCTGTCCATAAAAACTTTAAAAGGGAGGTTGTAGATGCATATGTTTATCATAAACATTGCAAGTCTCGATGTGCGGATCTTGAGGTGGGTAGATAAGGATTGGTGTTGGAGGAGAAACCACTTCACCATCTTGAAGCATAATTCTGAGGTTTCCTAAAAATGAGCTTTTGACCAAGAACTAGCGCTTCCAATAGACAACATGAACTCTTGTCTGAACTGCCCTTGGTTGAGGATAGAGATATAATTGTGAAAATATTTCTTCGGGTATTCTTGTCACTAACCTTTCTAGGTTTGAAGCAAGATGAATGAAGGATGATGGCATAAGGTATGTCCAACTAATTAAGCAAAATTAGATCACATCCATCCAAACTTGATCTTGCCTTGCAAGAGTTCAAGTGTGGGGGAGATACTTCTTTGAAAAATCACATGCCATGTTGCTAATCTTGGTTGTCTCTACCTTTAAGTCATGCTCAACTTGCCATATAACAATCATGCTCTTTCATCTCTACTTAAATAATAAATCTCTATAATGCTTTCATGCTGCCTGTGCTTGCTATATTATGCTTAAGGTTTTGAAGTATTCCCATACACCTTTTAAATTAGGCATGGTGCTTAGTTTAAATTGCTTTCTAGAATCACTACAAGAAATATGTAGATTTATGACAAAACGTTACAAAATGTTCGTCATAAGTCATGCGTCTTTATCCATGGTTTGTGACGACATATCCATGGTTTGTGATGACTATATGTTCATAGAATGTCAGAGAATATAATCTCGACATTCTATGAACATATAGTCATCACAAACCATGGATAAAGACGCATGATTTATGACGAACATTTTGTAACGTTTTGTCATAAATCTACATATTTCTTCTAGTGAATTAAATTAGACAAGGTGTCTAGTTTGATCTTGAACCAAGAGGTGTGCTGATATTGCTTCTAAAGGCTTTTAAATTAAGCGTAGTGCTTAGGTTGAATTGCCTTCCAGAATCAAATTAGATGTGGTATCTAGGTTGGTTCTTGAACTAAAAGTATGCTTTAGTAGACACTGGATATTTTGTTTGACTAACCCCTGCAGGCAGTTCTAAAATTCAATCTGGGTAAGTCAAGAGATGAATTCAAATCAGAGATGAAGCAAGGCACATGACGAACTCTAATAACTTTGCACAATGAAGACACAGCTCATTCATCATTGATGGAAGGACTATAAGTATTAAAGATCATTCACTTTGTCTTCAACTGTAAGTTATCTTTGCCTTGAACCATGGTTATATAAAACATGTGCATAAATTAAAGATAACAATCCCCCGTTCAAATCGATATATTTCTTCGAGTATGTGTTATCCACTAATCTTGTGCAGGCATAAAAATCCAAAATGGCAAAGAGCAAAAGATGGCACGATAAAAAGAGCACCATCTAGGAACAAGAGGAACTATGAACCGAGATGTGAGGTTAACCAAACAAGGAAAGCAACGAGCAAACCAAAAAAGGACCATCAAGAGTATTCTACTCTTCATCACATGGTGTCATCGTGCTCCAATGATGAAGGTAACATCCAAAGGTAAATGGTCACTACTTAAAATGCTTCTCCTTGGTTTTGGTATGAACATGAATAAAGAACTTAACATGTTTGAGTAATAATTATCCATGATCAATCCTGATTAACTCAATATGTCTAGTTCTAGAGGTTGTTCATAGCATCACTACCTTAATTTGTAGTCTTAACCAAATGAGCTAAAAAGTTGCACACCTTATGCTTGGAAGATATTAGTCATGATCATGTAAATATCGACACATCATGTACATATAGACAATCCTTCTATGGGTTAAGCACTTCAACTCTTGTAGCCTAATGAACTTAAATGTTACATCCTTGCTCAACCTTTTAATCCTGCCTCTCATAACAATGTTGAACAAAGCACATAACATCAACTCCATGTTGTTCAATGTGACTAAGGACAAGAGATGTGGAATAGAAGTTTTGAATCTGCTGGTGTTTTTCCACCAGTAGAGCCCATGCACTTGATCTCTGCCTTGTCTTCATGAGCAGGACACGCTTTAAGTGAAGTGTGAGGGAGTCAATTCCCTACTTTGTACAAATGGTGGTCCTAGACCTATGTAAAATCAAATCTCAAAATCAAGATGGGTTTGGTAGAAGAAGATGACACATCATAAAGGGCATCATCACAAAATCTTAATCTGCACCGAAAGAGCTAGCTTGGAGAAGAAGCACTCCAATATGCGCAACCAAAAGAAACTCCATGTCATCGGTCTTTGGAGGAATCAACAAGAAGGGAGAAGTTTTGTTTGGAAGACTTTAAATTCTAAACCCTTGCCATGAGGTAACATCGGTAGTTATCCATATTTACTTTTTTACATTGCATGAATTATCTTTTCTCTAGCATGTTTACTTTTTCTGCATTAGCATTGCATTGAAAAAAATAATAAAAATAAATATGTATTCATCTTGTTGGATAATTCATGCATTATAAAACTTTAAGCCCCATGTGAATAGTTCTATGGTGCGTAAAAGCCCGTAGGAGTCTTCACCGTGGTGGCATAAAAATAATAAAAATAATCATACATACATGTCTTCTTTCCCGCATAATAAAATAGAAAATCTAAAAATAATCATTGAGCATCTTTTTGCATTGTATACTCTGTAATAACCTTTGAAAACCTCTCACAACGACCAGTCTATGAAACGGCTAACCAATAACTGCATACCATAATCCGTTCCACAAGTTTTGGTGTTTTATGAGATGTTTGCTGTAGGATGACTCTAAGAGCTAGTCCACCTAGGAATCTTCATCGACATCACTTGAAGTACACCTTCCTGACACACAACTAATCACTATGTGAAGGAAGCAACTTCTTGTTGGATGAGATCGAGATTTCCGGCTACACTTGCTCTTGTAAGCATGAGCTCCACCACGAGGACTGCTCAGCTTTAATGCTCAACCATGACAACAACCAACTTGGGGAAGGCATCCCCTAGGTACCTAGGTAACTGTACCTACGTGATTATCAAGTCAGTCATAAAAATAAAAAATACCAAAAATATATGAGCATATGAAGGTTCACCATAGTTGTTGATGGTCCTTAATGCCTATTTTATACCATCAACTATTGCTCAATATAACATGATATCAACCATAAAGCATAGTTGTAGGGTTTGATTCTAACGAGTTCCATGAGTTGTGTTGTTCTTGATCATTTTGCAGGTATATCCAATTTTGCATAGAATAAAAGTATCTTAAATGGGGAATTCGACTACACCATTGCGACGGGTTCGTCGAGATGATCGAAACAGACATATCATTTGCTATATTCGGAGTTTAGAGTTAAAAGATATCAATTCTACACCGAAACCAATACTAGAAGACTCTAGAAGACACGGGAAGGCGACCAACCGAAGGTGGGGCCCACTGCTACAGGTGGGGCCGCCCCGGCCCCACCCGGGCCGGCCGGCGCCTCCCGAGCCCATTTGTGGCCCGCTTCGACGGACGGCCTCCTACCGCCTTGGGGTTTGCATCTCCACCGTTGTCGAAGTCGAATTAGTCCCATATCGCTTTGTCTAGAAGAGGTGGAGGCTTTTCTAGACTATAAACAAAGAGGCAGACCCCCTCCCTAGGGGCACCACATTATTATGGAGATGTAGAAGCATCCCTCGAATGGATGACCTCTCATCTCTAGAGAGTTAGGACTAGACTTTCCAATGTAATTCTAGTTGGGAGTTAGGGAGAGCGGCGCTACGCCCGGGTTCCGGAGGAGTCTTCGGAAGAGTCATCAGAGTTTTGGTATGTCTTTGTATTTATTCTTGTAAGACTTATGCTTTAATATATTTTATCTTCTCTATTTACTTTTATGCATTACATTTAATTGGTTAGTATAGTTGTTATACTTTAGCATAGGATTTCCGCCTGTATTAGGTGCTCTAGTTATTATATGTGATTAGAGTAGTAATCGTTAGTGTAGACATGGTGTCTAGGCTATAGGTTACCTGAGATTGCACCCAGTCCAACATATAGTTGTGGTAGCCCCAGGTGGTGACAGCCCTGACGGCCGACGTATTCCACCATGTTAGGGTTGGTGTTTGTAGGACCGTAGTCGGAGCTTCCTAGTCCCTTTCTCACCCCTTTCCGTGACTAGTGTTCTGATGTCCCGAAGTGTTATTGTGTGATTGCTTTACCTTCCATAAATCAGTTATTATAGAACCCAAGTAATAGAGAAGTATTTAGGAACCTTGAACTCTCCCGTTGTCCTCTCACTTTAGCTATCTATTCTTTTATCATAGAATTCTCCTGTGTGTGTCATATATACATAATTTCTATCATCTATCATTTACCTCCTACTTTAGTCTAGTTGGTGTATTAGTTAGTAGATACATGAGGGTGAACTATCAATATCTTTAGGCAATGTTTCCCAGTGGTAAAATATAAATAACGATACCTGGAATACTCTCGGTAAAATGCTACAATGGTTTTCTGTGCGCTTACGGAATCCTTCATATTTTAGTTGTGCATAAGAAATACCAACAAGCATTTTTGGCGCCGTTGCCGGGGAAACAATTGGCGTAAAGATTTTGATATTGATCTTGATATCTGCTAATCTAGTTTGCCACTAGCTTTAGTAGGATTACCCCTATTTGTTGAGTTGTGGAATAAGCAGGATATCAACTGTTGCAACCTTCTAGCAAAATTCCACAAGAATAAGACACAGGAGATATTTAAGAACCCAGGGTGCCCGAACATTCATGATCCATCAACAATAAAGCCCTGCCATCTCACAGGTATGTATAAATATTTATTTCACTAACCATGTGTAGATTGGAGAAAAAAATCATCATCGTCACAAGACGTCAAAGTTCATCACATGTGACGAATAAAGACGCTGCACAACTCATTATGATTCATGGTAGTTATGATCAAGAAAGGTGAGAAAGTCTTGCTCATAGACTTTAAATTTGATGAGTAGTTATCTTGTTGCATTCCATTGCATGTTTACTTTGAACAATCTATGCATCTACTCCATCTCATATCAAATCCACAACATGTTTAGTTCTTTGCACACATGCATGTTACTTACATCTCTACTTAAAAATAGAAAAAAAACTCTCACCATACATGATCATGCTTTCATCTCTTTGAGTAAATCTCTATATGCTCTCATGCTACCTTTGTTTGCTATAGTGAATTTTGGTTTGAAGTACTCGACATACTTCCATAGGCTTTTAAATTGAGCGTAGTGCTTAGGTTAAAATGCCTTCCTTAACTAAAACTAGACATGGAGTTTGGTTTGGTTATTGAACTAGAAACTATTGTAGTAGACATTAGATATTTTGTTGGACTAACTCCTGCTAGAAATTCCCAAATTCAATTCAGGTAAGTCAAGAGATGAACTCACATTAGAGATGAATCAAGGCATGTGACGATGTCCAATAACTTTGCACAAAAGGAAGACACAGCTCATTCTCCATGGAAGAACTGTAAGTATCAAAGTTTATATATTTAATCCTTTGTTGCAAGTTACCTTTGCCTTGAACCATATAAAAGTGCAGCTACCAATAAAATTTGTTAAAAGAAATCTATGCTAAAGTAATCCTAAAAACCCATCCTTTTATTAGCATAGATGAAATCCACATAAACTTTATGGACCATAACCCACATCCCAAACTTGTTGCAATCCTTCGGGTATGTGTCCACTAATGTTTATGCAGGAAAGAAAGAACAAATGTCCGATCATGGTTCAAAAAATGAAAAGAAAGAAGAACAAGTGTATAGAAAGGATTATGATGAAAAGAAATAGATGAAAAAAATAAATACTTCAATGCCTTCTACACTTTACCATGATAGTGGACCAACCACCTTGCAAGACATAAGGTACGTTTACCCAAGCCTCATGCAACTTTAAACTATATTTAATATCTTATACCATGTTGTTAATCCATACCTTATGTCATGCTTAATTTACTAAAACTTAAAACAATTTGGTTCACCTACATATTCTTGGTTCTATTCGAATAAATATCTTTAGTCTTTTGAACTTCCTTAGTCTATTATGAGTATGCTTTAGAATATTACTTAAACATTATAACATCAAAGCATATTTGTATAAGAATTTGGCTGTATCTATAGACTATCCTCTCCTCTATAAAAATGTTTAAATCACATTAGGAGATTTCATAGAATTAAATCAAGGTTAGAGGTATTCTTCAAAATTATATCTTTGCCTTAACCTTGTCGGAAAATTTGAAGTAATGGTGAATCATTTAAAACATGAGCTACAGATTAATCTTTAACTACTTGACAAATACTATCCATACTTTAAATAGATAGGATGTTCTTTCAGGTATGTGTTGTCTACTAATCCCTTGCAGAGAAGAAATAATGAGAGAAACAAAAGTCCAGAAGAGTGAGAAAGGAGTACAACATATGAGACAAGATGCTACTGATCAACTCAAGCTGCAAGGAAGGAAAAGACCATTGAAATTTATCTACCTTCAATCACATAGTGTTATCATACTCCAGTAATAAAGAGCAGAACCCACTTCAAACAAAGTGTGGGAAGATTCCCTAAATTCTATAAGTGGGAGTTCTAGACTAGTAACAAGGATGCACATAAGATTGGCTTCGAGATGCTAACAAAAAGAAAAGAGGAAAGTGGCAGCACCATTGGAAACGCCACTAGTGGAGACACCACCTCAATCCTCATCCTTAGAAGCAAACCGAAGTACTCGATCAATGAACTACTGTAAGGAGGAGTCCAGTTCGGAGGACTCAAAACATCGAACCCTCGCCGTGAGGTAACATCAGTAGTTATTCATATTTACTCTCTTACATTACATGATTTATTTTCTCTTAACTATATTTACTTTTCTACACTAGTATTACATAGAAAATAATAAAAATAAATAGATATGTATTAGGTTACATTCATGCATCTTAAAAAAAAAGAGCCCCATATGAAACTCTTGTAGCGTAAAAGTTATAGGAGTTCTCACTTTGTGGTGGCCTACAAAATAAAAATACATATCATGTATTTGTACTTTCTGCGTAAAAACCAATAAAATCTAAAAATATTAATTGAGCATTCTGTTGTAATACTGTTATCATAAACATACTTTGAAACTCCACAACACCTAATCCTCTAAAACGGCTAACCACTAACGTTTTATCTTAATACCGTTCCATAAGTTTTGGTGTTTTGTGAGAGCTTTCTGCAGGATGACTCCAAGAGCTAGCTCACCTAGGAATCTTTATCTTTATCACTCGAAGCACATTTCTCCGACATACAGCTGACCTCTACGTGAAGGAAGTAACTTCTTGAGTGATGAGATTGAAGTATTCCTGGCAACACTTGCTCTTACAAACGTGAGCTCCTCTATAAGGACCACTCAGCTTTAATGCTCAACTATGACAACATCCAGCTTGGGGGAGAGCATCCTCTAGTTATCAGGTAAGTATACCTATACGATTATCGAGTCTATCTTATAGTCATAAAATACCAAAAATATATAGGCACATGAAGGTCCACATCTATAGAGTCTTTTGTGAGTCCATTAGTCTAAAAATAATAATAATAAGATGAATAATTATAAAAATTAAATAAAAATACTCTAGCTATTTATTAAGGTGTGATTATAGTGTGTTTACAATTCTATCTAGTTGTTAAAAGTCAAATAAAAAAACTGAAGAACAATAAAATTTTGTCTTAGAGATGATGAATAGTTGCTCTGTCATAATTTCTTTCACGTGCCTAGTTTTCAACCTTAAATTCTCCTGAGTTTTGGATATGACTGTTTTGATATAAGAATTTACTCTGAACCTAAAACTTGTGGAGGCATATACTTAAGCTAAGTCTAGGTGATTGAGGGATATGATATGAGAAAGTCTATGCTGCTATTTATCTTATTCCTAGCGATACTAAGTTCTGTAGATTTATCTTTTGAAAACTCTAAAAATCTTACATGATGAGCTCTTGTATGACAAAGTTTGAATTCTTACCAAAGCCATACATGATATACATTTAGATTAGGAAAACTTTTGCTCATTCATGCTGCTTGCTTTACATTGAGTTCAGTCAACCTTTGTTGTATACCTTATGAGAGCCTCATCATGCTTTTTAATCAAGATCACTTACACACTCTACCTACATATGCATTGCTGCTACTCCGGGAGTAAGCGCAATCATTTTTCACTTTTATCCAGATCCACCTTAAAAAAAATTTTTTCTCCTACTTGGGAGTAAACAACCAAAAATATACCCTATAGGACAACCCCTTGTTTAATGCTCTACATTCTTATTGTTATCTCTCCAATCATTTATTATATTTAAAGGATGCATGTGGCTATGCAAAATAAAAAGTATTAAAAAAGAAGAAGAAAAAAAAAGAAGAGAAAAAGGAAAAAAAATAGAGAGAAAGAAAGAATAAAGATAGCCCATGTTTTCCTATGAAAAGTTCAAGAGAGAGATTTATTTCAAAGAGCAAAAGTAGAATTAGAATTAGCCACTAAATACCATATATACACCTATCCAAAGATACCCCATACACATGCACATTTTAGTTTGATTGTATGACTTGACTCTCTTTGGATGCATTGTTTGACTTTACAATATATGAATTGCAAGTATGCTCGTCCTTGTTTAATGCCACTCCTATGAGCTCCACTATAATAATTAGTTGTAGGAGGGCATGACAACATAAATGCCTCGGTGAGATCCACAAATATCACATACAATAAGAGATTTGAGGGTGTCATACAATTAAGCTCTGAGTTTTATTTTAAAAACTTGCAAAAAAAACTCCAGAATATTAGTTAAGTGAAGAATTTGAGACATATGCTTGACTTGATTGTTCTCTCTTTCAATTACTCAAGACTCACGTGAAAGTTGAAAAGCTCTATAGTTAATGGTAATATAGGTAAGTTTGAAAGTTAGAGCAGTTTTGTCTAATTCAAGGGAGAATTTCAATTTAAAAGCATGTATACTTTTGAGGAGTGAAAGCATTGTAGCAATTCCTGATCTAAGTTTAGCAGTTAGGCTTTGCTAAGGGACTAGCAAAGGGTAAGCTTGGGAGAACTTGTTGATGGTCCTTAATGCCTATTTTATACCATCAATCGTTTTGCAGGTATATCCAATTTTGCATAGAATAAAAGTATCTTAAATGGGGAATTGGATTACACCATTGCAATGGGTTCATCGAGATGATCGAAACGGACATATCATTTACTATATTCGGAGTTCAGAGTCAAAAGATATCAATTCTACACCGAAACCAACACTAGAAGACTCTAGAAGACACAGGAAGGCGACCAACCGAAGGTGGGGCCCACCTGCTACAGGGTGGGGCCGCTCGGCCCCACCGGGGGCCGGCCGGCGCCCTCCGGAGACCATTTATGGCCCGCTTCGACGGACGGCCTCCTACCGCCTTGGGGTTTGCATCTCCACCGTTGCCGAAGTCGAATTAGTCCCACATCGCCTGTCTAGAAGAGGTGGAGGCTTTTCTAGACTATAAATAAAGAGGCAGACCCCCTCTCTAGGGGCACCACATTATTATGAAGATGTAGAGGCGTCCCTCGAATGGATGACCTCTCATCTCTAGAGAATTAGGGCTAGACTTTTTAATGTAGTTCTAGTTGAGAGTTAGGGAGAGCGGCGCTACGCCCGGGTTCCGGAGGAGTCTTCGGAAGAGTCATCAGAGTTTTGGTATGTCTTTTTATTTATTCTTGTAAGACTTATGCTTTAATATATTTTATCTTCTCTATTTAATTTTATACATTACATTTAATTGGTTAGTATAGTTGTTATACTTTAGCATAGGATTTCCGCCTGTATTAGGTGCTCTAGTTATTATATGTGATTAGAGTAGTAATCGTTAGTGTAGACATCGTGTCTAGGCTATAGGTTAACTGAGATTGCACCCAGTCCAACATATAGTTGTGGTAGCCCCAGGAGGTGACAGCCCTGATGGCCGACGTATTCCACCATGTTAGGGTTGGTGTTTGTAGGACCGTAGTCGGAGCTTCCTAGTCCCTTTCTCACCCCTTTCCGTGACTAGTGTTCTGATGTCCCAAAGTGTTATTGTGTGATTGCTTTACCTTCCATAAATCAGTTATTATAGAACCCAAGTAATAGAGAAGTATTTAGGAACCTTGAACTCTCCCGTTGTCCTCTCACTTTAGCTATCTACTCTTTTATCATAGAAATCTCCTGTGTGTCATATATACATAATTTCTATCATCTATCATTTACCCCCTACTTTAGTCTAGTTGGTGTATTAGTTAGTAGATATATGAGGGTGAACTATCAATATCTTTAGCCAATGTTTCCCAGTGGTAAAATATAAATAACGATACCTGGAATACTCCCGGTAAAATGCTACAATGGTTTTATGTGCGCTTGTGGAATCCTTCATATTTTAGTTATGCATAAGAAATACCAACAATAGTATCATAAGAAAACTTAAAAAATACCAAAAATATGTGGACACATGGAGGTCCATGCTTTTTAGAGTCTTTGGAGTTTTATATAGTATGAGTCTTGAAGAATGTAAAACCCAATAAAAATATTTGTCTAGATAGAGTCAATAAATAGGCAAGCCCTAGAGTTGATCCCTAAAGATGAAAATGATAAAATGCTGCTCTATCATAACACCTTTAAAGTGCCTAGTTTTTAGACATAAGTTTTCTCAAGTTTTGGCTTTAACTGTTTTGACATGAAGATTTGCTCTGAGCCTAAAACTTGTGGGTTGCATATGCTTGAACCAAGTCTAAGTAATTGATTGATCTGATTGAGAAAGTTTGAGCTACTATTTATTTTGTTCCGAGTGACACTAGAGTTCTGGAGATTTATCTTTTGAAAAATACAAAATCTTACATGATGAGTTCCTATATGACAAAGCTTACATTTCCACAAGAGCTAAACATGATGAGCTAGGCTAGATAAACTTCCACATATATGCTGCTTATCTTGCATTGAGTTTTGTCAACCTTTGTGATCCTTGTGAGAGATTTATCATGCTCTTGAATCAAGATCCACATACACTCCATCTTCATATGCACTACTCTACAATAGAGTAGGCACAACAACATGCTATTTCATCTACACCCATCTAAAAATATTTTACTCCTATACTGGGAGAGAACACCAAAAATATTTCCATTAGATAGCCACCGAATAAATGCTCCGTGTTCTTGTTGCTATCTCTCAAAAATCATATGTGCCAAAAGGAGTGTTATGAGCTATATAAAAGTTATCATGAAAAAAAAGAGATGAACTAAGGGAGTTGAAAAAATGGACAAGTATCTAAGAGCAATGGGTACTTAGATGCCTACCTCCCTGATGAAAAAAAGAAAAAAAGAAGAAAAAAGATAGCTCATACTCTATGGCCAAGTTATAAATTCCAAAAGAGAGATATGTCTTTCAGGAGGATTGTAGAATTAGGTTCCACCACATATCCACCATATCCGTACACTTGCACATCTTGATTCGATTGTATGACTTGTTTCTCCATAGATCCATTGTTTGGATTCACAACATATGCATTGCAAGTTTGCTCTTTCAAGTTTTCTCCTTACCTATGAGATCCGCATAAGCCTTAGTTATAGGATGAAAAGAAAGGCAACCATCACTACTGCCTTGGTGAGAATCCACAAATACCACATAGACTGAGAGATTTGAGAGTGTCATACATGAGAAACTCTGAGTTTTATTTGAAAACCTCTAAAAACTCTAGAATGATAGTTGAACAAAGAACTTGAGATATAGTGCTTGGCTAGATCTTTCTGTCTTTCGATTACTCAAGACCTAAGTAAGAGCTGATAAGCCCCATGGTCAAAGGTAACATGATTAAGTTTGAAAGTCAACTCAGTTATTGCTTAAACTTAGAGGAGAATTTTTGCCTAAATGTAGGTATACTTCTGAGGAGTTACATCGAGGGGGCTACAATGCTTAAACTTATACATATCTTTCAATAGCTTTTCTAAGCTTAGCTTTGCTAAGGGACTAGCAAAGATTAAGTGTGGGGGTGTTGTTGATAGCTATTAATGACCAAATTTACCCATCAACTAACTTCTAAAGCGGCACATTGGCGATCACCAACATAGACTTAGGGTTTTACACTGACGGAATTCCACGAGTTTTGGTGAATCCTTGTCTCTGCAGGTATACATCGGAAAAGCTATCAAAAAGGACCAACATGACAGATTACAAGCACCTCAAATGATGAATTGGAATGCACCATTGTGAAGAGCTCATCGAGACGATCGAAACGGACATATTATTTGCCTTTTTTAGAGTTCTAGATGAAAAAATATGAATTCCACCGCGGGGGCTGCACTAGAAGACTCCAGAAGGCACGAGAAGACACCACAGCGAAGCGGACCGTGAACGGCCCTAGAGCCAGACTGGTCGGTCTGGCTCCGGACCGGCTGGTCTGCTACAGTGGCCAAATGGGCCTAGCTTCAGCCCACGTGCTCCACCGCCTTATGGTTTCAATCTTAGCCGTCCGCCAAAGTCGGTTTGATCCAAGGGCTCACGTTCATCCCACCGGGCTATAAAAGAAGGGCAAGACCCCCCAGGGCAACACACATCCATTTGCAATTCTCTTAAACCCTAATTGAGAGGTGTCCCTCGAATGGATAACCTCTCTGGGGACAGAGATCAAGAGAAGATTAGTCCTCTCTAGGATCTAGTCTTCTAGATAATAGTGAGATGGAGAGTGAGGGAAGAGTTAAGAAGAGGTGCCGGCCTATCAGTGCCCTCTATATGGCTTGTACCTTGGCGGGATCAAGCTCTACTTGAGCTTGCTTCTGAGATGTCTCTGGTGATCAACTTCTACTATGAGTAAATTCTATGTCTTTATTGTTTATCTAGATCACGACTCTCTTTGAGTGCTTTATTCCTGTTCTAGAGGGATTAGAGTATTATCATAGGTGTAAGCATGGTGCTTAGGCTTAGGATAATCGTGGATGCACCCTACATTCTGGATTTGGTGGTAGCTCATGGAGGTGACTTATAGCTCTATTGAATCTTATTTATCCCACTATCCTATTTGTAGGCCAAGTAGGACGCGGTTGCTAAGGAGATCTACATCCTATATCGGTACTTGCCCAAGTTAGAAGAAGTGAACCATAGTTATCCTCTCTACTCTCCTATTATCATCAACCTTGATTGCTGCTCTCAACAACATTAACTGCCGTCCTAGTTCTATCTTAGTTCTATCTTAATCTATTCTCTACCTTCACCTTATTGCTACCCCCTAGTTAAGTTAAACCGTAGTTGATCTCACATGTTTCTCAGTAGAACGAAATCTGGAATACTCTGGGATAAAGCTAGAACGGTATTCGTGCGCTTGCGGATCTTTCAGTGGGCGTTAACAGATATCAACACGCTTTTTAGCACCATTACCGGGGATAGGGATTTATCTCTATTTTTGGTAGCGATGTTAAGAAGTGTCAACATTTACTGAATCCGTTACCAGTCCCTACTTGGAAGTTAGATGATATCAGTATGAATTTCATCACAGGTTTACCAACTACACAGAAAGAAAATGATTCAATCTGGGTGATCATCGATCGGCCAACCAAGTCAGCTCACTTCTTACCTGTCAAGACTACCTTCAGACCACCTCACTATGCGGACCTCTTCATCTCTGAGATTGTCCATTTGCATGGGGTACCCAAGACCATCGTATCTGATCGAGGACCGCAGTTCACTGCTCACTTTTGGACCCGTTTGCATGAAGGTATGGGAACTAAGTTACTGCATAGCACCGCTTATCATCCTCAGATTTCAGGTCAGACTGAAAGACTTAATCAAGTTCTTGAAGATATGTTGAGAGCATGTGTGCTATCTGCTAAAGGATCATGGGAATCTTGGCTACCTTTGTTCGAGTTCTCCTATAACAACAGTTATCAAGAGAGTATCAAGATGGCACCATTTGAAGCTTTGTATGACAGAAAGTATAGAACTCCTTTGAGTTGGGTCGAAGCGGGAGAAAGGAGATACTACGGTATTAACTTTGTTCCTGAAGCTAAAGAAAATGTTTGAACCATCCAAGAGCATATGAAGCTGCACAGTCCTAACAAAAGAGTTATGCTGACAATAGAAGAAGACCCTTGATGTCTGAAGTAGGTGACTATGTTTACCTAAGAGTTTCACCGATAAAGGGTACACAAAGGTTTGGAGCCAAGAGGAAGCTTGCACCAAGATATGTGGGTCCATACAAGATTTTCGAAAGAAGAGGTGAAGTTGCTTACAAGTTGCAGTTACCAGAGTCAATGAGTTCTATCTTTCTGATCTTTCACATCTCTCAGTTGAAGAAGTGTTTGCGTATGCCCGAAGAAAGAGTTGATGAGTAAGAATTGAGGCTAGCATCTGACTTGGTCTATAAAGAAGAGTGATGGGGACGTGATTCCCGATCTTCCGTCAGGTTCAAGATAACTATCGATTTGGTCGGAGAGCGACACACCGATCCGGCTTCAGATCACAAAGACCCGAACCCTGCAACCTTAGCACCACGTCTCCTTTGGTTATCAACCGTGTCACAACCGATTGACCTCGCCAAGAAGGCTAATCCCTGCTGCGAATCGAAGAACACAAGCAAGAACAAGATAATACGCAACTCAAGTGAAGTGACAATTGTAGATATATGATTAAGATCTCAACGTGGGGTTTCACAAACCGATAACGGTGACTGTTCAATGACAGATTGATCTAAAGCAAAACCCCAAACCCTAACGAGAGCGGCGGCTACTGAATATAAGGTCAAAGGGTCGTCGCTCCCCCTGGACACGCCCCTTAATGGGCTTAAACACGATACACGGCCCAACGGACCAAAAACGGTGACGCAGCACCAAGATAGATTCTGGACGCTGACTTGTTTCGATGATTACCGTTGACTCCAATGGAATTTGGACCTCAAACCAAAGCCATTAGTGAGCTTATGAAATTATCTTTCCATCCATATGTGGATCATCAAAAATGGAGTTCGGATGTGTCCTGGGCATCCAGTTTATCGCTCGCTGGTCCTGAAGAACGAGACTGACGCGAACTCGAGTTGGACTGGGCCTCCGGCTTGGTTTGGACGTCCTTACTTGCCCCTAAGGTGGTGGCCAAGGAGGAGGACGTCCAAGGGCTTCCTTGGTGTGTTTTCCATCTTCTCGGAATGTGCTCCAACTTGGGCCAGGGTCCCAAGTGTGAATATCAAGCCCATGATGATGATGTAGCTCCGGCGACAAAGAAACGGCGACAGAATGTCTTGATGATTTAGAGGTCTTGCCAACGTGATATTGAGATGGGACCTGATTTATTTGAAAGCTTATCAAATAAGCTTTCCATTAAGTGCTCATTGACCCCATTCGCACTCCGGATGGATGAGCTATGGTCTTCCCCATGAACCACTATCGGGCTGCCGACGAACCAAATATTGGACTTTGATGAGCTTGCACTTTGAGACATATTTATACCTATATTCAAATAGAAACATGTACATGAGGAACCAAGTGAACTATACCAAAAATCATCATGCAAATGTAGGAACAAGCTCACCTTATCTTTAGCCTCCATGGGTGTATCGATAGGTGTCATATCCTCATCATCCTCCCTTCTTGACAACAAACCGCCCTCGGTTTGAGTTTAGTTGGAGGACAGGTTGTAGGTAGTAGCCAACATTGCTCCCCTTCATGAAATTTGACATGTTTCTTTATAACAAAATTTGGGGATCTCGACATGACATAATTATTTATTTTGTGGCCCTCTAATTGATCATATATTTGCACAACAAAAGATTTCAGATTTGAACAAATATAGACTCGATGCACCATATATTCTCCATTACAATTATATTTGCCGATAAAATGATATGTACAAGTCGACAACCATGGCAATTCAGCACATTTAAATTTCTCCCCCAAACTACTAAGAGCACATAAAGTATCAAATTCAATATAGCCCAAAGTATTTAATGAGTGCAACAATTTTAGTTCATCATTTTCAGTAGCAACTGAAAGCAAAAGTCTATTTTCAGCATAAGTATTTTGTTCTAAAACAAACAATTCAGTTTCCTTCACAAGTTGAGGCACAGGAATAACCATAGAACTATCATATAACTCTTCTTTATCACAACTATTAGTAGGACAATCATTATATGGTAAAGGTAAATGAAGAGAAGATTCTAGTATTGCATTAGTAGCATCATTGGTGGGCAAATTTAGCACCTCAAGAAAGCTCTTACAGGAGACAGTTATCTGTTCTTTCTCTATTATCTTATCCTCTTTATTAGATACATGCTGCAAACTATTAGTTTCAACAAGAGATATAGCAATATCTTTATTTTGTAAATATTCAGATTTAGAAGAAGGTATTATATCGTTAGAAATTAACCATTCTTTCCTAAAAGGTTCATTGCTTCTTCTCTCTATTCTTAAAAAAGATCTTCTCTTAAAATTTCAGTAGCACTCATCGGTATGAGAGTAATGTTTCTACTATTATATTTGAATGAATATTTATTAGCAATTATATTGTGCATAACTTTATTTTTAGATATCCATAGTTTACCAAATAGTAATTGACAATATTGCATCGGTACTATATCAAATTCTGCGCTATCCTTATAAACTCCAAGGAAAAATTCAATGTGTGCAATTTCAGTTACCTTTATCTTATCCCAAGAATTCACCCATTTAACGTAGTATGGATGTGGATGTGGTCTTGTGGTCAAGCCAAGCTTCTCGACCAACTCAAAGCTTGCAAGATTTTTGCAACTGTCACCATCAATCATAACACGACAACGTCGATCCTTCACAACAAAGTATGTTTGGAACACGCTGTTGCACTGGTTTTGCTCTGCCTTCTCCATTTGAGAACCGAGAACTTGATGTGCAAACTCTGTGGAGCATGTGGGAAGTGGTTGTGATGATGTCACTGCAGCTATGGAGGAAGATGGCTGATCCATGATGCCCTGCAATTCACACTTAAAACGAAACTTGTTGTTTGGTATTGTTAGAAATCAAAAGCCCTATGAACTACAATATGTGTCGGTGGAAACACACTCTCACACGCCTTATCAAATTCTTACAAATGTTCTTACCAAAGCAAGACAGTGGATGGTACAACCGACGGCCGGGTTCGTGATACCTGTGAGGATGTGACACCAAAATTGCAAGGGTCTTTTTTTCACTCGATCTGAAGTATATATGTGGAGCTTAGGAGGCACACAAAGAAACAAATTTATATATGTGGCACACAATTTAGTAACAGATAGCAATATTAAATAAATGTCCAAAGCACTTGTCCTAGTTGCTGGCCTATGCGTGTCCCTAGCACCAATTATGATAAACAAGGGGGTGAAACAAGGATAAAAGGAATAATTATGAATGAAACCAATGGACACGAACAAGGCAAAGGCACCACACAAAATAGAGCAATTAGTTGTTCCTTATGTATGTGCCTATTCTCTTCTCTTTTTTTTTACTATTTTTCTTTTCTTTTTATACAAACTTTTCTTTTGATCTTTTGATATTTTTTTCTCAGTATGGAGCACACAAGAACAAACCACAAAAAAAAAATTTGAGCTCAATTGAATCAAAGATGTGGTGTATAGAAAATAAGTATTGTGCTCTCAAAATACACCAAAATTTGTGGGCCCGAAAACTCAATTTTGCTGATTGAATTTCACAAATCTAATTTTTTGAGAACCCAGCTTTGCTGGGAAGAAACAAATCTAAAATTTTCTGGCGTTCTCAGTAGTAGATATAAAATTCACTCCGTTTCGAGTTTGGACGAAAAAGTTATGACTGTTTTAAGATAGACGTCCAAATCGAGTTTTATGTGGACACAAGATGCAAATCGATGATGATATACAATGGTTGCGGGTGGAGGGATCAATACAAATTAGAGAAGAACACGATCTAAACCAGCACTAAGACGTTGACCTAGGACACAAATTCAATACAACGAACTCTGAAACAAAATTATGCAAAGGCTATGGTGTGGCTGGCTCTAGGATGGGAAACAATTATGGCCGTGGATTATGGGATGAAGACAAAACACAAACTAAGGGATAACTTCGAACCCGATGGTATACCTTAAGCTCGAATACCACTTGATGGGGACGTGATTCCCGATCTTCCGTCAGTTCAAGATAACTATCAATTTGGTCGGAGAGCGACACACCGATCCGACTTCCAACCACAAAGACCGAACCTCGCAACCTTAGCACCACGTCTCCCTCCGGTTATCAACCGTGTCACAACCGATTGACCTCGCCAAGAAGGCTAATCCCTGCTGCGAATCGAAGAATACAAGCAAGAACAAGATAATACGCAACTCAAGTGAAGTGACAATTGCAGATATATGATTAAGATCTCAACGTGGGGTTTCACAAACCGATAACGGCGACTGTTCGATGACAGATTGATCTAAAGCAAAACCCCAAACTCTAACGAGAGCGGCGGCTACTGAATATAAGGTCAAAGGGTCGTCGCTCCCCCTGGACACGCCCCTTAATGGGCTTAAACACGATACACGGCCCAACGGACCAAAAACGATGACGCAGCACCAAGACAGATTCTGGACGCTGAATTGTTTCAATGATTACCGTTGACTCCAATGGAATGTGGACCTCAAGCCAAAGCTATTAGTGAGCTTATGAAATTATCTTTCCATCCATATGTGGATCATCAAAAATGGAGTTTGGATGTGTCCTGGGCATCCAGTTTATCGCTCGCTGGTCCTGAAGAACGAGACTGACGCGAACTCGAGTTGGACTGGGCCTCCGGCTTGGTTTGGACGTCCTTACTTGCCCCCTAAGGTGGTGGCCAAGGAGGAGGACGTCCAAGGGCTTCCTTGGTGTGTTTTCCATCTTCTCGGAATGTGCTCCAACTTGGGCCAGGGTCCCAAGTGTGAATATCAAGCCCATGATGATGATGTAGCTCCTGACAGCAACAGCGATAGTATGTCTTGATGATTTGGAGGTCTTGCCAACGTGATATTGAGATGAGACCTGATTTATTTGAAAGCTTATCAAATAAGCTTTCCATTAAGTGCTCATTGACCCCATTCGCACCCCGGATGGATGAGCTATGGTCTTCCCCATGAACCACTATCGGGGCCGACGAACTAAATATTGGACTTTGATGAGCTTGCACTTTGAGACATATTTATACCTATATTCAAATAGAAACATGTACATGTGGAACCAAGTGAACTATACCAAAAATCATCATGCAAATGTAGGAACAAGCTCACCTTATCTTTAGCCTCCATGGGTGTATCGATAGGTGTCATGTCCTCATCAAAGAGCCTATGAGAATTGTGAATAAAAAGAAAAGAATTATGCGAAATCATTTGGTGCGCATCTATAAGGTCATGTGGAGCTACCATGATGATAGAGATGCATCATGGGAAACTGAGGATTACCTAAAAGAAGTTTATCCTGAATTTCATAAAACCTGGTTAGTAAACCCAAATCTCAGGACGAGATTTCTTTAAGGGGATAGGGCTATAACACCTCAAGTGTTAAGCATGCATTAGGCACCTAACTAATTAACTTGATCATCATTAAGCATGGCATAAACATCATCAAGCCTAAACCCTAAATGCATCATCATTTTATGTACTTTGCATTTTAAATTATGCTTGATTGTTAATTGTTGATTTAGTTAATTAATTACCTTGCAAATGACTTGTCAAAGTTTAGATCCACTTGTCTAGCCATTTGAAAAGCTTTAACAAAAATTATTGCAAAAGATTTGGTGTAAGCCCTTCATGCAAAATGAATTTGTGATTCAAATTCTGTTTAGAATTTGGACTTGACCCCAAAATAGAAAATGTTCATCTTGAAATTCTCTACAACTTTCATTTTTGGCACTTTCCCTGAAAATACTTTGAAATGGGTCAAAAAGATGCATTTTGATCAGTTTGGATTTGATTCAAAAAAAATTTTAAAAAAGAGAAATTCTCACCGCAGTGCGACCGGGCCCCACAGGTCGGCCCAACGGCCCGACTGCTTCCCGCGCCCACGCGCGCCACGCTGCGCCACGGCGTCGTGGCCGACCATTTCGAGCCGGGCGCCCCGCCGGCCGTTCCAAATCGCCGGCCGCGTGGCGGAGATACCTGGGCGGTGGGGCCCGCCCAGCGCCGTCCGGCCGTTCAAATTTGAACGCGCACGGCCCTCACTCACTCACTCGCTCACTCGCTCTCTCTCATGCCTTCGCCTCTCCACTCCGCTTACAGAGACGCACGCGAAGAAAGAGCACCACCATGCCGCCGGGCCGGCCGTCAAGCATGCGCATAGCACGCCGACGCGCTGCACCACCTCCCCTCGCCCACTTCATCTGGCTTTACCACACTTAGTCAGCAGCCGGTCGACCGTCGGTAAGGGTCGAACGGCCACCTCCGTTGCCAAGACCATGGCCGGCGCCTGGCAAGTGTTGGCATTTCTAACGTCACTACTAAAAAGCAGAGATAAATCCTACCCCTAGCAACAACGTCAGAAATGGTCGGTATATAATTACTTGTCATTAGCAACTAGCCACTCTTGAATTATAAACATTCCTAAACATGAAGTAGGTTGTTATCCCCAATTATATTGCTAGAAAATTAATATAGATTTACATTGTACTATTGTGACTAGGCAGATAAAATATATGAATAAAATATGAATGTAAACTAATAGGTTCTGCAAACGGACAGATAATTATACCATTGTTTAGCATTTTACCTAGGAAAGTATCCAGGTTGTCGATTTATAATTATACCTCTAGGAAAGTGATGTAATAAACTATTATTATTATATTGATGAGAAACTACATAGACTAAATAAATGATATTACCTAAGTCATATACTCTAATCATAACAGACAGAGATCACAAGATAAATAAAGATAAATATGGGTGATAGCATAATCATCAAGTATCATAATTAAGGATAATCATTAGAGCGTCTTACTAGTCATAATCATAGCTAGCCATTAGATAAACTAGGGAAATAAGCCTATAACTACGTCAATGAATAACTCTAATTAGTGCAACTATATCTAGTAATCATCGCTAAGTCAACCCTAAATCATCATTGCATGTAAAGAGGTATCAACTAATAAGGGTATTAAGACCTAAGTCACCTCCTTCGTGATCGTGCCCATGCTAGTCCTACATACGGAGGGTGGACTACAGAGGAACTAACGTAGCTGTCACCTACGCAGACTACCACACGTCCCGGCATATCAGGGTGCACTCGTAGATAAACAAGACATCTAGACACCACGTCTACATATCGCCTATCATCTACCCATTGTACATATGGATAAACGCTATACGAGCAATTATATGAATTCAATAAGATCGAAGTAACTAAACTAGACATATAATCAAAGTAGATAATGACTATTGCAATTAAGAACATATGAATCTATTTAGAGTAAAGTCTCCCTAATCTGAATAATAAATACAATAAAGTAATTAAAAACTAGATCTATTACCGAACTCTCACGCTCTAGCCAGACGCCAGGGGCTCCAGATCCAATGAAGAACTAGATCTCCTCTACTTCTAATCTAGCTAGCTAATCCTATGAACTAGAAGACTCTTGATGAACTTAAAGGCTCTTAATGCTTGATGGCTTGAGGCCTTGATGAATAATAAATTGGCTCTCTCCAGGGGGTCTACCCACATATTTATAGTCTGGTGGGATGCGCGTGCGCCGTAGGATCAAACCGACGTAACGTAGGGCTGAGATGCATCCTTGGAGGCGGTGGAGAAACATTCCAGAAGACGGAGCCAAACCCTAGCAGGGGGCGCCGTCCAGCGCCCTGGTGGGGCTGGCCGGACCCACCTGGCGGCCTCTAGCCCTCCTGCTCCTTCTGGTGTCTTCTGGAGTCTTCTTGAGTCTTCCCGCGGTGTCCTTCGTGGCGGATAAGTTTCGTGGTTATTTTGCGCTAGAATCCCTCTTTTTCAGCTTTTCTGGAAATCACCCTAGAAATTACAGAATATGCAAAACTCGTGGAATTTGTCAGATAAAGCCCTTGACTAGTGTGTTTTCATGTTCTCCTTTGGGTAAAATGTCCTAGTAAAAGTTGACGCTAATGAGTGTCAATAGCAAGCTTCCGCGCCGTCGCGTTCTGGCCACCCCACGCCGCTGCTCTTCCTTTCTCCGCGCGCACGTGAGTCGCCGGAGCTCGAATCGAACTCTGGTGGGGTCTATAGGGCCAATTAGGGCCCTCTCTCCCACGCCACCGCGCTCGTCGCCGCTCACCTCGCCGACGTGGCACCATGCACGCGGCCGGCCACCGCCACAGGCAAATCCCAGCCCCATTCACGCGTAGGAGTGTCGCTAGGGTTTGCCGGTGCTCGCCACAAGCCGGAGCGGCTCGGCCGGCCGAGACGCCACCGTGGTCGTGCGGCGCCGCCTCCGCTCTGCGGCCACCGCCGGCGCAACCAACACCACTAGCGGGTGCGCCTCGCGACGGAAACACGACGGTGCCACCCCCCGCCGCGGCAACCACGCCGCCGGGCGAAGCTAGGGCCGGTCAACGGCCGGCTACGCTCTCGGCCGGCCGACGGGTGGGGCGGGTTGACCCCCTGGGCCCATGTGTCGCTGGTGGCTCGGGTCTTTCGAACGGGTGCATCTAGCCTTTAGGGTTTCAGTTTTTGTTTTATCCTTTTCTAGCAAATAGTTTAAATGCTTTTAAATTCATATGTGGTGCAAATGTGATCCAAATTTGATGAGACTTATTTTGTTAGGTTTCTAGTGATGTGGTCTATCTGTGAAAAATATAAAATGCATGTTTGGTGATACTTTATTGTGTAGATTTATTTAATTACTTTAATGGTGAAAAACGGATAAATGCATAGTAAATTGTATATTGCTCTAAAAATTATGATTCTTGTTTTGTTAGCCTTATTATGTGATGTACTTCCTAGAAAACATATATGCCATGCAGTTCCTGTGTAAAAATATTGAGATGTGATTTAATTGTGTTTTAGGCTGATTTTTTTGATGATTTTTAGTAAATTAATTATGAGGAATTATATCTTGATAATTTTTTATGACTGCTCTTGTGCTAAGAAGTTCTAGCTAAAAGTATGAAATCTATTGTTTGATACTTTTCACAAGTACAAAGTTGTTAAATGTGCACTTCTATCCTGCTGCTTCATCTTTTTGTGTAGGCTGTTGTACTTGATGAAATGTGATAAAAATTTTATCATGGCCTTGTTATAGCATAAAGTAGCTCCTGTAAGTTTTGTAGAATTTTCTAGACTATTTATACAGAGATCACAGTTCAAGCCTATTATTTCACATGAAATAATAAGGCTTTGATTTAATTGTTTTAGTAGGTTCTATATTTACTTTTGAGCACTTTTAGTTATGCAAGCACCATAACTGAAATGTGATGCTTAGCTTTGAATAGTGTTACCCTCTTTATTCATGTGTGTGAGTATGTGTGTGTGTCTATACACACCCCTCTTTTTTATGCACTTCTTTAAGTGTTTAGAGAAGAGATTTGCACGTACTCAGTAATAAGTTAAGTTGTTGTAGAGAAGAGATATGCACTTAATCAGTAAAATGAAATATTAATCATCTTCATCCATGAGCATCATACGGTTGTGTATTCCTTATACTTATGTATGTCCATCACATCATATAGGTTCGCAGGAGGACTCCCAACTTTCAGAGATTGAGGAGAACCCTCAGGAGGAGTTCCAACAGGAGGCTCCAGCAGGTGGGGACGAGGAAGAACTGTCTGAGTGTCTGAATCACCGCGCAGCTGACTTTGAACAAGGCAAGCACTGGAGTATCTACTTAACTATGCTTTCTAACAGTCTAATTATGCTTTATGATTGTTGCATTAAGTATAGGAGTTGTGTGCAACCGCTGATGCATTATATCCTTGCTTTACCCTTGAATTATCCTACCTTGATATACCCGGCTAGTCTAGAGTGATAAACTGCTTAGCTTGCTTAAACTGTAGAAGTCGAGTGATTTCCTGTCATCCGTGAGTATAGGTGGTTACTTATGATTGATGGGAAGGCTTATGTTGATATCATTTAATTGATGGTTATGATCATGATAAATGGAGACCGGACAAAGTCTTGTGGGGTTGTTGGACCATAGTGATTCCGTCTGTGTCGATTAAGGACCGTACCGTTGTTGTACCGCAAGTCATGTTGAACGCATGCCTCATACTTAGCTGGCCGGATAAGCACTTCCGACCACGAAACCTAACACTATCCAGGCCGGTTCTCGACCCGTTCGCACCGTACTGGAGCTGGATGGGGGGACCACAGGGGCACGAAGAGTAAGATCGAGGCCCAAAGATAGCCGGGCTAAGGCAGTCGGGCAGTCCCTGGGTACGGTGGTTCCACTCGAGTCCACGTTGTTTTTCTAGATATGTGCCACGGTGACCTGTAGCTCACTTTAGCGGGTGATTGTGGTTTATGTGAGGAATACCCCCTGAGCTCAGTAGTAATCGATTTGAATCGCCATCGTTTCTGGACAGTGAACACTTGACTTGCCGGGCACCATCGTAGTAATGATTATAGAATATGGTTAATAATGATGATGAGTTAAGCTAATGATTATGCATATAGTTATTACTTGCTTGCTTAATCATGACTAATATACTATAATGATGCATAGTATAAGTGCTCACCTAGCATAAATAGGAATGGTTAAGCTGAGCTATCACTTTAAATGTTACTACCGCTTTTATGCAAAAAGAGTCAAGCTATCCTCCGATAAAGTCTGTCATACTCCTTGGAGTCTTTTATTTTAAGTCAGACGGGTAAGTCTAGCTGAGTACCTTCTCGTACTCAGGGTTTTTTCCGCTTGTTGTTTGTGCAGATGGCCATACCTATCACGGGTATTGTGAGACCTGCTTATATCCAGTGGATTAAAGTACCAAGGGCATGGTCATTCTTAATATTCTCCCCACTTGCTTTTGTGGATTGGCTATCGAGCTAGCACTGTATTAAACTTAAGCATGTGTGTGGGTTGTGCTTTTAAATCTACTTTGCTTTCGCTACTCGGATTTAAAGAACTTGGTTTGTAATAACTTTATTTACGCACTCCGATATTATCGAACTATTTGTGAAATGTTGTAACGTGCGAATGGTAACGCTAAACTTGTACGATCTTGGTTGATGATGTTTGGTTTGAAATCCTCCGAGATTTCCGGACTACTGGGTTTATAAAGGCTTAAGTGTTATAATTGCTTCCTTAGCGAGTGATTTTTCACTTATGCTTTTATAAATTGGTCAGTTCTGTTACAGAAGCAACATTAGACACCAAGATGGCATGATGGAACAGGTTGCTGAGTTGCACGTGTAATACGACAAAAATGAGTTATTGATAATATAGGAATCAAAAATCCATTCTATTAATTCTTAATTTGTTCAAACTAACATAGAGGAAAAAGACCGAAGTCAATCACCCAACGTTCCAAATTCTGAACCAGCAAAAGCACTACTCTTAGCAAGGTAAATATCATTTTTTCTCCAACTCTGTGTAAGCTTGTACATAAAATAGAAACAAGAGTTAAATGCACCAGTGGTCTTCGAACTTGTAAGGGTGTGTCATCTAGATCCATAAACTCTAAAAATGTATTTCTAGGTTCCTAAACTTGTTAGTCGGTGCACCATAGGTCCATACCACACACATAGACATTTCTAGCTGGCATGGCATTGACAGCATGGCATGTTTTTTTTTTTTACATTTAACCCCTCTAACTCTCTCTTCTTGTCACACGGTAGCCTATGACCAGCATGCCCTTGGTTCAGCGCAACATCCCACAGGGCCCCCCGAAGACATGCCCTCCTTGTAACTCTGGAAGGCTGCTGCCGGCGTTGATGTGGACAGACACCGACTGCCCAATCCAAACCCTTCCTGCTCCATCAGCATGGCCTCGTCCGTGTAGTTGCTCTGGTACTTGCTGCCGTCGATCTTCACCGCCGGCACGGCGGCTTGCTCTGCACGCACACGACACGCGCTTGGAACATTTAATAGGTGTGTATTGCAAGTGCAAGCATGCATGCACAATAACGAAGAACGGCGCATACAGCGCAAGCGTGCATGCAGGTCAGTTGTTCCTTGGCGGCAGTGATAGATAGCTCCATGGTCTATATCTCTCCAGTCCCACGCGGAGAGCACGTCTCCAGCAGGGAACAGGCAGCTGCTTGTTGAACCTGGACGTGCTGCCAATGGCGAGGCTGCAAGCGACGTCCGGCTGCTGGTCGTTGGCTTCAAACAAGGTGCCGGTGTACTAGTGAACGTACTCCTCCATGGTCAAGTCCAAGAACTTGTTGAGGCCAAGCTTGTACGCCACATCCCTCCTCTTGATGAGCTCGTTGATGTACCTGGTGACACTGTATGCACGCTGCGCTGCGCCACCTCTTGTATAGTCTCCCCGAGGTCTCCTCCGACTCCTGGTGCTTATCTGTCAACGACACAGCCTGGACAGCTGCCACGGTCATGGCTGCAGCCGGCAGACAGCGCCTTCAAGAGCTAGGAATGGCATCTTTCACGGAGCCCTGTAGGACATCGCTGAACCACGTTGTGCTAGGGCGTAACAAGATGAGGAAATCAGAGGGTTTAAAATGTAAAAAAAAATGCCACGTGTCATGCCACATCAGCTAGAAACGCCTACGTGTGTGCCATGGACCTACGATGCACCACATAACAAGTTCATGGACCTAGAAATGTATTTTCAGAATTCATGGACCTAAGTGACACAGCCTTACAAGTTTAAAGACCGCTGGTGCATTTAACTCTAGAAACAAATAGCTGCAGTGAGTACATGGTGCAAATATGTGGCTGCAGAAAGGAAGATAGAGAATGAATCATCATGGATTAAGAATTTAGGACTTAGATTTTGGCGACAAAAAAAGGTATTAGGGAATTGTATTTGAATAGCCTCAATTAGGCATATGCATATTTTTTGAACTCAGATCATATTAGGATTTCTGTTTTTGTTAATTCTTAAAATCCAACCAATATTTGTTCGCACTCCTATGTGGTATATCGTTGTGCCTTTAATCTATATGTCAAGCGAGGCAGAGCTAATGGTCAGAACTGACAGTGTAGATTTCTGAGGGTATTGTAAAATCTGCATAGGACAGAATATAGAGGACGTAGCATAAAGAGAAAGGGAGGATAAAGGTGCCTCAGTACCTGTTAGCGGTGGAGATGTTTTCAGCTTAATGAAATATACGGGTGCCAACCCGTTCACCAAAAAAAAAAAATAATAAAATAAAAAATAGCGGTGGAGATGGGGACGTATGTGGACGACAGAGCAGGTACAGTCCATCACCAGCAGGCAGTGCTGCTGCATGCACTGCATCGGGGCATGTGGGCTACAAACGGGGCTGCCACTGCCGTCAAGGTGCTCTCAGGGCCGGTCCTAAGTATTTTTGACCTAGAACGAGACTAAAATTTTGGGCCTTTCTATATGAACATGATAATATTACTAGTATCACTCAGTGCTAGTATGTATATACACATATATAAAATGTTTTACTAATAAGAAGCAGTTAAGTGTGAAAAAAGCAATATTCATATGATATAATTTGTATACAAATTAAATTACCTCAAAATTTTTCCTCAATGTGAAGTAATCGATGATTGTGTCAATACTAATCTCATTCTCATCTAACAATCGCTTCTCAATGCATACTAATGTTGCCAATCTATTTAGCCTCTTGTGATATTGTGGATCTCAAATAGTTTGTCAGCAATTTTTATTTTTGAAAAGCTTCATTTTTTATGACATGGTACTATTAAAATTGAGAGAAACAATTTGTAACTATAAATTTATAAATTCGGGATCACGTAAGAAACAACTAGCAACTAAATTTCAGATTTCTACCTTGTTGGTTTGCTGTCGCCTGGTGCCTGCCCGCTCTGCTGCCTGCTGGAACTGCCGAACAGGGATACTCACGCGAGATTAGGGCCCTTTGTGGATCCCATACTTGTGCAGCACAGAAGCGTTGGGCGTTAGCGTTCAGGTGTTGCGTTGCGTTGATCGTCGAGGGAGCACGCCGCTAGGGCCGCCAAGCGCCCAGCCGGCAGCCGCCAACGCCGCAAGTGGAGGAAGGAAGGCCAAAGACGAACAATGGAAGGAACAAGGAAGGCCGAAACTGCGAAGTCGCGTCGCGCGGCGTGGAGCCTGCGTTGATCACAGGGAATCCGCGTATTACTGGGTTGAGTACTAGTGTTTACGACCTAAGGAGGGGCCCTACCAGCTCGCTGGGCCTGGGACGGCCGTCCCTCCCGGCCCGCCCCAGGGCCGGGCCTGGGTGCTCTGCTCAACTCCTTGGTTTCGTAGAAGTCGAGGAGGCCGGCTGCGACCTTAGAGTAACTGCAGCCCAACATGTAAATTGAGTCCCTAGTTTTTCTATTTACATGCTAGTTTGCAAAAAATAGGGACCCAAATTTGCTTTCAACTCCGGCCCAAGACCCTATTGTGGAGGAGGGATAGGGTCCTCCTATTCTTAGGGGTCTGAAACTATATTTTGGGAGTCCTCCTAAAATTAGAGTCTAAATAGGAAGCCCACTGAAGTTATTTTCTTACTTAGCTCATTTGAGTCGAGGGAGGGAGGAAGGACTGCGGAGGGGCACAATTCCGATCTGGCATGATTCACTCCCTCGGAGATGGAGGCAGATGCGGTGGGAGGTCGAGAAGAAAAAAAATACGAACCTGGCTGCAACAAAGAAACATACACCCAGAATAGGAGGCTCATACGGGCACGACAGTTAGAATAAAGTACATGAACGAAGACACCGGACCACCTGATTTGAAGCAAAGGCAAAGCAATTGCAAGCTGCAGGGGAACGCAAATTCATGAAAGCAGGCAAGGAAATCCAACTGGACTTATAAGCCGGCTGATAAGCCAAAATGATTGATTTCAGCTGATTTGCTATGAGAGAAAAAAAACTGTTAGAACGACTGATAAGCCAAACCGGCTGATAAAATAAGCGAACGGGACGACGGGGAGAAGAGGTAGTACCACAGCTGAGGTGGGCAGGAGACTGTGCGAGGGGAGCACAGCAGAGAATGAAGAACAGAGTCTGCCTTCACCAGAAGCTGTATCAAAGAGCGATGGACAGATGAGAAAACGCCGGTGGAATGGGCAACGCCGGGGCGGTCCAGTTTTTCCCCCGGCGGCGCCTGGGTGAGCCGTGACGGTGATCATTTCCATGAGCGGCGAGGTGAGGTGGGACCCAGCCTATGCTGCATGGTACTAAAGAGACAAATTTTTAGTCCATTTTCTCCTAGTATTAAAGAGCTAAAAAAAAGAGCTAAAAATTTAAACTTTTTTTTTTGTCCATCCTCCTCTAACTAATTCTATAAACTAGTCCATCAACCCGTACTCTCACACGGGCTAGAATTTAGGAGATATAAATATATTATAGATGGACTATTATAATGAAAACACCATATATTACGATAATCCTATAATCTATGAGAGGTTATGTATATCTCTCACTTTAATCAACATAATCAACACAATAATTTAGGGACCCAAACTCTCTAATTATTATCTAAGGCAAAACTTTCAGCCAATTTTTTTGGTCAACAAAATTTGGTCCAGCAATTTTTGGTCTGCTACCGTGGTCCGCACGGCCCCGTGCCGTCCGAACGGCATCGATAGAGTCCCGCTCATTTTTGCGACTTGGAATCGGAAAAAAAAAATCCTTCTATTTTCCTTCGAAGCTAGGACTTGAAACGTGCTGCCTCCACTTCGGAGTCCTTGACTCGTGCCCAGCAGCCGCCCCTCGCCGCTTCATGTGACCACGACGAAGCTTCGACCGCCGCCGTCGCTCAAGCCACGGGGTAGCCAGCCATGGCCACCAGTTGCGGGCACCAGCCCTCGCGGAGGCCGCGTCCGGGTCGCTACGGGGCTGCCCTCACTACCGGAATCCGGCTCTTTGCCGAGTGTTAATTTCTTTGCCGAGTGTTTTTTTGGGGCACTCAGCAAAGAGCTCTTTGCCGAGAGCTAAGAAAAAAAACTCGGCAAAAAAAAAAGCACTCGGCAAAGAGACTTCTATGCCGAAAGTGCCAAAAAAAAGCACTCGGCAAAGAGTTCTTTGCCGAGTGTTTTTATTTTACACTCGGCAAAGACATATTTCAGAGTATATTTTGGAGCAGTAAATTAATTTAAATGAAAAAAAATTTTAACTACAAAGTTGTATAACTTTTCAAGATCTATAACTTTTATTTTGACCATTTCTTAATTTGACAAAGTAAAATTAAATCTATTCACAAATCTTACATCTCTCGTAGTTTACTTAAAACTATAAGAGAAGCTATATAAGATTTGTCAACAATGTTTCTACCACTATGTCAAATAATCAAATAACCAAAATGAAAGATATAGGTGTTGTGAAATCATACAACTTTGTAGTTGAATACTTTTTAATTTGAATTAATTTTGTTAACGAAAAAGTACAGTCGCATTTCTCAAATTTGAAATTTGAATTTTTTAAAGTATCTCGGATGGGAAAACACCCAAAATGAAAGTTATAGATCTCGAAAAGTTATGAAACTTTGTAGCTGGCAACTTTTTTTTATTTGAATTTATCTTGTCACGTGAAACTGCACTCGAATCCGCTCAAATTTAAAATTCAAATTTTATAAACAACCTCAGATGGAGAAACTTCTTAAATAAAAATTGTAGATCTCAAAAAAGTTATAAAACTTTATAGTTGACAAGTTTTTTATTTGAATTCGTTTAGAGCCTCAAATAAGTAATTTTCATTCAATTTTGTATAATATTTAGGGAATCCAAATAGAGTATAGACACAAGTGAGCGTGTAATGCAGTGGTAGGGGAGGTTACACGCGAGGGAGAGGTCGTGAGTTCGAATCCCACTCGACACAAAGTCTCAAAAAATACTACAAAAAATCCTACCAGATAGAGAAGAATGGGTGTTGGTCGGTGGGGCCCTCCCCCGATTAAAAAAAATTGCTATTATTTTCGGGTTTTTTTTTTATTTTGATCTTTGCCGAGTGTCGGGCACTCGGCAAAGCCTTTGCCGAGTGCCCGAAAAAAAACACTCGGCAAAGACCTCTTTGCCGACGGATTCTTTGCCGAGTGGTCTTTGCCGAGTGCAACACTCGGCAAAGCCTTTGCTGAGTGTAATATAGGCCTCAGGCACTCGGCAAAGAAGGAAAATCCGGTAGTGCCTCCAGGGTGGTCTCGACATCTTCGGCAATGGCGGTGCTGGTCGACGACGACGTGCAGGGGAAATGCGGCGGCACCCTCCCTGCCCGACCCTGCCTGTGGATCCGGCATCTGTTTTGTGACTCTCTGCTGGTGGATCCAACCACGAAGCCCCTTTTACTACCGTTTATGGAGGTGACGGCGGAGCACGGTTTTGAGTATTAGTTGATACTTCCTACGATTAAAATAATAGTTTTGCAATATACTCCGATCGTGTGGTTTAAGTATGCACTTATACTATCTAAATCTTGTATGTATGCATACTCCAATCAAAGAATATGTCTAAATACTCTGTTCTAAATGTATATACAAATACTTCATTGAACAAATATGTACGAATAAATCTTGTTTGTAGGTATACTCCATTCCAAAATGTATATGCAAATACTCTATTCTAAAAAAGCACGTATAAAAAATACTCATTCAAAATTCAAAAAAATCTGTATAAATAAATCTTGTTTGTATTACGTATAGCCGCTCAATTTTGGATGCATGAATCAAAAAATCTCACTGAGTACTCAACGCCCTCTCTATTGGATCTCGGACGACGCTTTGTGGGGGGGGTGGTAGTACTTCTGTCTCTTCCCGGTGGATCTGCACCGCTCCTATTATTACCAACCAGGGGGAATCTTATTTGTACACGTACAGCCGTTCAACTGTGTATGCATGAATCTGAAAATCTCGCTGAGTACTCAACGTCCTCCCTATTGGATCTCGGACGTACACGCTAGGAGGGAGTGTAGTACTTCCGTCTTCCTCAGTGGATCTGTACCGCTTCTATTATTACCAACCAGAGGGAATCTTATTTGTACACGTACAGCCGTTCAATTGCGGATCCATGAATCCAAAAATCTCACTGAATACTCAACATCCTCCCTATTGGATCTCGGACGTACAAGCTAGGAGGAGTAGTACTTCTGTCTTCCTCGGTGTATCTGCACCGCTCCTATTATTACCAACCAAGGGAAAAATAAATAATGAGCATATGGTAACAATTTCATATTGACTCGAATCAATCCATATGCTCCCATCTTTAACAGAACTCCGGCTAAAAGCATACATGTACTGTAATGCGCTTCCCTATGGGTATCTGGTAACCACGTATGTAAAAGTATAATCGGCAATTTGACAACATTCCTCGGTGGATCTCTATGGAGGCGGGGAGTAGATACTTCGCAGGAGTAGAAAAAATGTATCCTTTCATATTAAGTAACAATTTGATGGCAAAAGATACTTATTTTCTCCTGTTACAACGCATGGGCATATTTTCTAGTAAATTTCTAATTGATAATATATGTTCAAATATAACCTTATGCATAATCTAGATTATAATAATCCAACTATGATCAACTCGGCCTTAGATCTCCTTATATTCAAGAGTCTTTTGTTTCTATAAACTTATAATAATCCAACTATTATCAACCTGATGGTTTGAAGCCATTTTGTGCTAAACAGTGTAAAACCAAATGTCTTCGTCTGAGGAGCCACTTAAATCATGCTCTCACGAAGGATATTTGGAGAGGATGGTGCTGAAAATAGTGACCCTAAACCCCAACTTATGTTGTCCAACTTGTTAAACTACAAAGGAAAAGTTACAAATTCCTCACATTAACCAACTATGATCAACAACATAACACTAATTATTTTAATCCATAATCCTAATTATAATATCATGCATAGTTCAGGTTATAGTAATTCAATTGTGATCTAAAAAGGCCCTAACTCATAGGTACAGTCTTTTCTTTTTTTTCCAAAAAGTAAATATATGGAGGAAATTGAATACTTAAGTTGTTTACATAGAGATGCGTGGATCTATTATGTACCTTGATGGTGCATCTTGCCAATATTAGAGGTCGTCAAAGTCGATACATAGGCAGGGACGATGCAATCTTCAGATCAAGCAATGCATGGCACCATGCATCCATTCAGAGATATCTCGTGCAGCGCACCTTCTAGTTCAAGACCTTGGCACTTTGCCACCACCTAGGAGATTTTCGTCTGACAGGTTGACACTCTTGTTGGAATCTTGCAAGTAAAGTGTTGGCTAGCTGGTGTTATATATCCATGGTCGAAGATGGAGTCATCAGCGATCTTATCCGCCATCAGTTGTAGACGCATGCAGCTGCCGTCATCGCTCCTGGCGGCAGGGGTCGAAGTTGCGGCCTTGGGGTCGTCAGTGCTCCTGCACCCCCTCCAGCACGGGCACGCGGACCTGCTGCGCCGCCTTGCCGTAGAAATCTCCCTTGGCGTTGGCGACGGCGTCGTCGTTGGCGTCGGCGAGAGCGGCCTCTCTAAGGTACTTGTCGGCCAGCTGCACGCGCTTGACGTTCTCCTGCTCCTCCACCAGCACGCGGCCGAAGTACTCCATGAGCTTGTCCAGCGTCATCCTCCGATGATAGACCATGCCGGCCGCAGGCATCGCTGACTTCGATCCTCAAACACCAGCAGGAGGGACTAATTAATGAATTCGCCAAACTCACATGTGCACGCCGAGCCACCGAACGATGTCTTGCCAAAGATTGATCCAATATCATATTTCCACAAATATTTGCTATAATATAATAACTGCATGGATATAACAGTACTCGGTTGGATGAATTTGTTGCAAAATATAGATCTTTTATCTAGATTTTTTATTATAATAATACATTAACAATTAATGACCATGGACGTAATACAACCATATACGTTGGATATATTTTAATATGACGATGTCGGCACTTTTACTCAGGTGATAGATTTTCTCGGAACGTTTTTCTCTTACAAAAGAGATATTTGTTTTTTAAAAAATCTATAATGGCAAAGATGGGTAATTTCTTTGATAACAAAATAGATCCAATGGTTATAAGTGGTTGTAGATTTGTGACTTGACGGTCGAATGTTTCTAATTAACGTGAAAATTTATAGCATTTATCTTTTTTTTGGCGCATCTGATAAGAATTAACGTGGAGCCTCCGCTGGGGCCTCTAATTAGTAATAGTAAGATGTGGCAACGGTCTCATCCACATTACAAATCTAAATAGACTCCTTCTATCATGTAGGACTTTTTATCTTTAGTAATAGGAATCCTTTTTTTAGATTATACAGTACAACGTAGACACTCACAAAAAAAAAGATATCTCTATTTCTATTGTCTTCTGTATTTTTTGGGTTTTTTCAAAAACATTCGGACTTTTTTTTTACATAGAGACCCTGTCCGTCACGAAGGGGAAAAAGTTCGGTGATCGAGGGGTGCAGCGACTCGCGCGTGGCGCTCCCCTGCTGGATGGACGCGGCGTGGAGGTGGACTACATCGTACGGTACCAGGACAGTTCTCGACGATATACTCAAAGTAAACTGCGACGGAGCCTTCTTTGCTGAAACAAAAATTGTGCTTGGGGATTTGTTATACGTGATCATAATGGCCATGCAATCTTGGCGGGGTCTGGTTCTTTGAGAGCCGTTCATGATGCTGAATGTGCCGAAGCTCAGGCATGCTTAGCGACATTGCAAGAGCGGCATCGAATCATGGAATGGGGAGAATTGTCCTAGAAGCTGACTCCATGAATACGGTGCAAGCCCAGCATCCGTTCTCTACAAAGAAGCTAGGGAGTTGATTTCGTTTTGTTTTATTTCAATTCAATTATCTTATATTCCTAGATCGTATAATAGAAGTGCTCATAAACTCGCTCGCCTAAGTCTTAGTTGGGAGCCAAATCATCTTCATATTTGGCTTGATCCCCTCCCTAGTTTTGTACTATATGGCATTTTGGTTCGGGACTTTGCTAAACCTCATGTGAATGAATGAACTGACTTGGTGTGATGATAAAAAAAAAAAAAAAAAGACAGGATTCTCGACGGGCTCCAAATCAGCAGACCGGCTCTGCTCCCTCGTTCCCATCGCACGGCACCAGCACAGGATTGCTCGGCTCCAAATCGGCTGGGCTCACTCGTTCGGTCGTTCCCATCCCAATCCTCCTCCGATGCTGATGCCGCCATCGCCTGCGCCTCTTGCCAGAGCGCTCTCAGCATCCGCGTGCGACCAGGCCGGCGCCGCCTATGTCATCACCTCGCCGCCGACTCTTGATCCTCTTTCAGTGGCCCCCTCCTGTACCTGCGCTGATCTGTTCCCAGATGCCATCGCCGGAGCCTCTTCCTAGGTGTCCCCGTCGTCCCCCGTGGCTGGCCCCACCAAATCCGTCCCTGCCGGAAGTCTTTGATTCATGTAGGTTTCATCTGGCATCTCCTGCTTATTCTTGTATTGAATTGTATGTATATCCATCCCAGTTGTAGCAGCGACTGACTGTAAAGGACTTGAAGAGTATATCAGTGTTGCTCGGCCACTGATGTTTCCAGTGCTCGTTGTGATCTGCAAGGATCTGTTTGCAATTCCTGATCCTGGGCTGAAGGCTGAAGCTGAAATCAGCCTGGTTAGCTGTGTCGAAGGTTGGGTAGCTGAATTCCAAGCAGCTGCAGGTGATGCTTCCTAGGATGACAAGAGTTGCAGAAACTAGCAGAACAAAGCTACAGAAACTCTAATAGCTGTATAGTGTATACTAGCGACAGAGCTGTATAGTAGAGACAGAGATATCATCAACAGTTATAAATATTGAGATGATTAAAACTTGTGACAATTGTGGTTCACAAGAATAATGTAGAATGTGATTATTATATATATATATATATATATATATATATATATATATATATATATATATATATATATATATATGGATGTTATGTGCTCTTCATCTTTTCACGACCACCACCAGCAGCAGCAATTTCTACTGCACATGAATCCTCCATCGGAGAAAATTGCATCAGGTTATCAGTTCTATGTCTTCTATTGGCTCCAACGCCTGCCATGGAGGCTGCTGCTTGATCCATCGAAGTGGCAGCCGCACTAGTCCAATAAGTAACTCACCCAGTGCATGGTCGGGGTTGCCGATTTTTAGGTAAAAACCAGTCCAATCCGTGGAAACAGCGGTTCCAGCGGTTTGGAACCCACGGGTAACACGGATGCCGTGGGCTCGACAGAATGTACTAGCCCACAACCGCACAAACAGGCAAGCAGCAGCCGTCCACGGCGGCGTCGGCGGCGAGCCGCCCACAGCCAGGCATGCAGCAGCCAGCCGCACAAGCAGGCAAGCAGCAGCAAGCCACGACGACCACGCTCGGTGACGAGCTGCGCACAGCCGCACAAGCAGGCAAGCAGCGGCAAGCCACGGCGACCACGCGGCGACAAGCTGGCATAGCCCCGCAAGCAAGCATGCAGCAGCCAGCCAAGGCGACTACGCTCGACGGCGACCGTATGCCGCCGCACAAGAAAGGCAAGCAACAAAAATGCTTCTTAAGTTTATTAGCCTTCTCTGGCAACGGCGCCAAAAATACTTATTGACATCTTATAGCGCCATCATAATAACAACGCTACAAGACACATGGTACCCATTAACTTGTCATTAGCAACTAATCACCTGTCTCCTACCTTTACTTCTAAGCATGAAACCAGGTTATCATCCCCAATTGTATAGCTAGAAATAATTAATGGTACTAAATCTATCATTTTATGTGACTAGACAAAAAAAATAAAGATAAATATAAACTAAGAATGATTTTGCAAATGAACAGATAATTATATCATTATAGCATTTTACCTAGAGTATTATCAGGTTATCATTTATATTCTACAACTGAAAAGGCATTGCTAAACTAATAATCTATAGTATTAATAACACTTATATGCATTGAATAAGAGACGTAACCAATATCATATACTCTACTCATAACAGGGGTAAGTCATAAGATAAATGATATCAATATGATAATAAGCCATTGATCAGTCATCACTAATAATACTAATCTATCATAGCAATCTAATCATGTCAACGTCATCTAATCCAATTAATAGAGAAATAACTCCTAAGTATTTAACTACATGTTAAAGCTATATCAACTAGTGCAAGTACATCTAGTAGTCATCGTTAAGTAATACTACTACAGTTTCTAAATATATCGGAGTAATGTACAGGAAAAGCTAAGTACAGGAATCTCATGTATATAAATATACTCTTAATCTGACAATCCTACTCTATCAATCCACCATATGGGAGGAGGCTTACAAAGGACTCAATGGATCTGTTATATCCACGATCTACCTCACTATCCAACACAACTGGGGATATCCACAGATAAGCAAAGCATCTAGACACTATGCCTACATACTGCCTACCACTCACCATATGATCAAATAGATGAGCGCTATATGAACCAAAGTGCATGAATATAATAGCAAACTAACTAAACTAGATGTATTGAAGTAGACAATAAACATAATAATTAAACTAAAATGAAAAATAATGTTGCTTTGGTAAATATCATACAAACACACATAATACAATAAGAAAGAAGAAAGCATAAGAAGTATAGCGAACTCTTCTCTTCTCGACAACTTCTAGAATCTAAGACCGACCGACGTATCTTGACCTCCTCTAAATTAGATCTAACTAGGCTAAACTATAAACTAGAAGGCTATGAGGGACTAGAACTTTAGGCTCTGGATGATTTGATCTTCAATTGGCTCAACCTTGAATAACTTAAATGAGTATTGAGTGAATTAGGGTTTCCTGGGGGTCTGGCCCTGTATTTATAGCCCAGTAGGATATACGACGTCCATTGGATCAAACCGACTTCATATATGGCTAAGATTGATCGTCAAAGATGGTGGAAGGTGGTCATAGAAGATGACAGGTGGGCCCTATAGGGGGTGCTGGCCGGCCTGGGTGGTGGGGCCGGCCGGCCCCACTGGTGGTGGCTCCGTCTCCCCTTCGCTCTGGTATCTTCTGGATCCTTCTGGAGTTCAGTGGAGTATTTCTGAGTTACGGATAATTCTGTAATGTATTTTAATAATTAAATCGCTTTTTCACTATTTTCTGGATTAGTCTCTAGAAATTAATAAATCACCAAAACTCATAAAAATTGTTAGATAAAATCCTAGCTTTCTAGATATTGATGTGTTTCTTATATCTTTTGATATATTAAAAGTTGGCATTATCCACCATCAACAGTCTCGATGTTGCTAGTCCGTCGGGCGGAGGTACATCGCTAGTGGTGGCGTTGTAGGTTGGCATGCTGAAGAAAATGTTGTGTGTCACCCCTGCGTCTACCAATACGTGTACCCTGGTTCCTTGCACTATTCCTGCAAGGTACACAGGGGGATAGCTGCAAACGATGGACTGTGTAGTACCTACCATCATGCGAAGGCTGTTGTTGATGTTGATGCTTTCGTCATCATGGTCATTGACAGAGTCGTTGTGGATAAGCTAGATTTTCTGATTGGCTGGTACCTGATGTAGTGGAACCGTCACACCGTCGAGCGTGGGAGTTGTTAGCCAGTCATGACGAGTTGTCGGCGGTGGTTGACCTGGCGTTGTTAAAAATGATCGAACGCTCCTATGATGGATATGGGGACGCCTGCTACACCGGTGGCCAGATGGCCGACCAAGGTATGTGGTGGACTTCCTGGACTGGCTGAGTAGCCGCTGGACTGATTGCGAGCTGTCTGTTGACACCTCTTAATGTTATCTCTAATAACGGCGCCAAAAATACCAGAGCAGCGCACCGCCACTAGAATGCCAAGTTGTCATCCCCAACATAACACCAAGAGGTGTGGTATTAAATCATACCACCATCTATAATATAGAAATGTATTTACAAGCGCACAGATCAAATACCACTGTAGCATTTTACCCAGAGTATTACGGCTTGTCATTTATATTTTCCTAAAGGAAGGTCAACATGGCTGTGTAAAGGTAGTGTGTTAACCTAGAGTATAATGATTAGGCATAACCATGTCCTCGCTACTCAATGCAGGGGTAAGTCATAAGATAAATGATAAGGTAAGTATATAATCATCAGCATAAACAGATAGAGACTCCTAACTATATCATTAGGGTTGCTAGTAGAACATCAAGAGATATACCTGGATTATTCCTAGCTACATGTTAATGTATATTATGGTTAGTGCAACACACCTAGTAGTCATGGCTAAAGTTGGCATTATATTTATTCATAGTGGACATACTAAGGAAGTTTAAGAACATAGCACGCCCTTCCGTCATATAAGCCCTACTGTGCCTACAAACGGGGTTCGGATTACATAGGACTCAACAGGAATGTCACACCCGCGATCTACCAAACCCGGCCTATAGGGTGCATTCGCAGATAAACAACGCATAAGCACCACGCTTATACAATGTTTATCACTCACCCAACGATCAATTAGATGAGTGCTATACAAACCTATGGATAAACATAATGTTAATCTAGCTATACTAAGCATATAACCATAGTAGACAAAGAACACAATAACTATCAACGTAAGTAAATGAGAATTTATCAATTCAATTGTAGCAATCATATAACTATACAATGAAAGAGAACAAAGAAGAGAGGAGGTAAGAACTATACCAAATCTAAGCTCTTGATGGCTCCAGAATCTAAGCCTGCGCTTGCCTCCCTCTAGTTCTAATCTAGCTATCTAGGCCCTAGCTAAGGAGCTCTAATTAGGGTTTCTGGCTGATGATCGAACTTCCGAATGAGAATGAATGAATAGGGGCCCCTCCCCAGGGGGTGCCTCTCCTTTTATAGCCCTGGGCGATGATCATGAGCCATCGGATCAAACCGACATTGACGGGCAGCTAGGATTGATCCTCAAAGGCGGTGGAGCGAACTGGGCGAACCCGGACCCAAGGGGGGCCAGCCCCAGACCGGCTGGTCTGGCCTAGTGGCCTCTGGGCCCCCGGCTCGGCGTGGTGCCTTCTCGTCTCTTTTGGAATCTTCCTGTGTAGCTGTGGAGTCTACTTTCCGTTTTCTTGTTCCGATAAGCTTGTATGTTTGCATCTTTTCCGATTTACGCCTGCATAAATAATGAAACACCAAGACTCGTGGAATTTGGTCAGTGTAAACCTGTTAACACTGGATTTTGGTAAAGGCTGAAGATATGACAGTTGGGCTAGTACATATTCAAAAGCATTCGGCAAACATCTCTGCGGGTAGCTATTCCTGGCAATTCGGCAAGTATCTATGCAGTCGGCTGACTCCAAACGATTCGACAAATGATCGTGCGGTCGGCTATCTTTGAAAGCGGTGGCTCCATTCAGGAAACAAAAGGTGGCAAGTTGAAGCTAGTTGAAAGGAAAAGGCCATGATAATCAAGGACTCCGAGGAGGATTAGAGCCAAAAGTCGCCATATTTTTAAAGTTTCCTTTCGTGTTTTGTAATCGTAATCCTTTAGGACTCATATTCTCGTCCAGGATATAAATATAAACCCTTGACCATTGTAAAATATGTTCACAACCAAATCAATACAATCAGCCCCCACGCCAAGTTTCGAGTCCTTTGTCGTGTCGTCAAGTTCTTCGAGAGGAGCCATCGATCCGTCGACCTCCGTAAGTTCCGACAACCTTATTATCATATCTAGTATCATGCGATGGATTTAGATGTGATGCAAGTAGTATTGTTTGTCTCGACTGGATGGCCGTGCGGCAGGCGTTTGCTTGACAATCAGGAAGTCTTTGCTTATATTTAGTTTATCTCGACTAGATGGCCATGCGGCAGGCGTTTGCTTGATAGCTTAGCAAAGCAAGATAGTTATCGGCTCTATTAGATTTGGCAAGATCTAATAGATTCATTAAGTTATCACGTGTTACATGCCTTTAATATTTTATATATTTGTAACACTCTTTTGCCCAATCTAGATTGGTTAGTTTTGGCTCTTTACTTTTATAGATCTATTTGCTCTCTGATGTTCTTATTCTTGCGTCATAATAATGTATAGATCATATGCTTACATCGCCGAATTAGATCAATCTAGGTTGTTACATGTTGTGGGTTCTTACACGTCAAGTGCATTTAAATCTTATTAGAGCTAAGTGTCATGCGGCAGATACGAGTTTAATTAGGTTTGCTCGTGCTAACATGTATGTTCCTTTTTCATGGACCCCGAGTCGGCTAGTTTACCGAGCTTGGTTATGCTTCAACTTTTAGTCAACTTTCACTTGTTTAAACATGTCTTCTCATGCATATATGTTCGGCAATCAATGCTTTATGTGTTTTTGTCTTCATATTAACCGAATAAATCATGAGCATGATTGGCAGACAGCTTTTATAGCTGTATGTCGTCGTAAGTGGCTTCAAGGCCGTATATACGAAACTGTCTGGTCTCATCCGGCATGTTCCGATTTTATATTTAACAATCTTTTGTCCTTTGTCAGTTTTCAGGTCAAACTGACTGGCATGCCTCCGGATCTTCAAACCGCCCGATCACCTAATTGAAGTCACGCTTTTCGGATTGCTGTGTGTGAGGCACAGTGCGTCGCATTTTGTGTCAACACACTTTTTGGCATGCCCGGTGGTACCCCGTCATTCAAGATGCCTGAAATCAACAATGATCACGTTCCGGATGTGACCACAGATGAGTTGCCAGAAAACTCAAGGGACTTGGTGCAGCAAGCGTGTGACCAATTTCGGCAAAAGTGCTTAATGTCCTTTTCCAAGAACAAGAGCAACAAGGTGTTCTAAAAGCAATCATTGCCGAGGGTTCTTCTTCCGCACGAATCTGATTTCACTGAAGAAGAGGACGCTCAGAAGATGTCGGAGTTGGTTCACAAGGCTTTAGGAGAGACTATGACAAATCATCGTACAACTTTCTTGAACACCTTTCGAGCAATCATGGTTAGCACCTTCGGCCCAACGGCCGATGAATATTTTAAAGAAAATGTTGGCCCAATTCAAGGACCAATGCTTTTTCATGTGCCAAAATATCAAGAGAAGCCTGCCGGAGATGATGGAGCATCTGGCTCAAACAAGGGTGGACCAGCCCCTAATTAGAAATAGCAGCCTCCTACCTATGGTCAGGTGACCTTCGGTACGACAGAAGAAATACCACCGTTAGCTTTTAAAGTGTCCCCAGCATCAAACAGGTTGCAAAGGAACATGTATGGAGATGGATATCAGGAATTTACTGATTATACTGCTTTGGATGCTTTGCCGAATCCAGGATATAGGAGTGCGTCAGGGATGCCTTCTAGAAGGCAAACACATGGGACTCTGAAGTCAGATATTGATGTCATCATGCATAGGATGGCTGATATGATGCAGAATCAGCTCGGCTTAAAGCCAAAGAATCAATCCTATTCGTGTAAGTCTCCTTATCCAGAATGGTACAATAGAGTGGCACTTCCTCCAAGGGTTAAGCCTCCAACGGATTTAACTAAGTATTCTGGCCAAGATGATACTAGTACTTTGGAGCATATTAGTCGTTACTTGATGCAGCTTGGGGAAGCTTCTACTGACGAAGCGTGGAGAATTTGGTATTTCCCCTTATCTCTCACGGGACCAGCTTTCACATGGTTTAGTTTCCTGCCAGCCCACTCCATTGGCACATGGGCAGAATTAGAGCAGAAGTTTCATGCATACTTCTTCATGGGTACTAATGAAAAGAAGTTGGTTGATCTTATGAGTCTGAGACAGAGAGCCAATGAGACACCACAGGAGTATCTTCGCAGATTTAGAGAAACCAAGAATCTTTGTTATTCTCTGAACTTACAAGATGATCAGTTGCCGGGAATGGCAATAGCAGACTGTTGACACAAAATGCGACGCACCGTGCCTAACACACAGCAAACCGGAAAGCGTGGCTTCAATCGGGTGCCCGGGCAGTTTGGAGATCCGGAAGCGTGCCAGTCAGTTTGACCTGAAAACTGACAAAAGATAAAAGATTGTTAAATACAAAATCGGAACGTGCCGGATGAGACCAGACAGTTCGTACATACGACCATGAAGCCACTTACGACGACATACAGCTATAGAAGCTGTCTGCCAATCATGCATATGATTCATTCGGCTAATATGAAGACAAAACTTATAAAGCATAAATTGCCAAAAGCGCATGCATGAGAAGACATGTTTGAACAAGTGAAAGTTATCTACAAATTGAAGCATAACTGTTGACACATGTTAGCGTCAACTTTTACTAGTGCTTTTTACCCGAAGGAAAACATGAAAACACACTAGTCTAGGGATTTATCTGACAATTTCCATGAGTTTTGTATATTACGTATTTTCTAGGGAGATTTCGAGAAAAGCTAAAAGGAGGGATTATAGTGCAAAATAACCACGAAACTTATCCGTCACAAAGGACATCGCGGGAAGACTCAGGATGACTCTAGAAGACACCGAAGTTTACGAGGGCCGAGGGGCCGCCAGTGGGGGCCGGCCGGCCCCACCATGGCGCCGGCCGGTCCCCCCCCTGTTAGGGTTTCGCCCCCCTTCTAGAATGTTCCTCCACCGCCTCTAAGAATTCATCCGAGCCCTACGTTACGTCGGTTTGATCCTGCGGCGCACGCGCATCCCACCGGATATAAATATATGGGTAGACTCCCCTGGAGAGAGCCAATTCATTCTTCATCAAGATCTCAAGCCGTCAAGCATCAAGAGCATTCAAGTTCATCAAGAGCCTTCTAGTTCATAGGATTAGCTAGTTAGATTAGAAGTAGAGGAGATCTAGTTCTTCATCGGATCTAAAGCCCCGGGCATCTGGCTGGAGCGCAAGAGTTCGGTAATAGATCTAGTTCTTAATTACTTTATTGTATTCAATATTCAGATTAGGGAGACTTTACTCTAAATATATTCATATGTTCTTAATTGCAATAGTCATTGCTTACTTTAATTATATGTCTAGTTTAGTTACTTCGATCTTATTGAATTCATGTAATTGCTCGTATAGCATTTATCCATATGTACAATGGGTAGATGATAGGCGATGTGTAGACGTGGTGTCTAGATGTCTTGTTTATCTGCGAGTGCACCCTGATATGCCGGGACATGTGGTAGTTTGCGTAGGTGACAGCTACGTTAGTTCCTCTGTAGTCCACCCCCCGTATGTAGGACTAGCATGGGCACGGTCGCGAAGCAGGTGACTTAGGTCTTAATATCCTCATTAGTTGATGCCTCTTTACATGCAATGATGATTTAGGGTTGAATTAGCAATGATTACTAGATGTAGTTGCACTAATTAGAGTTACTCAATTAACGCATTCATAGGCTTATCTCCTTAGTATATTTAATGGTTAGCTGTGATTATGACTAGTAAGATGCTCTGATGATTATTCTTAATTATGATACTTGATAATTATGCTATCACCCATATTTATCCTTATTTATCTTGTGACCTCTGCCTGTTATGATTAGAGTATATGACTTAGGTAATATCGTTTATTCAGACTATATAGTTATCTCATCAACATGATAAATAATAGTTTATTACATAGCTTTTCCAGAGGTGTAATTATAAATCAACAACCCGGATACTTTCCTAGGTAAAATGCTACAACGGTATAATTATCTGTCCGCTTGCAGAACCCATTAGTCTACATTTATATCTTATTCATATATTTTATACGCCTAGTCATAAAAGTATAATGTAAATCTATGATAATTTTCCTAGCAATATAATTAGGGATGACAACCTACTTCATGTTTAGGAATGTTAGTAATTCAAATGTGGCTAGTTGCTATTGACAAGTAATTATAATACCGACTACTTCTGACGTTGTTACTAGAGGTAGGAACTATCTCTGCTTTTTAGTAGTGACGTTAGAAGTACCAACAAGTATTTTTGGCGCTGTTGCCGGGGAAGGCCCAATAAACTTAAAATATATTGATAACCTATATACACATGGATAAAGTCATATTATCAATTGATCTCTAACTCTATCAGGTACACCCTTCGTTGTTATCATTTTCTTATCTTATGCAGGGTGATGAATGAATGGTTTTTCTCTTCCAAATAACTTCACTGACGATCCAGAGAAACTCCTTAGAAAGAAAAGGTTTATAGAAGTAAGGGATTAATTCGAGTCACCATCAAGAACACCCTCTGCTGCTCAAGCTAACTCTTTGGAGGAGCCAGCTCCAACACTGGAAGAAGAATTTGAAGAAGAAGTAGAAGAACAAGCAGAAGATCAGTTGGGTGAAAACCTAGCTCCTGTGTTTGAAGATATGGCTGAGAAGTCACTGCGAGAGTTCTCTGCCCCAACAACAGCAAACGTTCGGACTGGACCAGCAGTCAACACTGGGGAAAATGGATTCGAGCTCAAGCCTGCTCTCATCACCATGGTTCAAGCCAGCCAATTCTGTGGAAAAGGACATGAAGATGCAAGTGCACACTTACAACACTTTCTGGAGATCTGTAGCACCTTCACTATTAGAGGAGTATCAAAAGATGCTATCTTACTCCGACTTTTCCCGTTCTCATTATTGGGGAAAGCTAAGCAGTGGTTTTCTATATTAACAAAGATAAACACACTACATGGGACCTATGCTCAACTGCTTTCCTAGCAAAATTCTTTCCTACAGCAAAGACTAATGTTCTGCGTGGGAAGATTTCAAGTTTCCAGCAATAACATGATGAATCATTCACTGAAGCATGGGAAAGATTCTAGAACTACATTGAAGACTGTCCTCATCATGGGATAGAGGAATGGCTGTTAATGCAGACTTTCTATCACGGGCTCATCGCTAGCACCCGTGAGTCTATTGACGCTGCAGCTGGAGGAGCTTTCCTGTCACTAAAGCTCTCTGATGCTAAAGCACTTCTCGAGAAGATGGCCTCAAACTCAAACATGCAATGAAGAACGTACTCAGCCTCACAAGAAGGGAGGAGAAATTCATCATCTTAAGGAAGCTGACATGGTCACTGCCAAGCTAGACCTCATTATGAAGAAGCTCGACATAGAGAAGAAAGAAGTCATGAGCGTTAATGATTCTCATATGACATGTGAAGAATGTGGAGACTATGGGCACTCAGCTGTCAGCTGCCCTACAATGCAAGAGGATGTGAACTTCATCAACAACAACACCTACTATCGTCCTCTACAAAATCAAGGGTGGAATCAACAACCTCGACAAGGTAATTACCAAGGTAACAACCAAGGTAACAACTTCAACAACTATAACCTTCCGCCTTTAAGAGAATTAGTTACTAGTCAATCTAAACTGCTAGATCAAATGACTAGGAAGCTAACATCAAATGATAAAAATTTGGAAAACATACATGCTAGAATGGATACTTTTGCTTCAGCCATAAAGAATCAGCATAGCTTTAATAGAATGTTAGAATCACAATTAGCTCAGTTAGCTGCTGCTGTACCTCCACTAGAGAAAGGCAAAATTCCAGGCCAACCAGAAGATTTAGAAACTGCTAACCTTGTTGATATTCACAATGCAACCCAATATCATATTGAGCCTGCAGATGTACAGTGGATTAACCAATCTCTACCAGAGAAGATGGGAGACCTTGGAAGACCTGTCATTCCTATCTCAATAGGATGCCACAGCTTTCCAGAGGCTATCTGTGACTTTGGCGCAAGTGTCAACATCATGCCTAAGGTAATTTACGAGAAAATATTAAATGACCCCCTGTTGTACACAAACATGCGCTTGCAGCTTGCAAATCAGTCCATTGGCTACCCTGAGGGAGTACTAGAAGAAGTTGTCATTCGAGTAGGGCAATCATATGTCCCAGTTGACTTCGTGGTCATGGAGACAGGAGTAGATGAGAAGGCACCCATCATTCTGGGCAGACCATTCCTATGTACAACAAAAGCTATCATCTATGCAGAGTTCGCCAAGATCGTCTTGTCCATCAAAGACAAGAAGGAGAGATTCACATTCAAGAACCGCATCCTGAAAGCTCCCACTGCCCCGAAGCAATTTCAGCAACTCCGACGCAATTTCAGCAACAAGAAGAGCAAGAACCGCAACCAATGCTGAAGAAGAAGAACAATAGAAGCAATAGAAGATGGAGGAGGACCAAGCATGCACCTGAGGAGACGACTCAACTAATCACTGCTCTCAACACAGAAAACAATCACCTGCTACCCAAGCCATTTCTAATTAAGAGAGGTGATCCAGGTGTCCCAATCATTGAATGCACAATCAAAGACACCACCTTTCCTCACACCGTCTGCGACACTGGATCAGGCTGTAATGTAATGTCAAAATAGGTATACGATGAATTGTTTGATTTACCTTTATACCCAACATATATTTAATTGCAGATGGCGGCCAATCACTGAGATTTCCTGAAGGAGTAGTCAAGGATGTCATGGTAAGGATTCAAGGATAATATATACCTACAGATTTTCTAGTCCTTAACATGCAGAGAGACGATGATTCCCCAATTCTCTTGGGAAGGCCGTTCCTCTACACTGCCAACGCCAACATCTACATCGGGTACGGACACATTCACTTCAACCTACCTACCGGAAAGGTACACTGTCAATTCAGAACATTAAATAACCATGAACAGGCCAGGAAGCAACGCAACAGGAGAAGACGTCAAGCACACCGTCAGGCTGCTCAGCCTCACTGTGGATGGGAAGACTTTCCTGGCAAGATCATGAAATATGAAGATCGCTTCCCGGAGCAAGAAGAGAACACGCAAGTGCCTCGCTGGAGTAGCTGGGCAGAAGAAGCAGAAAGGATGGACCAGGTCGCTAAGAAAGAAAAGGAGGAGATCCTAACACGATTAGAAGCGTGGGAGAAGACAAACAAAGATGAAGATCAAGAGCTAGAAGAGAAAGAAGCAAAAGAGACCGAAGCAAGATGGAAGGAAGCACGCGACGCATCACCACGAGACGGGGAGTTGACTGGGGTTACCTCAGACGATAAACCCACCAAGTAAGTGCTTACCTCTGTCTAAGTCCTGTCGGTAGACTTTAAATTCCGTACCCTAGCCATAAGGTTAGAATGGTAGTTATCTCATTAAATGCATTAGCAATTTAATTTACTTAGTAGCATCATTTGTTCACATGCTAAAACATAAAACACACAAAAATTTATTACATGGCATCATAAAACCCCATGTGGATACGCTATGGCACTTTCTCGAAGGAATATCTCTTTGTGGTAGCATAAAATAAAAATAACAAAAATATATAGCATTCATATCTAATTTCTTGCATCATAAAAAAAATCCAAAAAAGAAAGAGAATTCCTACTTAAATCAGACAACATTGAAGAAAACTCATAAAGATGATCAATTATTCTTTGGCTGACCGCTAACCCATCACTCAATTCGAGCCTCAAATTTTGTTTTTTTTTTTTTGTGGAGCATTATGCAGGAACAACATCATAGCAAGGAAAGAGACTATCAGTGGCAACCACCTAGTTCGCTATTGACTAGTTCCTTCCGAAGGACATCTACACCAAATATTGCAATCATCAAGCTTGGGGAGGAGCATCCTCTTGTTATCGGTGACTACACCTAAGCGATTTTTGAGTCTACTTTATAAATAGTCATAAAATACCAAAAAAAATATGTGGACACATGAAGGTCCACCAAGTTATTAAGTCTTATGTTAGATATTAAATATAAAAAATTAATAAAAAGATATATCGCTAATAAAATCAAAGAAATATTTAGTTCTATATTTGTTAGAATATAACTTGAAAATTAGTCCAGGCTAGAGCTAAAATTGATGAATATTAAAATTTATTTTGGAGATGATGAATAGTTGCTCTGTTAGAATTTATTCTGAACCTTAATTGTGGAGGTATAAGCTTGCGTTGAGTCTAGGTAGTTAATTGATATGATTCATGAAAGTTGAGCTGCTATTTATCTTGTTCCTAGCACTCGCTATGTTCGGAGGATTTATTTTGAAAATCTAAAATTTACATGATGAGCTCTTGTATGATAAATGTGAATTCCTACCAAAGCTAGAATTAATATCTTAGAGGATAGGAAAACCATTTCACATTTAAGCTACTTACTTTGCATTGAGTTCAGTCAACCTATATTGTATACCTTATGAGAGTCTTGTCATGCTTTTTAAAACCAAGAACCACTTGCACACTCCAGTCCACATATGCATTATTCCTACTTCAAGGAGTAATCGCACCCATATTTCCATGCATGTTCATCATAAAATGTTCATCACTTACACTGAGATAGAACACAAAAAAATATACTAACACCCTATAGGATAACCTCCGTCTTCTAAAATGCTCTAAGTCCTGATCATACCTCTCGATTCATTCATTATATTCAAAGGATGCATGTGGCTATGCAAAACAAAGAAAAGAAAAAGAAAGAAAGAAAGAAAAGAAAAAGGGATTAAAAGATGGACAAATGTCCCAGCAATTAAAACAATGGGTACTAGATGCCCGTCTCCCCGAATAAAAAGAAATAATAAAGATAGCCCATGTCTTTCCTAAGAAAAGTTTTAAAAGAGAGTCATTCCGGAAGTGCAAAAAATAGAAATAGGAGTTAGCCATAAATAACACATATACACCCATCCATCATATTTCATACACATGCACATCTTGGTTTGATTGTATGCCTCGATTCTCTGTGGATCCATTAGTTGACTTTACAATACATGTTTTGCAAGTAAGCCTATCCTTGTTATTGCCACTCCTATAAGCTCCACTTTATACCTTTAGCTATAGGAGGCATAACCACATTAATGCCTCAAGAGAGAACCATAAATACCACATACACTGAGAGATTTGAGGGTGTCATATAATTAAGCTCTGAGTTTTATTCTGAAAACCTATCAAAAACTCCAGAATAATAGTATTGCAAAGAATTTGAGACATAGTGTTTAGCTTGATTGTCCTATCTTTCGACTACTCAAGACTTATGCAAAAGTTGTGAAGCCCCATATTACAGGTAAAATAAGTAAGTTTGAATGTTAAAGTATACATTGTTCGATCCGGAGAAAATTTTGTTTGAAAGCATGTGTACTGGAAAGTATAATAACATTGTAGCAACTCCTGATCCAAATACAATAATACTTAGATTTGGTGTGTTTGCCAAGGGACTGGCAAAAGGTAAAGCTTGGGGGTATTGTTGATACCTGTTAGCGTCAACTTTTACTAGTGCTTTTTACCCGAAGGAAAACATGAAAACACACTAGTCTAGGGATTTATCTGACAATTTCTATGAGTTTTGTATATTCTGTATTTTCTAGGGAGATTTCTAGAAAAGCTGAAAAGGAGGGATTATAGTGTAAAATAACCACGAAACTTATCCGTCACGAAGGACATCGCGGGAAGACTCAGGAAGACTCGGAAGACACCCGAAGCGACAGAGGGCCGAGGCCGCCCAGTGGGGCCGGCCGCCCCACCATGGCGCCCGGCCGGCCCCCCGTTAGGGTTTCGTCCCCCTTCCGGAATGTTCCTCCACCGCCTCCAAGAAGTCATCTAAGCCCTACGTTACGTCGGTTTGATCCTGCGGCGCACGCCGCATCCCACCGGACTATAAATATGTGGGTAGACCCCCCGGAGAGAGCCAATTCATTCTTCATCAAGGCCTCAAGCCGTCAAGCATCAAGCCTTCAAGTTCATCAAGAGTCTTCTAGTTCATAGGATTATCTAGGTAGATTAGAAGTAGAGGAGATCTAGTTCTTCATCGGATCTAAAGATTTGGAGCGCAAGAGTTCGGTAATAGATCTAGTTCTTAATTACTTTATTGTATTCAATATTCAGATTAGGGAGACTTTACTCTAAATATATTCATATGTTCTTAATTGCAATAGTCATTGTCTACTTTAATTATATATCTAGTTTAGTTACTTCGATCTTATTGAATTCATGTAGTTGCTCGTATAGCGTTTATCCATATGTACAATGGGTAGATGATAGGCGATGTGTAGACGTGGTGTCTAGATGTCTTGTTTATCTGTGAGTGCACCCTGATATGCCGGGACGTGTGGTAGTCTGCGTAGGTCACAGCTATGTTAGTTCCTCTGTAGTCCACCCCCCGTATGTAGGACAAGCATGGGCACGGTCGCGAAGGAGGTGACTTAGGTCTTAATATCCTCATTAGTTGATGCCTCTTTACATGCAATGATGATTTAGGGTTGACTTAGCAATGATTACTAGTTGTAGTTGCACTAATTAGAGTTACTCAATTGACGCATTCATAGGCTTATCTCCTTAGTATATTTAATGGTTAGCTATGATTATGACTAGTAAGATGCTCGATGATTATCCTTAATTATGATACTTGATGATTATGCTATCACCCATATTTATCCTTATTTATCTTGTGACCCCCGCCTGTTATGATTAGAGTATATGACTTAGGTAATATCGTTTATTCAGTCTATATAGTTATCTCATCAACATGATAAATAATAGTTTATTACATAGCTTTTCCAGAGGTATAATTATAAAACGACAACCTGGATACTTCTCTAGGTAAAATGCTACAACAGTATAATTATCTGTCCGCTTTTAGAACCTATTAGTCTACATTTATATCTTATTTATATATTTTATCTGCCTAGTCATAAAAGTACAATATAAATCTATGATAATTTTCCTAGCAATATAATTGGGGATGACAACCTACTTCATGTTTAGGAATGTTAGTAATTCAAATGTGGCTAGTTGCTATTGACAAGTAATTATAATACCGACTACTTCTGACGTTGTTACTAGAGGTAGGAATTATCTCTGCTTTTTAGTAGTGACGTTAGAAGTACCAACAATAACCAAGCTTGGCAATTCAGCCGACTCGGGGTCCATGAAGAAGGAACATACAAGCTAGTACGAGTAAACCAATCAAGAACTTGTATCTGCCGCACGATACCTAATCCTATCAAAGTCTAAATGTTCCTAACGTGCAAGAACCCATAACATGTAACAATCTAGATTGATCTTATTCAGCTAAGTAAGCATATGATCTATTTATCATGGTAATAAAAGAATAAGAACGTTAAAAGATAAATAGATTACACAATATATTAAAGGTAACTAAAAAATATGGTGACTCTTTAGCTATGGTCTTCCTCAGAGTCCTTGATCATTATGCTTCTCGCTTTCTATTCGGCTTATCGCTTGCCACCTTTTACTTCCCGAATGGAGTAACCGCCTTCAAGGATAGCCGACCACACGAATGCTTACCGAATCGCCTAGAGTCAGCCGACCGCATTGGACACCTACCGAATTGTTCAGAGCCAGCCGAATGGATGCTTGTCGAATGCTCCTGAATACTTGCTTCTCGTGAGCCTGCCATGTACTGGCCCACCTGTCATATTCTCGGCCTTTTACCAAAATCCAGTGTTAACACATGCCCTCTCAATTTCGGGATAAAAGTGATTTTATTCTGAAATTGACCACAAACTCTTTCCTCGTTTAGGTCAACACTGTTCAAACTCGCAGCTGCCGCTCGAAACCTGAGTTCTTCTGATCTAGACTCGCATCCACTTTGAATCTCCAATGGCAACCATGGATGGAGTCCCAGAGGTAATTTCTCATTTTTCCTCATGCATTCGGCAATCTTTCATCAATCTTCTACTTCCTTTTGACTCATTCTTCCTTATTGCATCGTCTTTGAAGGAATACAAGAATGAGATCTTGATTCCCTATGCAGCAAACCCCAATTCTTACTTCCTTGGCCCGATGGGAGATCCCAACCCTGTCGAGTTCGTTGAGAAGGAGACCATGAGGATCCCTTTCAAATTTGGAGTCACATCGCCGAATCAGTGGCCGAACACCTTCAAAACTTGGCCGTTCCCCCCAATTGTCGGATGGCGAAAGTGGTACCAGAGGATGTTGAACAAGAGCAGCAGTCTCTAGGATTCTCAAGACATTCAGCATTGCCTGGAACTATCCCTGTCAGAGACACCCTGGAATGACTCTCTCTTAATAGTAGTAACTCACTTTTGATCTGATGCTGCTAATGCCATCATCTTTGGCCATGGTCCGATATCATTTACCTTGGCTAATATCTTCATGATGACCGGCCTCAATGTGACAGAGCCAGTGTACCCTTCCAAATATAAGAACAGCAACAACCAGAGAGTGGTTAAATCAGGAGGCAGATGGATGAAATACATCCAAACTTATATGACAACTAGCGCTGTGGCTGATAAAGAGTATAAAGCCTTCATGAATATGTGGCTGTGTAGATTTATCTTCTATGGCAAATCCAATGAACCAACCTGTTAACACTGGATTTTGGTAAAAGCCAAAAAGATGACAGGTGGGCCAGTACGTGGCAGACTCGCAAGTATTCAGGAGCATTCGGCAAGCATCCATTCGGCTAACTCTAGGCGATTCGGCAAGCATTCATGCGGTCGGCTATCTTTGAAGGCGGTGGCTCCATTCGGGAAGTAAATGGTGGCAAGTAAGAAGCCGAATAGAACGCGAAGAACGTGATGATCAAGGACTCCGAGGAAGACTATAGCAAGAGAATCGCCATACTTTTGAGTTACCTTTAATATATTATGTAAATCATAATCTCTTAGGATTCATGTTATGTCCAGGGTATAAATATAGACCCTCGACCATTGTAAAAGATATTCACAATCAAATCAATACAACCGGCCCCGTGCCAAGTTTTGAGTCCCTTTTATCGTGTCGTCGAGTTCTTCGAGAGGGGTCATCGATCCGTCGACCTCCGTAAGTCCCGGCAACCTTGCTATCATGTCTAGTATCATGCGGTGGATTTAGATGTTGATGCAAGTAGTCTTGCTCGTCTCGACTGGATGGCCGTGCGGCAGGCGTCTGCTTGATGATCAGAAAGTCTTTGCTTATGCTTTGTTTATCTCGACTAGATGGCCGTACGGCAGGCATCCGCTTGATAGCTTAGCGAGGCAAGATAGTTATTAGAGTCTTTGTTTATGCTTTGTTTATCTCGACTAGATGGCCGTGCGGCAGGCGTCCGCTTGATAGCTTAGCGAGGCAAGGATTAGTTATCGGCTCTATTAGATTTGGCAAGATCTAGTAGATTCATTAAGTTACCCGTGGTGTTGCATGCTTTATTTATTTATTTAATTATTGCATCACTCTTTGCCCAATCTAGATTGATGGAGCTTGGCCTTATATCTTTTACATATTTAATCTGTCTTTATGCTTTCATGTATATCTTTTCATGATGATTAAATCTAGCGCTTGCATTGGCCAAGTTAAATTAATCTAGGTTGTCACGTGTTTGTGGGTTCAAGCCTATTAGATACAGATAGGTCTTGACAGAGCTGGGTATCATGCGGTAGATGCAAGCTTTTGGTTTGTTTTAGAACTAGTCATCCGGTGGGCTAGAATTCGATTCAATCTGATAGACCCATTTGTATTTAATTTACTTGTTTCTTCTTCATGGACCCCGAGTCAGCTGGACTGCCGAGCTTGGTTATGCTTCAACTTACAATCAATTCTCGTTTGTTCAAACATGTCTTCTCATGCATGCGTGTTCGGCAATCAATTCTTTACGTACTTTGTCTTCATATTAGCCGAATCAATCATATGCATGATTGGCAGATAGCTTCTATAGTTGTATGTCGTCGTAAGTGGCTTCAGGGCCGTATATACGGAACTGTCTGGTCTCATCCGGCACGTTCGGATTTTGTATTTAACAGTTTCCTTGTCCCTTGTCAGTTTTCAGGTCAAAATGACTGGCACGCTTCTAGATCTCCAAACCGTGCAGCTGTCCGATTGAAGCCACGCTTTTTGGCTTGCTGTGTGTTAGGCGCAGAGTCACGTTTTGTGTCAAAACACTTTTTGGCACGCCTAGTGGGACCACGTTGCTCAAGATGTCTGAAATCAGCAACAATCACGCGGATGTGACTTTGGATGAACTGCCTGAGGATGTAAGAGAGTTGGTGCAACAAGCATGTAATCGGTTTCAGCAGAAGTGTTTGATGTCCTTCTCCAAAAACAACAAAGCAATAAGATCATCCAAAAGCAATCGTTGCCAAGGGTTCTTCTTCTGCATCGGTCTGATTACACTAAAGAAGAAGAAGCTCAAAAGGTGTCGGAGTTGGTTCACAAAGCTTTGGGGAAACTATTATAAATCATAACACAGCCTTCTTGAACACTTTAGATGCGATCATGGTTAGTTGTTGGTATTTCTAACGTCACTACTAAAAGATAGAGTTAAGTCCTACACCTAGTGACGGCACCAAAAATACCCTCGGTATTATAATTACTTGTCATTAGCAACTAGCCACTTTTGAATTACTAATATTCCTAAACATGAAATAGGTTGTCATCCCCGATTATATTGCTAAGAAATTATCATAGATTTATATTGTACTATTGTGACTAGGCAGATAAATATATGAATAAGATATGGATGTAAACTAATGGGTTCTGCAAGCGGACAGATAATTATACCGTTGTAGCATTTCACCTAGGGAAGTATCCAGGTTGTCGATTTATAATTATACCTCTAGGAAGGCTATGTGTTAAACTATTATTGCCATATTGATAAGGTACATGGATAGTTGATATTAATTGCACACTCTAATCTAATCAGGCAGAGGTCACAAGATAAATAAAGATAAATATGGGTGATAGCATAATCATCAAGTATCATAATTAAGGATAATCATCAGAGCATCTTACTAGTCATAATCATAGCTAGCCATTAAATAAACTAGGGAAATAAGTCTATAACTGCGTCAATTGAATAACTCTAATTAGTGCAACTACATCTAATCATCATTGCTAAATTAACCCTATATCATTATTACATGTATAGAGGCATCAACTAATGAGGATATTACGACAATAAAGTCACCTCCTTCGCGACCGCGCCCATGCTAGTCCTACATACGGGGGTGGACTACGGAGGAACTAATGTAGCTGTCACCTACGCAGACTACCACACGTCCCCGGCATGTCGGGGTGCACTCGCAGATAAACAAGACATCTAGACACCACGTCTACATATCGCCTATCATCTACCCATTGTACATATGGATAAACGCTATACGAGCAATTACATGAATTAAGATCAAAGTAACTAAACTAGACATATAATTAAAGTAGACAATGACTAATGGAATTAAGAACATATGAATATATTAGAGTAAAGTCTCTCTAATCTGAATATTGAATACAATAAAGTAACTAAGAACTAGATCTATTACCGAACTCTTGCGCTCCAGCCAGACGCCAGGGGCTCCAGATCCGATGAAGAACTAGATCTCCTCTACTTCTAATCTAGCTAGCTAATCCTATGAACTAGAAGGCTCTTGATGAACTTGAAGGCTCTTGATGCTTGACGGCTTGAGGCCTTGATGAATAATGAATTGGCTCTCTCCAGGGGGGTCTACCCATGTATTTATAGTCCGGTGGGATGCGTGCGCCGCAGGATCAAACAGATGGAAACACAGTAACACCCTAAAAATCATTTTCGAATTTAGTAATTAATCTTGTTCTCTTCTATTTAATTTCCATGGATTACCTAGAGAAATAACAATTTTCATAATTATTAAAATTAAATATAAGGTTTTAGAAACATCTTTGTTGCATACATCTTTGGTGCATAATTTCATGTATCGGTGTAGGGCTAGCTTTGAGTGGCTTGAATTCAAACTTGGTTTGAATTTGAGCAAGTTTTACAAAATTCAGAAAATAGAAAAGCTTCTCTTTTTTCTTTTTCCCCCTTTCTCATTTCGACCCACGACCAAAGCCGGCCCGGCCCTTTTTCCTCTCCCCTTCCCTTTCCTCAGCAGCCTCACACACCGAGGCCGGGCCGCGGCCTGCTCGGCCTCCCGTTCCCCAGATCGGCGCTGGCTGCCGTGATGGGCCTTCGCGGCCCAATCCGCCCGCGCGCCCGGCCTGCCCCGTCGACCGCACGCGCTGACCGCCCGGGCCGCATGTCGGCGGGGCGCCTGCGGCCGCTGCAGCCCCGCCCCGTCCGTCGGCGACCGCCGCCCCTTCCCCTACCTCCGGCCGAGCGCCCCGCCGCCGCAACCGCCACTGGAAACCGCCGCCGCGAGTGGCCATAATGGCCACTCACCCGCCCGGACGGCCCTAGTGGCGCACCCGCGCCCCTCAACCGCCTCCCCGCCTATAAAGCCAAGGCGAGGCCCCGGAGCCCCCTTCCCACTCGCCGTCCGTTCCCGCACCGCCGCCCGTCCGGAGCCACTCCGGCTGCCGCTCGCCGTCGACGCCGCCGCCCGGTGGCCTGGAAGGTAGCGCCGCCCCGACCGGCGCCACCCCGCCCTCTCTCTCTCCTTTCCCCGCGAGTAAAGCCTCACTTAGAAGTCCTTCTCTCTCTCTGCCGGATCGCCGCGCCCGTCGACCTCGTCGTGGTGAGCCCCGCCCCGCCGGGCCGTGGACCCAGAGCCGCGCAGCCCAGCCCCGCACAGCGTCCATGGACCGGCCCAACCGCGTGGTGCCACGTGGGCGCCGTGTCGGCATCCATCCGGCAGCCGCCACGCATTTTGCGCAAAAGCCCCCGGCTTTTCAGGAAACTAACCCTTGATCCACCCGGTTCAAAAATAATTATGTTTTGACCTGTTTTCTTACGATCTAACCCCTGCAGTTTCCGAAAATAGGACCCGCCGTCCCTATCACGTTGGAAATTCAGTTTTAATTATTTTAAATCCGAAAATAGTTCTATTTATTTACAGAATTGCCACTGCACCTTATTTTCTTCATATCTTTCACGTTTTAAATCCGATTTGGGTGATTCTTTTCGCTCACGTGATCGTAGCAATGAGTAGAATAGTTTTATAAACTTTTTACCCTCTGTTTATACTGTTTGGTGTAATGTTCTAATAGAAGTATATTTTGCTTGTATGTGATGGTTGTCGGATGTCTTGCTTGGTGATGATCTTGCGTATAGAGGGCGAGGTTTTCGAGGAGCAAGTGATCGAGGAGCTGTACCAGGATCAAGCTTGTGATCAAGGCAAGTATAGCCTATGGTTTTCCTTGTTACCCAGCAATCATTAATCACTTTATTCATGTGCATGTGTCTAAATTTGATATACCCTAAGGCCATGACTAGCTACCTTTGATCTACATTCCTTGTTACCTATGGGGGGTTTTGCACCTTAGATATACTAGTTGCTACGCTCGCTAATGGCACTTTATAATCTTGACTTATGGTTATATGCAACAATGGTTAAAACTTACTTTTTTAACAACAAAGGGGGCTGGAGCTTGGACTCTTATACTCCAGCTGCTCTCCATAAGGACTTACACTTAAAGCGGCAACCCAGGAGATCCGTACATCCGGGAGAATCACATGGCTCTGATCTTAGCTGTATAACTAGTTTTCTCTAGCTAATTAGTAGTTACCGAAAGGCGCAAGAGGGGGGGCCTAGGTTGCAGAATGGCTTCTTACTGTCAAGATGTGTAGCCGGGCTGCGGTCATTTGTGCACCGAGTCTTGAAGGGGGCTCCATTCGCCTAGGCTGCTGAAACCTCGCGGCTACTAATTTGTTAGGGTTACTAGTGAAAGGCTTCGTAGTGAAACCCCGCCACACTTCCATAGAGGAGGTGATGTGGGCTTTGCAAACCCCGGCATATGGGAATCACGACTTCTGTTAAAGTTGTACAAACTCTGCAGAGTTCTTAAAATCGATATATCGGCCGTGCTCACGGACACGAGCGGCGCCTGGATCCTTTTCGTATAGCAAAGTACATGGTTGGTTTTGGTATAACTTAAATGTTTTGTTATATCTAGTTTACACATGGGATATGGGTTTTCTCACTATGTTTAGTAATTAAAATAGATTAAAATATGAATAACTAAAATGCTAACCGCATGATCCAACCGAAGTCAAGCTTTTGAGCCTCGCATCCCCCATGGTTATACTTGCGAGCATGGTTCGGCCGACGCTTGCCTTATAATCAACAAAATCCCGGACGGGTTCAGACGAGGAGATTTATGAGGAGTTTCCGAAGATGTCCGGGGACTTCGAGGAGAGCGTACCACCGGTCGGTGTCCCCGTGGGATGGAGTCTTCTCTTTTACGTATCCGCTATATAAATAAAGCCGTTGGCAATGATGTGTCAGACTTGTTGAAGTGATGTAATAAGTTATATATCTTTGTTAGATGCGATGATAATGCTTCAATTTGTAAATATATGTGGTTTGGGACTTTCTGGGCCCACATATATTATTCCTCAGTTTTATTTATAAAACTGGGTGTTACAAAACCCTAGGCGCCAGAAGAAGCTTCCAGAAGCGGGGGCACTAAACCCCTCTGGGGGGCGCCGCCTGCCATGGTGGGGGCTGGTCGGCCCCACTCGGGGTGGTCCGGCCCCCTCGTTGCTCCCCTGGTGTCTTACGGAGTCTTCCCCGAGTCTTCCCGCGGTGTCCCTTCGTGGCGGATAAGTTTCGTGGTTTATTTGCACTTGAATCCCTCTTTTTCAGCTTTTCTCGAAATCTCCCCGGAAATTACGAATATGCAAAACTCGTGGAAATTGTCAGATAAATCCCTAGACTAGTGTGTTTTCTTATTTCCTTTTGGATGAAAAGCTCTAGTAAAAGTTGACGCTAACAGGTGTCAACAATACCCCCAAGCTTTACCTTTTGCCAGTCCCTTGGCAAACACACTACGCCTAATTGTTTATTATATTTGGATCGGGGAGTTGCTACAGTGTCATTATACTTTCCAGTACATATGCTTTCAAATAAAATTTCCTCTGGATCAAACAATGTATACTTTAACCTTCAAACTCACTCATTTTACCTGTAATATGGGGTCTCATAAATTTTGCATAAGTCTTGAGTAGCTGAGAGATAGATCAATCAAGCTAAACACTATGTCTCAAGTTCTTTGCAATATTATCATTCTAGAGTTTTTAATAGGTTTTCAGAATAAAACTCAGAGCTTCGTTGTATGACACCCTCAAATCTCTAGTGTATGTGGTATTTGTGTTTCTCTCTTGAGGCATTAATGTTGTTATGCCTCCTATAGCTAAAGGTATATAAAATGGAGCTTATAGGAGTGGCAATAACAAGGATAGGCATACTTACAAAACATATATTGTAAAGTCAACTAATGGATCCATAGAGAATCGAGGCATACAATCAAACCAAGATGTGCATGTGTATGAAATAAAATGGATGGGTATATATATGTTATTTATGGCTAACTCCTACTTCTATCTTTGCTCTTTTGGGAATGACTCTCTTTTAAAACTTTTCTCAGGAAAGACATGGGCTATCTTTATTATTTCTTTTTTTTTAATTCAGGGAGGCGGGCATCTAGTACCCATTGTTTTAATTGCTGGGACATTTGTCCATCTTTTACTCCCCTTTTCTTTTCTTTATTTTCTTTCTTTTGTTTTTCTTTTCTTTATTTTGCATAGCCACATGCATCCTTTGAACACAATAAATAAATTGAGAGGTATAATCAGGACTTAGAGCATTAAAAGACAAGGGTTATCCTATAGGTTGTGGGTATATTTTTGTGTCCTCTCCCAGTGTAGGAGGAGAACATTTTATGATGAACATGTATGGAAATATGGTGAATGATTGCGATTACTCCTTGAAGTAGGAATAATGCATATGTGGTGCTGGAGTGTGCAAGTGATTCTTGGTTTTAAAAGCATGACAAGACTCTCATAAGGTATACAACACAAGTTGACTGAACTCAATGCAAAGCAAGTAGCTTAAATGTGAAATGGTTTTCCTATCTCTAAGATATTAATTTTTTTGGCTTTGGTAGGAATTCACATTTATCATACAAGAGCTCATCATGTAAAGTTTAGATTTTCAAAATAAATTCTCCAGAACATAGCAGTGCTAGGAACAAGATAAATAGCAGCTCAACTTTTATGAATCATATCAATTAACTATCTAGACTTAGCGCAAGCTTATACCTCCACAATTAAGGTTCAGAATAAATTCTCCAATTAAAATAACAGTGCTTAGAATCAAAGAGATTTTAAGTTTGGCAAGTAGGTACTTAGTAAGCATTATAACAGAGCAACTATTCATCATCTCCAAGATAATTTTAATGTTCATCAAATTTAATAGCTCTAGCCTAGACTAAATTATACTCCAATAAATATGAAACTAAATATTTATTTGGTTTTATCTTTTTATAATATCTAATATAAGACTCGATGACTTTGTGGACCTTCATGTGCCCACATATTTTTGGTATTTTATGACTATGTATAGTAGACTCAAAAATCGCTTAGGTGTAGTTACGATAACTAGGGGATGCTCCTCCCCAAGCTTGATGGTTGCAATATCTAGTGTAGATGTTCTTTTTAGAGCAAACTAGTCAGCAGCGAACACGGTGGTTGCCAGCGATAGTCTCTCTCCTTGCTATAATGTCGTTCTGCATAAATACTCCACAAGAAACCAAAACTCGAGGCTTGAATATAATTATGGGTTAGCGGTCAGCCAAAGAGTAATTGATTACTTTTATGAGTTATCTTTAAGTGTTATCCAATTTAAGCGAGGATTTAATTTTCTTCTTCTTTTTGAATTTTTTTTTTTATGATGCAAAAGATTTAAATATGAATGCTATATGTATTTTTATCATTTTATTTTTATGCCACCACAGTGGATATTCCTTGAGAAAATACCATCGGGTATCAACATGGGGTTTTAATGATGCCATGAATAATGCAGTAGATATCTAATTTTAATATGCTTTAATATGCTAATGAGATAATGCGGTAAATGTTCTTGCTAAGCTTTTAATATGTTAACAGATAATGCTACTAATTGAATTTTAAATTACTAAAGTATTTAATGAGATAACTACCATTCTAACCTTATGGCTAGGTACAGAATTTAAAGTTTACCGGCAGGACTTAGACAAAGGTAAACACTTACTCGGTGGGTTCATTGTCTGAGGTAACCTCAGTCAACTCCCCGTCTCGTGGTGATGCGTCGCGTGCTTCCTTCCATCTTGCTTCGGTCTCTAACTTCTGCTTCTTTTTCTTCTAACTTCTGCTCTTCTTCTTTGTTCGCCTTCTCCCATACTTCTAATCGTGCTAGGATCTCCTCCTTTTCTTCCTTGGCGAGCTGGTCCATCCTTTCTACTTCTTACGCCCAAAGCAACTCCGGCGAGGCACGTGCGTGTTCTCTTCTTGCTCAGGGGAAACAATCTTCATATCTCACAACCTTGCGAGAAAAAGTCTTCCCGGCCCGGTGGTGATTTGAAAGCGGCTGACGGTGTGCTTGGTGTCTTCTCCTGTTGCGTTGCTTCCTGGCCTGTTCATGGTTATTTAATGTTCTGAATTGACAGCGTACCTTTCCGGTAGGTAGGTTGAAGTGGATGTGTCTAGACCCGATGTAGATGTTGGCGTTGGCAGTGTAGAGGAACGGCCTTCCCAAGAGAATTGGGGAATCATTGTCTTCCTTCATGTCAAGGACTAGAAAATCTGCAGGTATATATTGTCCTTGAATCCTTACCATGACATCTTTAACTATTCCTTGGGGAATCTCGGTGATTGGTCCGCCATCCGCAATTGAATACATGTTGGGTATAAAGGTAAATCAAATAATTCATCGTATACCTGTTTTGACATTACGTTGCAGCCCGATCCAGTATCGCAAATGGTATAAGGAAAGGTGGTGTCTTTGATTGTGCATTCAATGATTGGGACACTTGGATCACCTCTCTTGATTGGGAATGGCTTGGGTAGTCGGTGGTCATTTTCTGTGTTGATAGCAGTGATTAATTGAGTCGTCTCCTTAGGTGCATGCTTGGTCCTCCTCTATTTTCTATTGTTCTTCTTCTTCGGTATTGGGTTTGATTCTTGCTCTTCTTGTTGTTGAAATTGCTTCGGGGCTGCCGGAGATTTCAGGACGCGGTTCTTGAATGTGAATCTCTCCTTCTTCTTTGATGGACAAGACGATCTTGGCAAACTCTGCATAGATGATGACTTTTGTGGTGCATAGGAATGGTCGCCTAGAATGATGGGTGCCTTCTCATCTACCCTGTCTCCATGACCACGAAGTCAAGCTGGGACATATGATTGCCCTACTCGAATGACAACTTCTTCTAGTACTCCTTGAGGGGTAGCAAATAGATCGATCGCGCAAGGCGCAAAGCGCATGTTTGTGTACAACAGGGGATCATTCAATATTTTCTCATAAATTACCTTGGGCATGATGTTGATGCTTGCACCGAAGTCACAGATAGCCTCTGGAAAGCTGTGGCATCCTATGGCGATAGGAATGATAGGTCTTCCAGGGTCTCCCATCTTCTCTGGTAGAGAGTGGTGAATCCACTGTACATCTGCAGGCTCAATATGATATTGGGTTGCATTGTGAATATCAACAAGGTTAGCAGTTTCTAAATCTTCTGGTTGGCCTGGAATCTTACCTTTCTCTAATGGAGGTACAGCAGCAGCTAATTGAGCTAATTGTGATTCTAACATTTTATTAAAGCTATCTTGATTCTTTATGGCTGAAACAAAAGTATCCATTCTAGCATGTATATTTTCCAAAGTTTTATCATTTGATGTTAGCTTCCTAGTCATTTGATCTAGCAGTTTAGATTAACTAGTAACTAATTCTCTTAAAGGTGGAAGGTTGTAATTATTGAAGCTATTACCTTGATTGTTACCTTGGTAATTACCTTATCGAGGTTGTTGGTTCCACCCTTGATCTTGTTGAGGACGATAGTAGGTGTTGTTGTTGATGAAGTTCACATCCTCTTGCAGTATAGGGCAGGTGATAGCTGAGTGCCCATAGTCTCCACATTCTTCACATGTCATATGGGAATCATTGACGTGCATGACTTCCTTCTTCTCTATGTCGAGTTTCTTCATAATGAGGTCTAGTTTGGCGGTGACCATGTCAGCTTCCTTGAGATGATGGATTCCTCCTCCCTTCTTGTGAGGTTGAGCATGTTCTTCATTGCATATTGAGTTTGAGGCCATCTTCTCGAGAAGTGTTTTAGCATCAGTGAGCTTTAGTGATAAGAAAGCTCCTCCAGCTGCTGCATCAATAGACTCACGGGTGCTAGAGATTAGCCCGTGATAGAAAGTCTGCATTAACAGCCACTCCTCTATCCCATGATGAGGACAGTCTTCAATGTAGTTCTAAAATCTCTCCCATGCTTCAGTGAATGATTCATCATGTTGTTGATGGAAACTTGAGATCTTCCCACGCAGAGCATTGGTCTTGGCTGTAGGAAAGAACTTTGCTAGAAAAGCAGTTGAGCATAGGTCCCATGTAGTGTGTTTATCTTTGTTGATGTAGAACCACTGCTTAGCTTTCCCCAATAATGAGAACGGGAAAAGTCGGAGTAAGATAGCATCTTTTGATACTCCTCTGATAGTGAAGGTGCTGCAGATCTCTAGGAAGTGTTGTAAGTGTGCACTTGCATCTTCATGTCCTTTTCCACAGAATTGGCTGGCTTGAACCATGGTGATGAGAGCAGGCTTTAGCTCGAATCCATTCTCCCCAGTGTTGACTCTTGGTCGGTCCAGGATGTTTCTTTGTTGTTGGGGCAGAGAACTCTCGCAGTGACTTCTCAGCCATGTCTTCAAAAACAGGAGCTAGGTCTTCATCTAACTGATCTTCTGTTTGTTCTTCTACTTCTTCTTCAAATTCTTCTTCCAGTGTTGGAGCTGGCTCCCTTAAAGAGCTGACTTGAGCAGGTGTTCTAGATGGTGACTCGAATTTCTCCCTGATTTCTGCAAGTCTTTTCTTTCTAAGGGGAGTTTCTCAGGATCATCAGTAAAGTTCTTTGAAAGAGAAAAACCATTCATTCATCACCCTGCATAAGATAAGAAAATGATAACAACGAAGGGTGTACCTGATAGAATTAGAGATTGATTGTAAATAAAAGTTTATCCATGTATATACAAATGATCAATATGTTCTAAGTTCACTGTGCCTTCCCCGGCAACGGCGCCAGAAATGCTTGTTGGTATTTCTATCGTCACCACTAAAAGATAGAGTTAAGTCCTACACCTAGTGACGGCACCAGAAATACCCTGGGTATTATAATTACTTGTCATTAGCAACTAGCCACTTTTGAATTACTAATATTCCTAAACATGAAATAGGTTGTCATCCCCGATTATATTGCTAGGAAATTATCATAGATTTATATTGTACTATTGTGACTAGGCAGATAAATATATGAATAAGATATGGATGTAAACTAATAGGTTCTGCAAGCGGACAGATAATTATACCGTTGTAGCATTTCACCTAGGTAAGTATCCAGGTTGTCGATTTATAATTATACCTCTAGGAAGGCTATGTGTTAAACTATTATTGCCATATTGATAAGGTACATGGATAGTTGATATTAATTGCACACTCTAATCTAATCAGGCAGAGGTTACAAGATAAATAAAGATAAATATGGGTGATAGCATAATCATCAAGTATCATAATTAAGGATAATCATCAGAGCATCTTACTAGTCATAATCATAGCTAGCCATTAAATAAACTAGGGAACTGCGTCAATTGAATAACTCTAATTAGTGCAACTACATCTAATCATCATTGCTAAATTAACCCTATATCATTATTACATGTAAAGAGGTATCAACTAATGAGGATATTACGACAATAAAGTCACCTCCTTCGCGACCGCGCCCATGCTAGTCCTACATACGGGGGGTGGACTACAGAGGAACTAACGTAGCTGTCACCTACGCAGACTACCACACGTCCCGGCATGTCAGGGTGCACTCGCAGATAAACAAGACATCTAGACACCACGTCTACATATCGCCTATCATCTACCCATTGTACATATGGATAAACGCTATACGAGCAATTACATGAATTCAATAAGATCAAAGTAACTAAACTAGACATATAATTAAAGTAGACAATGACTAATGCAATTAAGAACATATGAATATATTAGAGTAAAGTCTCCCTAATCTGAATATTGAATACAATAAAGTAACTAAGAACTAGATCTATTACCGAACTCTTGCGCTCGGCCCGGATGCCCGGGGCTCAGATCCGATGAAGAACTAGATCTCCTCTACTTCTAATCTAGCTAGCTAATCCTATGAACTAGAAGGCTCTTGATGAACTTGAAGGCTCTTGATGCTTGACGGCTTGAGGCCTTGATGAATAATGAATTGGCTCTCTCCAGGGGGGTCTACCCATGTATTTATAGTCCGGTGGGATGCGCGTATGCCGCAGGATCAAACCGACTTAACCAACGGTGGAGATGGAAACCCTAGGCGCCAGGAGAAGCTTCCAGAAGCGGGGGCACCAAACCCCCTGGGGGCGCCGCCCGGCGCCATGGTGGGGCCGGCCGGCCCCACCTGGTAGGGGTCCCCCCCTCGTTCCTCCTTGTGTCTTCGGAGTCTTCCCGAGTCTTCCCGCGGTGTCCCTTCATGGCGGATAAGTTTCGTGGTTTATTTGCACTTGAATCCCTCTTTTCAGCTTTTCTGAAAATCTCCCTGGAAATTACAGAATATGCAAAACTCATAGAAATTGTCAGATAAATCCCTAGACTAGTGTGTTTTCTTATTTCCTTTTGGATGAAAAGCTCTAGTAAAAGTTGACGCTAACAGGTGTCAACATTAGTACTTTTGGCCCAACGGCTGATAAATATTTTGAGGAGAATGCAGGCCCAATTCATGGACCAACGCTTTTCAATCCGCCAAAGTACCAAGAAAAGCCTGATGGAGGTGAAGGAGCATCTGGTTCATACAAAGATGGACCAATCCCTAATGAAAAACAGCAGCCTCCTACTTATGGTCAGGTAACATTTGGTACGACAGAAGATGTACCACAATCAGCTTTCAAGGTATCTCCAAAGATCGAACGCATGCAGAGAAACATGTATGGAGATGGATACCAAGAATTTACTGATTACACTGCTCTATATGCTTTGCCGAATCCAGGATACAGGAACGCATCAGGAATACCTTCTGGAAGACAGGCACGTGGAACCCCAAAGTCGGATGTTGATATTATCATGCATAGGATGGCTGATATGATGCAGCATCAGTTCAGCCTAAAGCCAAAGAATCAATCTTATTCATACAAGTCTCCTTATCCAGAATGGTACAATAGAGTCACACTTCCTCCGAGGGTGAAACCTCCGACGGACTTGACTAAGTTTTCTGGTCAAGATGATACTAGCACCGTGGAACATAGCGGTTGGTACTTGATGCAACTTGGGGAAGCATCCATTGATGAAGCTTGGAGGATTCGGTATTTTTCCTTGTCCCTCACAGGGCCAGCTTTCTCATGGTTTACCTCATTGCCAGCCCATTCCATTGGTACGTGGGCAGAGCTGGAGCAGAAGTTCCATGCATATTTCTTCACGGTACTAATGAAAAGAAACTGGTTGATCTGATGAGTTTGAAACAGAAAGCTACTGAAACGCCACAGGAGTATCTTCGCAGGTTTAGAGAGACCAAGAACCTTTGCTATTCATTGAACCTACCAGATGATCAGTTGCCTGGGATGGCGATAGCAGGCATGCAGCCGAATGTCAGAGAGAAGCTGTTCGGCATGGAATTTGATGATCTTGGTCAACTTTCACAACGACTAGCTACTATGAGTAATCAAGCTCAGGGGTTCAAGAGAGACAACCGCTTCCAAAAGGGGAACATTGCTAGCGAAATGTATCATAATTTCCTAGAAGAAGCAGATGAGTATGATGATGATGATGATGAGATAGCTGCAGCTGAATTGACTTGGGCGAAGGAACCTACTCAAGTTAGCCAGTGTTGGTTGAGGCAACAAAAGGGAACTTATGACTTTGACGGCTCCAAGTCAGATAAGCTCTTTGATTTGTTAGTGAGGGAAGGACGCATCAAACTGCCAGATGGATATCCTATCTTTGCGCCCGAAGGAGTGAAAGACAAGAAATATTGTGGCTATCATAACACTAATTCTCACTCCATCAATGATTGCCGAGTGTTCAGGGTTTGGATTCAGAAGGCTATCCATGAAGGACATCTGAAGTTTGATGGCAAAATGAAGGTTGATGGTCAGCCTTTCCCTCAGAACATGATTTCTTTCTCTGTAAGTATGGTTTCTGCAGATGATCCCAAAGGTAAAGGTAAGGTGAAGGTGTTAACCTCTAACAGAGCAAAGAAGAACGGTGCTATCGACCCTAATCAGCAGATTACAACTGAGGAGCTGAAAGAGAAAGTTCGGTTTAAGAATAGCCGAACCGAAAAAGGTGGAACTTCTAAGCCTAAGGTTACATCACGTATTCTGCTGAACAAGTGGCAGAGGCAACACGAACGGGAATATTATGAAGAGCAAAGGTTTATAGAAGAATGCCGGAGATATGAAGAAGAGGTGTATCGCAGAGAGCAAGAAGAGCACGTAAGGGAAATGGAGCAGTCTCATTGGGGGTGTTCATTCTTTAAACATTGTTGGAATGAAGGCTTGAAGTTGCCTGCTAGAAATAATTGCCCTAAATGCAGTGATCAGTATTTCGGGTACAGGCAATCTCGAGTCAACCGCTGTCCAGTCCATGAAAGACTTGGAATACAATTTCCTGAGGAAGATCGGCGCGTAAAAATAGATAGTTTTGAAAATCAGCAAAGAAAGAGGTTTGTAGATCAACGATGGACTCATCACAGGGGATACAATGGAGAAGGAAATCCTCATGAATACGTCTGGCAGAAAGGACAATGGTGTCCTCCAGGACTGAGGAAGAGCCAGAAAAGAAGAGTTCAGCGGTTGAGAAACAAAGAACTAGAGCAAGCCGATGTAGAGGAGAAACTGGCATGGCACCCTAAAAAGAAACCTGATGAGCATGGCCCGTCAGGTGATGTATGCATGGCCTTCTTTCTCCCATCGGAATTCATAGCTCCTGAGAATCAGGATATCCAAGAAGAAGTATACTCCGATTTTGATGAAAGTGAGTTTCAGGATTTGATGGCTCAGCTTGTATTGACACAACAGGCAACTTGTCGCCGACAAGCCAGCCAAACATCGCCATTTGAAACCACTTTATTTGAAAGGATATGTAAACGGCAAACCTCTGACCAAGATGTTTGTTGATGGAGGAGCTGCTATCAACATCATGCCATACACCACCTTCAGGAAGCTTGGGATGACAAGTGAAGATTTGTTGAAGACCGACATGATTCTCAGGGATTTTGCCGGCAAACCTTCTGACACTCGAGGAGCTGTACATGTTGAGTTGATGATTGGATCAAAGACTTTGATCACTACCTTCTTTGTGATTGACGGCAAGGGGGCATACAGTCTACTTCTGGGAAGGGACTGGATCCATGCCAATTGTTGCATTCCTTCAACCATGCACCAGATTCTTATTCAGTGGGTTGGAGATGACATTGAAGTTGTGCACGCCGATGATTCCGTAAGTGTTCTTTGCTTTGGAGCCACTTCAGCGGGAATACGATGGCATTGATTGTTTCTCCGGTAAAGTATGGGGAGAAGGTCCTGTGAATGTCTTCAATAGAGATCAACAGCCGATCCAAGCAGTCGGCTCTCATAGTAATTTTTAATGGGTAATCCAATCGATGGCAACAAAGGAAAGCTGGGGCAAGGTTTTATGTCGGCCGACAAGTTAGAAGAGATAAATATTGGTGATGAAGCTAAGCCAAGGCCGATGTATATTAGTGCAAGTTTAAATCCAGTATAGAGCACAGTTGATAAAACTTTTAAAGGAGTTTAAAGATTGCTTTGCTTGGGATTATACAGAAATGCCCGGATTGGATCGTTCTATTGTTGAACATTAATTACCTATTAAATCTGGACATCATCCTTACAAACAACCTCCACGGAAAATTTGTAAAGAGGAGGTATTGGCCGATGTGAAGAAAGAGATTGAAAGATTGTTAGAAGCAAACTTCATTCGACCATGCAGGTATGCAGAGTGGATTTCAAATATAGTCCCTGTGTACAAGAAGAATGGGAAGATGAGGGTATGCATAGATTTCAGAAACCTTAATAAAGCTACTCCGATGGATGGATACCCAATGCCAGTTGCCGACTTGCTGGTAGATGCGGCGGCTAGATATGAAATTATTAGCTTTATAGACGGGAATGCTGGTTATAACCAGATTTTCATGGCAATAGAAGATATTTCAAAGACGGCCTTCAGATGCCCCGGTCATATTGGTTTGTTTGAATGGATCGTCATGACATTCGGGTTAAAGAATGTCGGAGCAACTTATCAACGAGCTATGAATTACATCTTTCATGAGTTGATCGGCAAAGTTGTGGAGATTTATATTGATGACGTGGTGGTCAAGTCTAGAGACCATGAAAGACATTTGGCCAATTTAAGAAAGACTCGGAGTGCACTAGAAGACATGGTTTGAAAATGAATCCAAATAAATGTGCTTTTGAGTCTCGGTAGGTGAGTTTTTAGGATTTCTTGTCCATAAAGGAGGGATTGAAGTTGGAAAAAAGAGCATGGAAGCGATAGATAGAGTTGTCCCCCCAACCAATCTCACGGAGTTACAATCTCTGCTTGGTAAGATTAATTTTGTGAGAAGGTTTATATCCAATCTATCAGAAAGAGTCTTGCCTTTCTCTCCACTTCCGAAGCTCAAGAAAGATCAAAAATTTGTATGGGGTGACGTACAACAAAAGGCTTTTGATGAAATCAAAGAATATATGAAGGCGCCACCAGTGTTGGTACCTCCACAACTTGACAAGCCTTTTAAATTGTACGTGGCAGCCGATGGTCTAACAATAGGGTCGGCCCTCATGCAAGAGTTTGAAGGAAAAGAGAGAGTAATAGCCTACTTTAGCCGAAAACTATTGGATCCAGAAACAAGATATTCGGCTACGGAGAAACTGTGCTTGTGTGTGTATTACTCATGTACCAAATTTCGGCACAACCTGTTAAATGCCGAATGTGTGGTAGTTTCTAGTTTTGATGTAATAAAGCATATGCTATCAATGCCAATTTTAAATGGAAGGATTGGCAAGTGGATTTTTGCTTTATCGGAATTTGATTTAAAATACGAATCGGCGAAAGTGGTAAAAGGTCAAATTATTGCTGATTTCATTACACAACATCATGACCTCTCTGTTGATATGGTAAGCATTGTACCTTGGACTTTATTCTTCGATGGATCATCATGTAGCAAAGGTGGTGGTGCTGGTATTCTCTTGATTTCTCCACAAGGGGTAACTTTTGAATATGCTATCCCCATTGAATTTTATGTTACCAACAATCAAGCAGAGTATGAAGCATTGCTTAGAGGGCTTCGGCTTCTTATAGAGATAAAAGCCATTGCTGTTGAAATCTTTGGAGATTCTGAGCTAGTAATTAACCAGTTGACTGGCCAATATAAGCGCAAGAATGATGTGCTAAGAGAATATTATGAAGAGTGCCGGGAACTTTTGAAAAGCTTTCGGGTAGCAACCTTGCATCATATCCCTAGGGGCACAATGAAGAGGCAAATAGATTAGCCCAAGTTGCTTACGGATATCGAGAAAATCAAGAGGTCCTCACTATAGATGAAGATGTTCTGGATGCTGAGCAAGTGGTTGGTGATTGGAGGCGCGAGATCATCGAATATCTAAGAGATCCATCGCAGAAAGTTTCCTGAAAGCTCAGGTATAAAGCCTTCAAGTTTGTACTTCTTGATGATCATTTATATTACAAGTCTATCGATGGAGTGTTGCTTAAATGCTTGAGTCAAGAAGAGGCCAGAAAGGTGATGTATGAAGTGCATGAAGGACTATGTGGTGCACATCAATCAGCTTCTTTGGATGAAGTGGATAATCGAGAAGAACCGGTTATTTTTGGCCGACTATACTAGAAGATTGCTTTGGATATTATAAGGGGTGTCATGATTGTCAAAAATTCGGTAATATTCAAAAAGCTCCAGCATCTGCTATGAACCCAATAATCAAGCCTTGGCCGTTTAGAGGATGGGGCATGGATTTGATTGGTCAAATTCATCCTCCTTCGAGCAAAGGACATAAGTTTGTGCTCTTGGCCACGGATTATTTTACCAAGTGGGTTGAGGCTATTCCATTAAAGAAGGTCACATCGGAAAATATTATCAGTTTTGTGAAGGAGCATATGATTTATAGATTTGGGATCCCTCAAACTATAGCAACTGATCAAGGGACTCAATTCACTTCTTTAGAGTTTTGTGATTTTGCCGAAGACATGGGAATTAAGTTGTATAATTCTTCTCCTTATTACGCACAAGCCAATGGTCAAGCAGAAGCATCTAATAAGATTATGATCAAGATCATTCAAAAGAAAATTGATGAGAAACCAAAAAGACGGCATTTGGTTCTCAATGAGGCATTGTGGGCTTATCGAATGGCTTACCATGGGGCAACTCAAACATCTCCCTATGAGTTGGTTTATGGGCATCATCTTTGTCTTACCATGGGAGTTGCAATCGGGTTCAAGACGAGTTATGTTGCAAAAAGACTTGGAAAAGAGAGATTATATAAATCTGATGATAGATGAATTAGAGGATTTACATTTGATTCGTCTCAAGGCATTGGAAAATATTGAGAAGAATAAGATACGTGTTGCCAAGTATTATAACAAGAAAGTTAGAATGAAGCAATTCGCAGAAGGTGATCTGGTTTGGAAAACTATATTGCCAATTGGATCAAAAGATAGAGCATTCGGCAAGTGGTCTCGAATTGGGAGGGACCCTTTCGGGTAGAAAGATGTGTACCGGCAATGCATATATTTTGAAGACTTTATTTGGAGAAGAATTCACCAGAGCTATCAATGGAAGATATCTTAAAAGATACTATCCCAGTGTTGAAGTTGGTTCATAGAAAGAATTTGAAATCAAACAGCCGATGAAACAACATCGCCTTTAGAAAAATTATGGAGTTAGTGAATAGCCAATACGATTTGTGTCGCCTTTAGTGCAAAATATAGCCGATTGATTTTAAGTTGACTTCGGCCTTCTGACTGGTTGGTTTATCGGGAGAAGAGAAAGGCGAAACATTGAATGACAATACTCAGTGACACGTCAAATCGTTTGCAACGCAAGATTAAGATCTACTCGGCTAAGATGATGTCATTGCATTCGGAGAACATCATTCGGAACTGCTCTGAATCAGAAAAAATGCTAAAGACATCTGTTCGGCATTCAACACGAAAATCATGAACAGGCACATCCCTAGAAGATAATTTCATTATTCACAGTCAGTCCCTAATTACAAGCTACTCTTGGAATAACTTGTTAAGAACAGACTGGGGATTAGTAGACAAGGCAAGGGCTATAGCATGGTCTTCATAGAGCTCCAGATGCTCGTTGATGTCCTCAATCTCATGAGGAGGACCGCCTGCAAAGCCCATAGCCTGGACAGAGTAGTCTTCATCGGTCTGGGAGAACATTGCTGCCAGACCAAGAGACACACCGAGGTGCACACCTTGGATGACGGCCTGATCAACACGGCCGTCAACGGCATCCAGACGTGCCTCGGGTGTATCCCCCTGGGCGTTCACCTTGTCGGCCACCCTGTTCGCCGCCGCCTTCAGACGATCATTCTCTGCAGACAGTGCTGAACAAGGAAAACAAATCAACGTATGGAGAAGATTGAGAAAGGGGAAATTTATACGGGGATGCCAAACCAGTGACGGCGCCGCAAAGCTGCTTGCGCTGATCCTCCCATTCGGCTTGCGTAATGCCGAACTTCTTGGAGACGTCGCCCAGCTCATTTCAGGCCTCATCCCTCTCCTTGCGAAACCAGAGCGCCTCCTCATGAACATACAGAGGGTCATCTCCTTCCGATTCCGCAGGGCCCTAGGGGTTGGCGTTGTAGGAGTTGTCGGACTCCGATGAGCTCGACGAACCGGAGGAACCGGAGACAGGGACCGGCTAGTCCGAGGTGCCCGGTTGAGTCACCACCATTGGAGGGAGAAGGTGGTACTGGCCAGTGAAGACCCTCGCCCTGAAAAAGATGAAGAAGATCAGAATCCATGAAGACAAGCAGAAAGTTCAAGAAATAAAGGAACAACCGATTGAATCCTACCCATGGCGCTGACGGCGCGGTGCTCGACTTCCCTCTGCCTCTCCCTCGGTAGGACGCTTGCCACGATCATCGCCGCCGCTCGCCATTGACACTCTGAAGGATCGATCCTTTTCTTAGGGTTGGATGACGCAGAGATATGAGGGGACGGCGATGAGAATGCTAGTCGGAGGTAACAGTGAAGGCCGATGAAGGGCTTTGTTTATAAACCGGAGTGGAGATCATGGTGTATGCCTCGGGGTATCTCAAGCGACGAAGTAGGGTTTGCTCCTTTTTGGGCCGTTATCGGACTGGGCCAGGATCGGCTAAATCAAAAACGACGGTTCAAAGGAATCGGCTATCTTTCTAATCGGGAAGCCTGAGGCAGTTGGTTATCAGTCTAATCGGGAGGCCTGAGGCGGTCGGTTATCTTTCCAATCGGGAAGCTTAAAGCATTCGGCTATGTCACCAATCAGACAGAAATGAAAAGGACCAAAACATGACAAGGAATTTAATTGTTCAGAATCTGAGTATATTACAAGCCAAATGTTTTACTCATTTAAGAACAGTTTGATTGCGTCTATGGCATCATTCCTAATTCAGATAACTTCTTCTAGCACCTTCTTGTCATCTTCCTCAGAGCTTTGGATTCTGGTAAGCCTGGTTTTGATCTGCTGATGCTCCTTGATGACAGATGCTATCTTTGTTTTGGCTGCATCTATGGAGTTCGGCAAGGTGGCAATTTTATCTTTGTGAGACTGGATTCTCACATTCAATTGTGCCAATTGAGCTTCCAACCTGGCCTTTTCCTCCTCCATGGCTTCCAGTTCCGGTTCCAGGGTTACCAAAGACTGTTTAGCAGCCTGGATCTAGGAGTGCAGCTCTTTGACTTGATGCTTTTTCGTCAGATTATCACTCTGCAGAGCGGCTCTAGAGGCTATGTTCCTGTTTGCTCTCCTGACCTTACCAAGATGATCATCAAGATGAGTTGCAGATTCTAGAGGGACCTTAAGAGTTGGAGGGATATCTTGGTCAATGAGCTCAACAAGTTCTCTTATCTGGTCTGCATCTCGAACGAGAGCATTTATATCTTTGGCCAGTAAGAGGGATATTTCCTTTAGCCGAGCCTGGTTCTCTGCTGATAACCTCTGCTGGGATGTAGCTTCTTCACCTCCCTCATTGATGCATTCTTCAACTGTGAAAGAGTAGCTGATGGTCGGCTTAACCTCATCCTTGAAGGAAGGAAAAATCGTTAGCCGATTGATCAAAATTGTAAAAAAAAACAATGAGATCAAGAATTACCTTCTGAACAGGGTTTTCCTCAGGTTGAATCCCATCCTGGCTTGGTTGAGGGCTTAGCTGGATGCCCAGAGAAGATGAACTTGAAGCCTGATAAGGGGAAGATCCTTCTGCTGTTCCATCCAAGATGTCATCTGAAAGTAAGTAATGAGATGCAAAGTGCAGTAGATGAATCTTGGCAGAAGAAAGGAAAGAAAATGTGTAGAGGACATTATTACCAATATGACCAACAGCTCCATGAATTTCTACACTGTCAGCAGAGGCATGAAGGGAGGATTCTTCTGCTGTCATGTCCAAAGATTGATCTACAAAGTAGCAAAGTGTGAAAACGTTTTTAGTGCATCTAGTACAAAGAAGAGAAATAATCAATTGGGGTAGTAATACCAGTATGGCCAGTGGTTTCTTGAGTTTCTGCATCTTCAACAGAGGCCTGAGAGGGGATCTCAATAGTTGTTGAAGCATTGGCTGATCTTGAAGGTCTGACCTGTGGCTGCAAGCAGAGGAAGTGAGCACTAAGTTGCTGCCTAAATGAGGTTGGCAAAGATATACCTTAGGAGACAATTTGGCTTTCTTGGATCTTATTTTCCTGGGCACAGTGACATCCTTGCTTGATTCGGCAGTGGCTGATAAGGACACGCCTACGTTGTCCAAGATTTGTCCCAATCTTTCACGATGCTAAACAATAAGAGTATCCCTTTTTTCTGAATTTTTATGACTAGAGAACTGCAACTATTAATTCAACCGTCAGTGCGATATTCTATTTTCAATTTGCAAAACAATAGTACTGATAGCTAGCTTGTAATCCCACAGCACAGGAATAGCAGAAGTATTACTCGGCCAAGTATCAAACTGCATGCATCAGGATCTCTTGCCAATAAACAGCACAACTGATATATCCACTCACAGCAGGCCAAAAGTCCAGAATAATTTAATTAGAAAACTAACGGCAAGCACCAGCAAGTACGTAGTAATTTCAGATCACAGCAAAATAGCTGAAAGCTCAATTGGATAAAATGATTCCAATAAAATATTACGGCCAAAGCACTCACGGTTGATCAATCTGAATTGACTGAACACAAGCAGCAACGATAGTAGATAGATAATAATTGAAACAATTCCAGATATTCTTTTGACGAATCAAACGTGAACCATAGCAATATTATTGATAATAGATGGATTTGGCTTACAGAGATGCAATCCAAACCCTAGATAAATCTTCCACCCGTGGGCCACGACGAACCACGATCAGAAGAGAGGGAACTCCAGGAATTCCAAGCAATGCGCCCGAACTGCAGCAGCTCGATCACGTACTCCACATAAATCCTCGAAGGATCCGGATCAATCACCCCAGCAGCTAGGGTTCTCGAGCGCCGACTCGACAAGGGATAACTCCTCTAAATAAAATTCAATCTAATCTATTACATGACTGGCCTGGCCAATATAAATGCACGCAGGCACATGACTTGGTTTTGGGCTAGGCAATAAATTAATTATTAAACAAACTAACTGGCCTGACGTGACCCAACCTGAACTTGACTATGGACTAACTCAGGTGCAGGCGGACACACCAGGACACAGACCAAAGGACGTAGCCCACCATCATATATGTGAATAATAAAATAATGCTTCAACATGATTGTCTGGTCCTGATTCAGGCACGTAATTAATTAACCAAACTCCGTAGAATAAAGATGCAACTTCAGATTATGTCAGCTTTACTTCCAGCACCAAGCCAAACCGATGCTTTCTTTTTTTTATTGGTTTTGACCAAATGAAGCCCTCCAAAACTGATATTTGGCAAAAGCCCACCAGGAGTAAATATATTCTTCTTCATGATAACTTTTTGCTTCAAAGGAATAGACCCAAACTGAAAATACTTAATTTCCATACAATTCTCAATATTGTCACTAGCTGAAGTAACTTGAGGAACCATGGGTTCATCATCCTCTCCCCCTTGAAGCAAAGCCGTCCTCGGTTTTGAGATAAATTCAAAAGCTTCTTTGCTGACTTGATCAGTGCCACCAATTATAGGCTTGCTGTGAGTAACCGAAACGTTTTTATTATTACTCTCCCCCTTAATGTTGTTGCTGGAGCAACCAAATGGCATAGCAACATCTTTTAAAGAATCTGCAGCTATACTATTAGAAACACTACTATCAATTTCTCGGACGGGAGCGTCATGAGTCTCTTGTGTAGCAGGATAAAACTCAAATGTCTTTGTATCAGCAAAGCTTTCACTGCTCGGCATGTCCATTGGAATTTGATATACCTTGCACTTAATTTCACTGACTGTAGAAACCATAACTGGAGCGCCCTCCATACCATTTATAGTTATTGAAGCTGGGGTAATCACATCATTGTTGCATAAATTTCCTGGTGCAATAATTCCAGCACTTACAGTCACATCATTCTCTCCCTCTTGAAGCAAAGCCGTCCTCAGCTTTGGTTTAATTTTAGCAACCTTTTTCTTCACTTACACAGGAGCAAACACCTCAGCCTTAATTGCACTATCAGGCATCGGTTTGAGCACATGATGAACTCCCTTGTGCACAAACAAATAATTATTAGAACGACCACCATGAGTAGCATCAAGATCAAACTGCCATGGTCGACCCAACAACAAATGGCACGCACTCATCGGTGCGACATCACAGTCAACTGTATCAATATAATTGCCAATAGAAAATTTAACTCGTGCCTTATGTGTAATTTTCAACGTACCACTTTGATTCATCCATTGCATATAACGTGACGTGGGAAGCCTCCATGTAGGCAAAGATAAAGTATGAACAACATCTGAACTAATGACATTAGTGAAACTGCCACCATCAATAATGAGTTTGCGTACCGTATCTTTAATCATGCATTCCGATTGAAATATAGCAGAGCGTTGTCCCTTCGTAGTAACAACAATGCCATCACTGTTTATTTCTCTTGCCATCATAGATAAGCCATCTGACGAATCATCTGTATCATCAATTTTGATTTCAGACTGAGGTTCACATGAAGAAACACTAGAATGCAGCATCGATGTAGAAGAAACATCAACACTCTCATGTATAGCTGTGGGTTCAGGAACTTCAACCTTTAGCATCAACTGAGAGTCTTTGCGTAATTCTTTAGAAGTATCAATTGGCTTGGGAGCTATAAATTTGTCAAAAGCAGCAACAACTTTGTCAACAGTAGCATCAACGGCCTTTCTCATTGCATCATAAACAAAGTGTCGCCGCAACACAAACGTCATATCTACCCATGTCCGACAAGGGTCATCCACATAAAGCCACCACTGCAAAACATCTTTAGTAAATGTTTCTTCTGCATAATACATCTTTGTGACTGAATTAAATCCACGGCCCTCAAAGAAACTCTCCATGGCATCTTGCCAAACATAGTATTCATGGGAACTTGTTTCGAGAGATAGCTTTGGCATAAATTTCATCTCATCAAGCAAAGAAAGTGGATCCATCAAAAATCAGCACCAGCAATTCTAAAAGTACCGTGAGCAACCTGGATACCTGATACCACCTGATAAGGACGCGCCTACGTTGTCCAAGATTTGTCCCAATCTTTCACGATGCTAAACAATAAGAGTATCCCTTTTTTCTGAATTTTTATGACTAGAGAACTGCAACTATTAATTCAACCGTCAGTGCGATATTCTATTTTCAATTTGCAAAACAATAGTACTGATAGCTAGCTTGTAATCCCACAGCACAGGAATAGCAGAAGTATTACTCGGCCAAGTATCAAACTGCATGCATCAGGATCTCTTGCCAATAAACAGTACAACTGATATATCCACTCACAGCAGGCCAAAAGTCCAGAATAATTTAATTAGAAAACTAACGGCAAGCACCAACAAGTACGTAGTAATTTCAGATCAAAGCAAAATAGCTGAAAGCTCAATTGGATAAAATGATTCCAATAAAATATTACGGCCAAAGCACTCACGGTTGATCAATCTGAATTGACTGAACACAAGCAGCAACGATAGTAGATAGATAATAATTGAAACAATTCCAGATATTCTTTTGACGAATCAAACGTGAACCATAGCAATATTATTGATAATAGATGGATTTGGCTTACAGAGATGCAATCCAAACCCTAGATAAATCTTCCACCCGTGGCCACGACGAACCACGATCAGAAGAGAGGGAACTCCAGGAATTCCAAGCAATGCGCCCGAACTGCAGCAGCTCGATCACGTACTCCACACAAATCCTCGAAGGATCCGGATCAATCACCCCAGCAGCTAGGGTTCTCGAGCGCCGACTCGACAAGGGATAACTCCTCTAAATAAAATTCAATCTAATCTATTACATGACTGGCCTGGCCAATATAAATGCACGCAGGCACATGACTTGGTTTTGGGCTAGGCAATAAATTAATTATTAAACAAACTAACTGGCCTGACGTGACCCAACCTGAACTTGACTATGGACTAACTCAGGTGCAGGCGGACACACCAGGACACAGACCAAAGGACGTAGCCCACCATCATATATGTGAATAATAAAATAATGCTTCAACATGATTGTCTGGTCCTGATTTAGGCACGTAATTAATTAACCAAACTCTGTAGAATAAAGATGCAACTTCAGATTATGTCAGCTTTACTTCCAGCACCAAGCCAAACCGATGCTTTTTTTTTTTTTATTGGTTTTGACCAAATGAAGCCCTCCAAAACTGATATTTTGGCAAAAGCCCACCAGGAGTAAATATATTCTTCTTCATGATAACTTTTTGCTTCAAAGGAATAGACCCAAACTGAAAATACTTAATTTCCATACAATTCTCAATATTGTCACTAGCTGAAGTAACTTGAGGAACCATGGGTTCATTAGTGGCTTTCCTCTTGCTCTCTCCTCTTGGAGGTGCTGAACCCAAGGCTGCTGGGGTTTTCATGAAAACTGCCAAAGTGGGGGCACTAAACCCCAAAGCAGGAATAGGCCAAGCCTTGTAGTACTGAGCCACTTGAGAAGGAGGAGTAGGCTCAATATCCTGTAAATGACAAAATGATAAAATCAGGGATGTGTCTAATGATGAGAAAATGAGTACAAGGAAATTACCTCACTATCAGAGGCAAATTGAGCTTGCAGATCCTGGCATAGAGGGTGCACTAGTACATTGAAGATATGGGCACGCCACTCTTGACACCAAGAAGCAAACAAAGGATGAGCAACATCTATTAATCCAAGAGGAGAGGGTTCATATTTTGGCAACTCCCATCCAAGCTCAAAAACTTTCTTGGCTTCTATTTCATCCCTATTTTCTCTCTGGGCTTTATGATCTTTGAGAAAAATAGCCTTGGGGCAACTGACGACATCCTAACTGCCTAGCCACCATGTTTGGATTATAGAACTCATAGGTGGGATATAGCAACCTCCCATGATGAAATTCTGCTGGCAGGATGCAAGGTTTGATAAAAGAATTGAAAATCTCTGTGGACACTTGGTCTGAGCAACCAGTCTCATAGCTAAATTTGTAGGAGAAAGTCATATTTTCATTCTCTCTGTAAGGAAGCCAGATCACATTGTCAAAGCCTTTGAAGAATAGCTTGAATAGATGGCCAATGTCCATGTCAATGATAATAGCGGATGCTGCCTCCCCATATGTCTGGCAAGCTTTCTCCTTTGCCGAATCATCTTCAATATTATTGACTGAAGGGAAACCCAAATCATGGAGGTCCACTGAAACTATCTGGTGCATGTATAGCTGCAGCCACATTTGGACAAACCACCAAGGACCATTTACACAGTGGATTTCTCCATGACTGCGCATCTGGACAGTGATCTGACGCATCATATGATAGACAGCTCCTAAAAGATACTTGCCTAAAGGGATCTAGATGCCTGCAGCTAACTCTTCAGCCATCACCATGTGATTCAGAGTTGGCTCATTTGATTTGCCACAGAAGATGAATCTGCACAGCCACATATTCATGAAGGCCTTATACTCTTTGTCAGCCACAGCACCAGTTGACATGTAAGTTTGGATGTATTTTGTCCATCCACTCCCTGTTTTGACTGCCTTCTGGTTGCTGCTATTCTTGTATTTAGAGGGTTATCCGGTGTCTTTGTCACATCGAGGCCAGTCATCATGAAGACATCAGCCAAGGTAAATGACATCGGGCCATGACCAAAAATGAAGGCATTGGCAGCATCAGACCAGAAGTGCGTGGCTGCTATTAAGAGAGAATCATGCCTGAGTGTCTCTGACAAGGATAGTTCCAAGCAATGCTGAATGTCTTGAGAATCCCAGTGACTGCTGCTCTTGTCCAACATCCTCCGGTACCACTTTCGCCATCCGGCAATTGGGGGGAAAGGCCAAGTTTTGAAGGTGCTCGGCCACTGATTCGGCGGCGTCACTCCAGATTTAAAAGGAATTCTCATAGATTCCTTCTCAACAAACTCGATCGGATTGGGATCTCCCACCGGGCCAAGGAAATAAGAATTGGGGTTCGCCGCATAAGGAATCAAGATCTCGTCCTTGTATTCCTTCAAAGACAATGCAACAAGGGAAACAAGTCAGGATGAAGCAAAAATTGATGAAGAAATTGCCGAATGCGTGAAGGGAATGATAAATTACCTCTGGAACTCCATCCAGGGTGGCCATCGAAGATTTGAAGTGAGTTTGGATCTAAATCAGAGAGTTCGGATTTCGGGCGGCGGCTGCGAGTTTGAACAGTGTTGACCTAAACGAGGAACGAGTTTGTGGTCAATTTCGGAATAAAATCACTTTTATCCCAAAATTGAGGGGGCATGTGTTAACACTGGATTTTGGTAAAAGCCGAAAAGATGACAGGTGGGCCAGTACGTGGCAGACTCGCAAGTATTCAGGAGCATTCGGCAAGCCTCCATTCGGCTAACTCTAGGCGATTTGGCAAGCATTCATGCGGTCGGCTATCTTTGAAAGGCGGTGGCTCTATTCGGGAAGTAAAAGGTGGCAAGTAAGAAGCCGAATAGAACGCGAAGAACGCGATGATCAAGGACTCCGAGGAAGACTATAGCAAGAAAATCGCCATACTTTTGAGTTACCTTTAATATATTATGTAAATCATAATCTCTTAGGATTCATGTTATGTCCAGGGTATAAATATAGACCCTCGACCATTGTAAAAAATATTCACAATTAAATCAATACAACCGCCCCGTGCCAAGTTTCGAGTCCCTTTTGTCGTGTCGCCGAAGTTCTTCGAGAGGAGTCATCGATCCGTCGACGACCTCCGTAAGTCCCAAAGCAACCTTGCTATCATGTCTAGTATCATGCGGTGGATTTAGATGTTGATGCAAGTAGTCTTGCTCGTCTCATTTGGATGGCCGTGCGGCGGCGCCCGCTTGATGATCATGAAGTCTTTGCTTATGCTTTGTTTATCTCGACTAGATGGCCGTGCGGCAGGCGTCTGCTTGATAGCTTAGCGAGGCAAGATAGTTATCAGAGTCTTTGTTTATGCTTTGTTTATCTCGACTAGATGGCCATGCGGCAGGCGTCCACTTGATAGCTTAGCGAGGCAAGGATTAGTTATCGGCTCTATTAGATTTGGCAAGATCTAGTAGATTCATTAAATTACCCGTGGTGTTGCATGCTTTATTTATTTATTTAATTATTGCATCACTCTTTGTCCAATCTAGATTGATGGAGCTTGGCCTTATATCTTTTACATATTTAATCTGTCTTTATGCTTTCATGTATATCTTTTCATGATGATTAAATCTAGCGCTTGCATTGGCCAAGTTAAATTAATCTAGGTTGTCACGTGTTGTGGGTTCAAGCCTATTAGATACAGATAGGTCTTGACAGAGCTGGGTATCATGCGGTAGATGCAGGCTTTTGGTTTGTTTTAGAACTAGTCATCCGGTGGGCTAGAATTCGATTCAATCTGATAGATCCGTTTGTATTTAATTTACTTGTTTCTTCTTCATGGACCCTGAGTCGGCTGGACTGCCGAGCTTGGTTATGCTTCAACTTACAATCAATTCTCGTTTGTTCAAACATGTCTTCTCATGCATGCGTGTTCGGCAATCAATGCTTTATGCACTTTGTCTTCATATTAGCCGAATCAATCATATGCATGATTGGCAGACAGCTTCTATAGCTGTATGTCGTCGTAAGTGGCTTCAGAGCCGTATATACGGAACTGTCTGGTCTCATCCCAAGACGTTCCGATTTTGTATTTAACAGTTTCTTTGTCCCTTGTCAGTTTTCAGGTCAAACTGACTGGCACGCTTCCGGATCTCCAAACCGTGCGGCTGTCCGATTGAAGCCACGCTTTTTGGCTTGCTGTGTGTTAGGCGCAGAGTCACGTTTTGTGTCAACACAACCTTGAACCACATGGTGATGGCCGAGGAACTAGCTGCAGGCACCTTGATCCCTTTGGGCAAGTATCTTTTGGGGGCTGTCTATCACATGATGTGCCAGATCACCATCCAGATGTGCACTCATGGAGAAATTCATTGTGTAAATAGTCCCTGGTGGTTTGTTCAAATGTGGTTGCAGCTGTACATACACCAGATAGTTTCTGTGGACCTTTATGATCTGGGCTTCCCTTCAGTCAATAATATTGAAGATGATTCAGCAAAAGAGAAAGCTTGTCAGACATATGGGGAGGCAGCATCTACTATTATCATTGACATGGACATAGGCCATCTGTTCAAGCTGTTCTTCAAAGGCTTTGACAATGTGATTTGGCTCCCCTATAGAGAGAATGAAAATCTGACACTGCCTTGTAAGTTCAGCTATGAGACTGGCTGCTCAGACAAAGTGTCCATAGAGATCTTTAATTCTTTTATCAAGTCCTATGTTCTGCCAGCAGAATTTCACCATGGGAGATTGCTGCACCCTACTTATGAATTTTACAACCCAAATATGGTGGCCAGGCAATTAGGGTGTGGGCAGTTGCCCCCAAGGCTATTCTTCTCAAAAGCTATAAGGCCCAGGGAGAAAATAGGGGATGAAATAGAGGCCAAGAAAGTTTTTGAGCTTGGATGGGAGCTGCTAGCGTATATGCCTTCCCCTCTTGGATTAATAGATGTTGCCCATCCTCTGTTTGCCTCCTGGTGGCAAGAATGGTGTGCCCACATCTTCAGCACACCAGTGCACCCTCTATGCCAGGATCTGCAGGCTCAATTTGCTTCTGATAGTGAGGTAATTCTCTTGTACCCACAATTTTCCTAACCATTGGATTTATTCCTGATTTTAACACTTTGTCATTCATAGGATATTGAGCCTATTCCTCCTTCTCAAGTGGCTCAGTACTACCAGGCTAGGCCTATTCCTGCTTTGGGGTTTAATGCCTCCACTTTGGCAGCCTTTATGAAAACTCCTTCTCAACCTTTAAGAGGAGAAAGCAAAATGAAAGCCACTGCCGAATCAAGCAAGGATGTTGCTGTGCCTAGGAGGACAAGATCTAAGAAAGCTAAACTGTCTCCTAAGGTATACTTTTGTCAATCTTTATTTTGACAATAATCATGCTTATTTTTCTTTTGTTTGCAGCCACAGGTCAGACTTTCAAGATCAGCCAATGCTTCAACAACCATTGAGATCCCCCTTTAGGCCTCTGCTGGAGATGCAGAAATCCAAGAAACCACTGGCCACATTGGTATTATTTCCTCAGTTGATTGTTTCCTCTCTTTGCACCAGATGAACTAAATAGTTCTCACATTTTGCTGCTTTGTAATTTTAGAAACAGATCAACTTTTGAACAGGACGGTAGAAGAATCCTCCCCTCATGCTTCTGCTGACAGTGCAGAAATTCATGGAGCCATTGGTCATATTGGTAATAATTTTCTTCACATATTCTTTTTCTCCCTTCTGCCAGACTTACTGTTGGTATTTTTAACTGCACTCCATTAAATAAGATTGAAGTAGGATTATCCGCAAGCGCACAGATATCATACCAGTATCACATTTTACCCGAAGGTTTTAAATATCGTATCAGCAGGGAACAGTTGTGATGATGACAACGTCTATAGACTTAACCCTACAATTAGGCTAGATCATATCAAGAAAAAGGAAATAGCTATTGCACTCTAGTTCCAATAACCGGTAAACTTTGTATAATATCGTCTTATCGGACAAGTGACCTGAATAGGAGAAGAAACAGAGTAATCTATCTACCAGACACCTATAAGCCTATCAGTCCTATCAATGGGAAGTGGACTACAGAGGATTCAACGTAGCTATAAAGTCACCTACGCGAGCTACCACTATCCGGCTGATCAGGGGACATTCACAAGTAAATCTAGCCTAGGCACCACGCCTACACTATGAAATACAACTCTAACCTACAACGTCCTATAGATCAAAGTACTCAATACGAGATGTGAACCAAAGAACGAATAAAAACAAATTGCTTACTTGAATCGGAATGGTAAATACAAAAGTACCCCAGAACGCAGCTCCGGGCGAGGAAGCTGAATCCAGAAGAATACAGCCACGAAGAAGCGCCGACAGGCCGGAGCTCCTCTAGAATCTCTACTCCTCTACTCAATCTCTCTAATCTCTAAACAAAACTAGATCTAGAAGAACTAGTCTCTCTTAATTGCTACAACTAGATGAACTAAAACTAGATGAACTAGACTAGATCAACTAGAGGGACCCTAACCCTAATTATGTAGAGAATATGAAGCACCGGGGTGTAGAATGCCTCTTGGGGGGAGCCTTGGGCGTCATTATATAGGCCGAGGTGGAGTAGGGGGCAAGGAACCGCCACGTCAGCGATCCGCGTCTTCATCTCATGTGCACCGTCGGATCAAACCGACCTAAATTCAACGTAGGGATGGCTTGATTGGACTCCAAGCAACCGTGGGAGGAAGATTCCGAGGCGGCGGCAACCAACCCTAGGCGCCGACCGCCCTGAGGTGGGGCCGGCCCGGCCCCCCGGGCTCATTGTGCCCCCGGCTGCTTGGTGTCTTCTAGACCCTTCCCGAGTCCTCTAGCGATGTTGCTCCGACGTGGATCAATTTCATGATAATTATGCGCAATAATCCCCTTTTTCTGCTTTTCTAAAAATCACCCCTGGAAAATATAGAATATGCAAAACTCATGGAATTTATCAGATAAAACCCTAGACTAGTGAGTTTTTATGTTCTCCCTCGGGTATAATGTCCTAGTAAAAGTTGACGCTAACGAGTGTCAACACTTACCGACTGCACTCTGCATCTCATCACTTACTCTCAGATGATTTTTTGGATGAGATAGCAGAAGGATCATCTCCTCACCAAGCTTCAAGCTCATCATCCCTAGGCATCCAATTAAGCCCTCAACCAAGCCAGGTTAGGATTCAACCTAAAGAAGACTCTGTTCAAAAGGTAATACTTCACCTCATTGGTTTCTTTAACAACTTTGGCCAATTGGCTAATGATTTTCCTTCCTTTAAGGATGACGTCAAGCCGACTGTCAGCTACTCTTTCACAGTTGAAGAGTACATCAATGAGGGAGGTGAAGAAGCTACATCTCAGTAGAGGTTATCAGCAGAGAACCAGGCTCGGCTAAAGGAAATAACCCTTCTACTAGCCAAGGACATCAATATTCTAGTCCAAGATGCAGATCAGATAAGGGACCTTGTTGAACTCATTGATCAAGAAATTCCCCCAATTCTCAAGGTCCCCCTAGAATCTGTAACTCAACTTGATGACCATGTTGGTAAGGTCAGGAGAGCAAATAAGAACATAGCCTCCATAACTGCTCCGCAAAGTGACAATCTGATAAAGAAGCAACAAGCCAAAGAGCTGCATTCTCAGATTCAGGCTGCTAAACAATCCCTGGCAACTTTAGAGCCTGAACTGGAAACTATGGAGGAGGAGAAGGCTAGGCTAGAAGCTCAATTGGTTCAGTTGAATGCCAAAATCCAGTCCCACAAAGATAAAATTGCCAATTTGCCGAACTCCATAGATGCAGCCAAAACAAAGATAGCATCTTTCATCAAGGAGAATCAGCAGATCAAAACCAGGCTTACCAGAATCCAAAGCTCTAAGGATGATGACAAGAAGGTGCTAGAGGAAGTTAGCCGAATTAGGAATGATGCCATAGATGCAATCAAACTGTTCCTAGGCAATTGAAGCGCTGGCTTGTAATGTACTCATATGTATCATACTGTATTCCTGAGCAATTGCATTCCTTGTTATGTTTCGGTCTTTTCATCTCTGTCTGATTGATGACATAGCTGATCGCTTCAAGCTTCCCGATTAGAAGGATAGGCGACCGCCTCAGGCTTCCCGATTAGGAGAATAGCTGATTCTGTTCGAACCATCATTCTTTGATTTAGCCGAGCCTGGCCCAGTCCGGTAACGGCCCAAAAGGAGTAAACCCTACTTTGTCGCTTAGGATACCCTGAGACATACGCCATAATCTCCACTTCGGCTTATAAATAAACCCCCTCTTCAGTTTTTATCATCATCCTCAATCATACACTTCTATCGCCGTCTCTTCACTTCTCTGTTCAAATCAAACCAGAAGGATTTAGAGCACCAATGGCGAGTGGCGATGACCGTGGCAAGCGTCCTGCCGAGGGAGAGGCAGAGGGAAGCCGAGCACCGCGCCGTCAGCGCCACGGGTGAGAATCAATCGGTTGCTTCTTTGCGGTTCATACTTCGGGTTCCTCTCTCCTAATCTCGATTTCTTTCATCTACTCAGGGCGAGGGTCATTACTGGCCAGTACCACCTCCTCCCTCCAATGGTGGTAACTCAACCGGGCACCTCGAACCAGCCGGTCCCTATCTTCAGTTCCTCCGGTTCGTCGAGCTCGTCGGAGTCCGACAACTCCTACAATGCCAACCCCTGGGGTCCGGCGGAATCGGAGGGAGAGGACCCTCTGTACGTCCACGAGGAGGCGCTCAGGTTCCGTAAGGAGAGGGACAAAGCCCAGAACAAGCTGGGCGATGTCTCCAAGCAGTTCGGCATCGCGCAAGCCAAATGGGAGGATCAGCGCAAGCAGCTCTGCGACGCCATCACTGGTTCGACATCTCTGCACAAATTTGTTCTCTCTCAATCCTCTTCGTGTGTTGATTTGCTTTCCTTGCTCAGCGCTTTCGGTAGAGAATGAGCATCTGAAGGCGGCGGCGAACAGGGCAGCCGACAAGGTGAATGCCTAGGGGGAGACTGCCGAGGCACGCCTGGATGCTGTGGATGGCCATGTTGATCAGACCGTCATCCTAGGCGTGCACCTCGGCGCGTCCCTTGGTCTGGTGGCGATGTCCTCCTGGACTGGCGAGGACTACTCAGTCTAGGCCGTTGGTTTTGCTGGTGGCCCTCCTCATGAGATTGAGGACATCAATGAGCGTTTGGAGCAGTATGAAGATCATGCTGGTGCTCTCACTGAATCCACCAATCCCCAATCTGTTCTCAATAAGTTATTCCAAGAGTAGTCTGTAATTAGGGATTGGATGTAAATAATGAAATCATCTCTTGAATATGTACTTGTTTATGACTCCTATGTTTAATGCCAAACAGATGCTTTCAGTGTTTTCTGAATCAAAACAAGTCTGAATGATGTTTCCTGAATGCAGTGATGTCACTTTAGTCGATTAGATCTTAGGCTTGCGTTGCAAATGATTTGACGTGTCACTCAGTATTGTCATTCAAGGCTTCATCTTTCTCTTCTCCCGATAAACCAACCAGATAGAATGCTAAAGTCAATTTCAATCCATTCGGCTATTTTTGTACTAAAGGCGATATAAACTGTATCGGCTATTTGCCAGCTTCATAATTTTAGCTAAAGGCAACGTTGTTTCATCGGCTGTTTGATTTCAAACTCCCTTTATGAACCAACTTCAACATTGGGGTAGTATCTTTTAAGATATCATCCATTGATAGCTCTGGCAAATTCTTCTCCAAACAAAGTCTTCAAAATATATGCATTGCCAGGCACACATTTATCTACCCGAAAAGGACCTTTCCAATTCGGAGACCATTTGCCGAATGCTTTATCTTTTGATCCAATCGGTCGTAGTATAGTCTTCCAAACTAGATCACCTTCTGCAAATTACTTCACTCAAACTTTCTTGTTATAATACTTGACAACACGTATTTTGTTTTTCTCAATGTTTTCCAGTGCCTTGAGACGAATCTGATGCAAATCTTCTAACTTGTCTATCATCAAATTTGTATAATCTTCTTTTCCTAAATCTTTTTGTAACATAAATCGTCTTGATCCCGACTGCAACTCCCATGGTAAAACAGCATGATGCCCATAAACCAACTCATAGGGAGATGTTTAAGTCGACCCATAACAAGCCATTCGGTAAGCCCATAACGCTTCATTAAGAACCAAATGCCATCTTTTTGGTTTCTCATCAATCTTCTTTTGAATGATCTTGATCATAATCTTATTTGATGCTTCTGCTTGACCATTGGCTTGTGCATAATAAGAGAAAGAATTATACAACTTAATTCCCATGTCTTCAGTAAAGTCACAAAACTCTGAAGAAGTAAACTGAGTCCCTTGATCAGTCGTTATAGTTTGAGGGATCCCAAACCTATAAATTATATGCTCTTTAACAAAACTGATCATATTTTCTAACGTGACCTTCTTCAACAGAATAGCCTCAACCCACTTAGTAAAATAATCCGTGGCCAAGAGCATAAACTTATGTCCTTTGTTCAAAGGAGGATGAATTTGACCAATTAAATCTATACCCCATCCTCTAAATGGCCAAGGTTTGACTATTGGGTTCATAGCAGATGCCGGAGCCTTTTGAATATTGCTAAATTTTTGACAATCCTGACATCCCTTATAATATTCAAAGCAATCCTCCAGCATGGTTGGCCAAAAATAACCAGTTCTCCTAATTATCCACTTCATTCGGTAAGCTGATTGATGTGCACCACATAGTCCTTCGTACACTTCATACATCACCTTTCCGGCCTCTTCTTGACTTAAGCATTTAAGCATCACTCTATCTATAGATTTATAATATAATTGATCATCAAGAAGCACGAACTTGAGGGCTTTATACCTGAGCTTTCGGAAAACTTTCTGTGATGGATTTCTTAAATAACCGGTGATCTCGCACCTCCAATCATCAACCTCTTGATCGGCATCTGAAGCATCTTTATCTATAGTGAGAACTTCTTGATTTTCACGATATCCAGAAGCAGCTTGAGCTAATTTATTTGCTTCTTCATTGTGCCCCCTAGGAATATGATGCAAGGTTGCCACTCGAAAGCTTTTCAAAAGTTCCCAGCACTCTTCATAATACTCTCTTAACACATCATTCTTGCATTCATATTGGCCAGTCAATTGGTTAATTACCAGTTCAGGATCTCCAAAGATTTTAACAGCAACAGCTTTTATCTCTAAAAAAAAGCCGAAGCTGTCTAAGCAACGCTTCATACTCCGCTTGATTGTTAGTAACATGAAATTCAATGGGAATAGCATACTCAAAAGTTACTCTTTGTGGAGAAATTAAGAGAATACCAAAGCACCACCACCTTTGCTACAGGATGAACCATCGAAGAATAAAGCCCAGGGCACAATGCTTATCATCTCAATAGAAAGATCACGATGTTGTGTAATAAAATCAGCAATAATTTGACCCTTTACCGCTTTCGTTGATTCATATTTTAAATCAAACTCTGATAAAGCAAAAACCCACTTGCCAATTCTCCCATTCAAAATTGGCATCAATAGCATATGCTTTATTACGTCAAACTTAGAGATTATCACGCATTCGGCATTTAACAGGTAGTGCCAAAATTTGGTACATGAGTAATACACACACAAGCAAAGTTTCTCTATAGACGAATATCTTGTTTCTGGATCTAACAGTTTTCGGCTAAGATAAGCTATTACCCTCTCCTTTCCTTCAAACTCTTGCATGAGGGCCGATCCTATTGTTAGACCATCGGCCGCCAACTTGAAAGGCTTGTCAAGTTGTGGAGGTACCAGCACCGGTGGCGCCTTCATGTACTCTTTAATCTCATCGAAAGCCTTTTGTTGTACGTCACCCCATATAAATTCTTGATCTTTCTTGAGCTTCAAAAGTGGAGAAAAAGGCAAGACTCTTTCTGATAGATTGGATATAAATCTTCTAACAAAATTAATCTTGCCAAGTAATGATTGTAACTCCATGAGATTAGTTGGAGGGACAACTTTATCTATCGCTTCCATGCTCTTTTTCCTGACTTCAATCCCTCCTTTATAGACAAGAAATCCCAAAAACTCACCAGTCGAGACTCCGAAAGCACATTTATTTGGATTCATCTTCAAACCATGTCTTCTAGTACACTCCAGAGTCTTCCTCAAATCGGCTAAATGCTCTTCATGGTTTCTGGACTTGACCACCACGTCATCGATATAAATCTCTACGACTTTGCCAATCAACTCATGAAAGATGTAATTCATAGCTCGTTGATAAGTTGCACCGGCATTCTTTAACCCGAATGTCATGACAATCCATTCAAATAAACCAATATGACCAGGGCACCTAAAGGCTGTCTTTGAGATATCTTCTATTGCCATAAAGATCTGATTATATCCAGCATTTCCATCCATAAAGCTAATGACCTCATATCCAGCTGCTGCATCTACTAGCAAATCGGCAACTGGCATTGGGTACCCATCCATCGGGGTAGCCTTATTAAGGTTTCTGAAATCTATGCATACCCTCATCTTCCCATTCTTCTTGTATACAGGAACAATATTTGAAATCCACTCTGCATATCTACATGGCCGAATGAAATTTGCTTCCAACAATCTTTTGATCTCTTTCTTCACGTCGGCCAATACCTTCTCTTTATAAATCTTCCATGGATGTTGTTTGTAAGGACGATATCCAGACTTAATAGGTAATCGATGTTTAACAATAGAACGATCCAATCCGGACATCTCTGTATAATCCCAAGTGAAGCAATCTTTAAACTCTTTTAAAAGGTCTATCAATTGTGATCTATACTCTAGATTCAAACTTGCACTAATGTACATCGGCCTTGGCTTAGTATCATCACCAACATCTATTTCTTCTAACTTGTCGGTCGACGTAAAACCATGCCTCAGCTTTCCTTTGTTACCATCGATTGGATTACCCATTAAAAGTTACTGTGAGAGTCGACTGCTTAGATCGGCTGTTGGTCCCTATTGAAGACATTCACAGGACCTTCTCCCCACACTTTGCTGGAAAAACAATCAATGCCATCATATTCCCAATAAGCGGGCTCCGAAGCAGCAACACTTACGAAATCATCAGTGTGAACAACCTCAATGTCGTCTCCAACCCACTGAATAAAAATTTGGTGCATGGTTGAAGAGATGCAACAATTGGCATGAATCCAGTCCCTTCCCAAAAACAGACTGTATGCCCTTTGCCATCAATGACAAAGAAGGTAGTGATCAAAGTCTTTGATCCAATCATCAACTCAATATGTACAGCCCCTCGAGTGTCAGAAGGATTGCTGGCAAAATCTCTGAGAATCATTTCGGTCTTCAGCAAGTCTTCACTTGTCATCCCAAGCTTCCTGAAGGTAGTATACGGCATGATATTGATAGCAGCCCCTCTATCAACAAACATCTTGGTCAGAGGCTTGCCGTTGACATATCCTTTCAGGTAAAGTGGCTTCAAATGGTGATATTTGGCTGGCTTGTCGAAAGTTGCCTGTTGTGTCAATACAAGCTGGACCATCAAATCTTGAAACTCACTCTCATCAAAATCGGAATACACTTCTTCCTGGACATTTTGGTTTTCAAGGGCTATAAATTTTGATGGGAGGAAGAAAGACATACACGCATCACCCGAAGGTCCATGCTCATCAGGTTTCTTTTTAGGACGCCATATTGGCTTCTCACCAGCATCTGCTTGTTTTAGTTCTTTGTTTCTTAAACACTGGACTCTCCTCTTTTGACTCTTTCTCAACCCTGGAGGGCACCACTGCCTTTTTTGCCAGACGTATTCATGGGGATCTTCCTCTCCATTGTATCCTTTATAACGAGCCCAATGTTGATCTGCAAACCTCTTTCTTGGTTGATTTCAAAACTGTCTATTTTTAGGCGCCGATCGTCCTCAAGAAACTACATTCCAAGTCTTTCATGGACTGGACGGTGGTTGACTCGAGACTACCTGTACCCAAAATACTGATCACTGCATTTAGGGCAATTATTTCTAGCAGGCAACTTCAAGCCATCATTCCAGCAATGCTTAAAGAATGAACAACCCCAATGAGACTACTCCATTTCTCTCATGTGCTCTTCTTGCTCTCTATGATACACCTCTTCTTTGTATCTTCGTCGTTCTTCTATAAACCTTTGCTTTTTATAGTATTCCCTTTCTTGTTGCCTTTGCTACTTGTTCAGCAGAATATGTGATGTTACCTTAGGCTTGGAACTTTCACCTCTTTCGGTTCGGCTATTCTTGAACCAAACTTTTTGCTTCAGCTCTTCACTTAAGATTTGCTGATCAGGGTCGACAGTACCATTCTTCTTAGCTCTGTCGGAGGTTAACACCTTCACCTTGCCTTTACCCTTAGGATCGTCTGCCGAGACCATATTCATAGAGAAAGAGATCATGTTTTGTGGAAACGGCTGACCATCAACCTTCATTTTGCCATCGAACTTTAGGTGACCCTCTTGTATAGCCTTATGAATCGAAACCCTGAACACTCGGCAATCATTGATGGAGTGAGAATTGGTGTTATGATAGCCACAATACTTCTTGTCTTTCACTCCTTTGGGGCGCAGCATAGGATGTCCGTCTGGCAGTTTGATGCGTCCTTCCCTTACTAACAGATCGAAGAACTTGTCTGACTTAGAGACGTCAAAGTCATAAGTTCCTTTTTGTTGCCTCAATCAGCATTGGCTAACTTGAGTAGGCTCCTTTGCCCAAGTCAGTTCAGCTACAGCTATCTCATCATCATCATCATCATACTCATCTGCTTCCTCCAGAAAACTTTGATACATTTCACTAGCAACATTTCCCTTTTGAAAGCGGTTATCTCTCTTGAACCCCTGAGATTGATTACTCATGGCAGTCAACCGTTGTGAAAGTTGACCAAGATCATCAAACTCCATGCCGAACAACTTTTCTCTGACATTCGGCTGCATGCCTGCTATCGCCATTCCTGGCAACTGATCATCTGGTAAATTCAGAGAATAACAGAGGTTCTTAGTTTCTCTAAACCTGTGAAGATACTCCTGTGGCGTTTCATTGGCTCTCTATCTCAGACTCATGAGGTCAACCAGCTTCTTCTCATTAGTATCTATGAAGAAATATGCATGAAACTTCTGTTCCAATTCTGCCCACGTACCAATGGAATGGACCAGCAGGGAGGTGAACCATGTGAAAGCTGGCCCTATGAGAGACAAAGAGAAATACCGAATCCTCCAAGCTTCATCTGTTGAAGCTTTCCTAAGCTGCATCAAGAACCGACTGATGTGCTCTATGGTACTAGTATCATCTTGGCCAGAAAATTTGGTCAAATCTGTCGGAGGTTTCACTCTTGGAGGAAGTGCCACTCTATTGTACCATTCTAGATAAAGAGACTTGTACGAATAGTATTGATTCTTCGGCTTTAGGCCGAATTGATTCTGCATCATATCAGCCATCCTATGCATGATGACATCAACATCTGTCTTTGGAGCTTCACGTGTTTGTCTCTCAGAAGGTATCCCTGATGCACTCCTATATCCTGGATTCGATAAAGCATCTAGAGCAGTATAATCAGTAAATTCCTGATATCCATCTCCATACATGTTTCTTTGCAACCTGTTTGATGCTGGAGACACTTTGAAAGCTGACTGTGGCACATCTTCTATCGTACCAAATGTCACCTAACCATAGGTAGGAGGCTGCTGTTTCTCATTAGGGACTGGTCCATCTTTGTTTGAACCAGATGCTCCGTCATCTCCAGCAGGCTTTTCTTGGTACTTTAGCGGATTGAAAAGTGTTGGTCCTCGGATGGGGCCTGCATTTTCTTTAAAATACTTATCAGTCGTAGGGCTGAAAGTACTAACCATAATTGCACGAAAGGTGTTCAAGAAAGCTGTGTTATGATTTGTAATAGTTTCTCCCAGAGCTTTGTGAACCAACTTTGACACCTTTTGAGCCTCTTCTTCTTCAGTGCAATCAGATTGATGTGGAAGAAGAACCCTTGGCAACGATTGCTTCTAGAAGACCTTATTGCTTTTGTTCTTGGAGAAGGACATCAAACACTTATGCTGAAACTGATCACATGTTTGTTGCACCAGCTCCCTTGAATTCTCCAGCAATTCATCCAAAGTCACATCCAGAACGTGATTGTTGTTGATTTCAGACATCTTGAACAACAGGTCCCACTAGGCGTGCCAAAAAGTGTGTTGACACAAAATGCGACGCACCGTGCCTAACACACAGCAAGCCGGAAAGCGTGGCTTCAATCGGATGCCCGGACAGTTTGGAGATCCAGAAGCGTGCCAGTCAGTTTGACTTGAAAACTGACAAGGGATAAAAGATTGTTAAATACAAAATCGGAACGTGCCGGATGAGACCGCACAGTTCGTATATATGGCCCCCCGGTTACTTACTTACGACGACATATAGCTATAGAAGCTATCTGCCAATCATGCATATGATTCATTCGGCTAATATGAAGACAAAACTCGTAAAGCATAAATTGCTGAACGCGCATGCATGAGAAGACATGTTTGAACAAGTAAAAGTTATCTACAAATTGAAGCATAACCAAGCTCGGGGTCCATGAAGAAGGAACATACAAGCTAGTACGAGTAAACCAATCAAGAACTTGTATCTGCCGCACGATACCTAATCCTATCAAAGTCTAAACATTCCTAACGTGCAAGAACCCGCAACATATAATAATCTAGATTGATCTTATTCGGCTAAGTAGGCATATGATCTATTTATCATGGGAATAAAAGAATAAGAACATTAGAAGACAGATAGATCTATAAAAGTAAAGAGCCAAAACTAACCAATCTAGATTGGGCAAAAGAGTGTTACAAATATATAAAACATTAAAGATATGCAACACGCGATAACTTAATGAATCTACTAGATCTTGCCAAGTCTAATAGAGCCGATAACTATCTTGCTTCGCTAAGCTATCAAGCGGACGCCTGCCGCACGGCATCTAGTCGAGATAAACAAAGCATAAGCAAAGAATTCTTGATCATCAAGCAGACGCCTGCCACACGGCCATCCAGTCGAGATAAACAATACTACTTGCATCAAGGTCTAAATCCACCGTATGATACTAGACATGATAGCAAGGTTGCCGGTACTTACGAAGGTCGATGGATTGGTAGCTCCTCTCGAAGAACTCGATGACACGACAAAGGGACTCGAAACTTGGCACGGGCCGGTTGTGTTGATTTGATTGTGAATATTCTTTACAATGGTCAAGGGTTTATAATTATACCCTGGACATAACATGAATCCTAAGAGATTACGATTACACAATATATTAAAGGTAACTAAAAAATATGGCGATTCTTTAGCTATGGTCTTTCTCGGAGTCCTTGATCATTACGCTTCTCGCTTTCTATTCGGCTTCTCGCTTGCCACCTTTTACTTCCCGAATAGAGTAACCGCCTTCAAGGATAGCCGACCACACGAATGCTTACCGAATCGCCCAGAGTCAGCCGACCGCATTGGACACCTGCCGAATTGTCTAGAGCCAGCCGAATGGATGCTTGTTGAATGCTCCTGAATACTTGCTTCTCGCGAGCCTGCCATGTACTGGTCCACCTGTCATATTCTCGGTCTTTTACCAAAATCCAATGTTAACACAGACATGCAGCCAAATGTTAGAGAGAAGCTATTTGGCATGGAATTTGATGACCTTGGTCAAATTTCACAGCGACTGGCTGCTACGAGTAATCAAGCTCAGGAGTTCAAGAGAGAGAACCGCTTCCAAAAAGGCAATATTGCTAGTGAAATGTACTAAAGTTTCCTAGAAGAAGCGGCTGAGTATGATGATGATGATGAGATAGTTGCAGCTGAACTGACTTGGGCAAAAGAGCCTACTCAAATTAGCCAATGCTGGTTGAGGCAACAAAAAGGGACTTATGGTTTTGATGTCTCTAAATCAGACAAGCTCTTTGATCTGTTAGTGAGAGGACGCATCAAGCTGCCAGACGGACATCCTATGCTGCGCCCTGAAACAGTAAAAGACAAAAAGTACTATGGTTACCACAACTCCAACTCTCATTCTATCAATGATTGCCGAGTGTTCAGAGTATGAATTCAGAAGGCCATTCAGGAAGGACATTTGAAGTTTGATGGCAAAATAAAGGTTGATGGACAGCCTTTTCCCTAGAATATGTTTTCTTTCTCCATGAACATGGTGTCTGCAAATGATCCTAAAGGTAAAGGCAAGGTGAAAGTGTTAACCTCTGATAGAGTAAAGAAGAACAGTACTGTCGACCCTAATTAGCAAATCACAAGTGAAGAGCTGAAGCAAAAGGTTCGGTTCAAGAATAGCCGAACTGAAAGGGGTGAGACTTCTAAGCCTAGGGGGACATCACGTATTCTTCTGAACAAATAGCAAAGGTAGCAAGAGAGAGAGTACTATGAAGAACAAAGGTTTATAGAAGAACACCAGAGATATGAAGAAGTGTATCGTAGAGAGCAAGAAGAGCACATGAGAGAGATGGAGCAGTCTCATTAGGGGTGTTCATTCTTTAAGCATTGTTGGAATGAAGGCTTGAAGTTGTCTGCTAGAAACAATTGCCCTGAATGCAGTGATCAATATTTTGGGTACAAGAAATCTCAAGTCAATCGCCGTCCGGTCCATGAGAGACTTGGAACACAGCTTTCTGAGGACGATCGGCGCTTAAAAATAGACAGTTTTGAGAATCAGTAAAGAAAGAGGTTTGCAGATCAACATTGGACTCATTGTAAGGGATATAACAGAGAAGAAGGTCCCCATGAATATGTGTGGCAGAGAGGACAATGGTGCCCTCCGGGACTGAGAAAGAGCCAAAAGAAAAGAGTTCAGCGTTTGAGGAACAAGGAGCTGGAACAAGCAGCTGTGGAGGATAAGCGGGCATGGCGCCCTAAAAAGAAACCTGATGGGCATGGTCCTTCAAGTGATGCATGCATGACTTTCTTCCTCCCATCAGAATTCATAGCTCCTAAGAACCAGGATGTCTAGGAAGAAGTGTGTTCTGATTTTGATGAAAATGAGTTTCAAGATTTGATGGCCCAGCTTATCTTGACACAGCAGGCGGTTTTTGATAAACCGACCAAGTATCGTCATTTGAAGCCACTTTATCTGAATGGATACATCAATGGCAAGCCTCTGACTAAAATATTTGTTAATGGTGGGGCTGCTATTAATATCATGCCATATACTACCTTCAGAAAGCTTGGAATGACAAATAAAGACTTGTTAAAAACTGATATGGTTCTCAGAGATTTTACTGGCAATCCTTCTGACACTCGGGGAGCCGTGCATGTTGAGTTGATGATTGGGTCAAAGATGTTGATCACTACTTTCTTTATCATCGATGGCAAGGGGGCATACAGTCTATTTCTAGGGAGAGATTGGATCCATGCTAATTGCTGCATTCCTTCAACCATGCACCAGATTCTTATTCAGTGGGTTGGAGATGATATTAAAGTTGTTCACGCTGATGATTCCGTAAGTGTTGCTGCTACGGAGCCACGCTATCGGGAATATGATGGCATTGATCATTTCTCACGGTAAAGTGTGGGGAGAAGGTCCCGTGAATGTCTTCAACGGGGATCAACAAACCGATCCAAGCAATCGGCTCTCACAAAGCAATGTTTAATGGGCAATCCAATCAATGGCAACAAAGGGAAGCTAGGGCGCAGTTTTATGTCGGCCGACAAGTTAGAAGAGATAAATGTTGGTGATGATATTAAGCCAAGGCTGATGTACATTATTGCAAGTTTAAATCCAGAGTATAGATCACAATTGATAGACCTTCTAAAAGAGTTTAAAAATTATTTTGCTTGGGATTACACAGAGATGCCTGGATTTGATCGCACTATTGTTGAACACCGATTACCCATTAAGTCTGAATATCGTCCCTACAAACAACCTCCACGGAAGATTTATAAAGAGGAGGTATTGGCCGATGTGAAAAAAAAAGAAATTGAAAGATTGTTAGAAGCAAACTTTATTCGGCCATGCAGGTATGCGATTGGATTTTAAATATAGTTCCAAAGATACAAGAAGAATGGTAAAATGAGGGTCTCAGATAGACTTTAGAGATCTCAATAAAGCTACCCCGATGGACGGATACCTGATGCCAGTTGCTGATTTGCTGGTAGACGCAGCGGCTAGATATGAGGTTATTAGCTTTATGGATGGCAATGCTGGTTATAACCAGATTTTCATGGCAATAGAAGATATCTCAAGACAGCTTTCAGATGCCCTGGTCATATTAGTTTGTTCGAGTGGATTGTCATGACATTCGGTTTAAAGAATGTCGGCGCAACTTATCAAAGGGCAATGAATTATATCTTCCATGAGTTGATCGGCAAAGTCGTGGAGATCTATATCGATGACATAGTGGTTAAATCCAGAAACCATGAAAAGCATTTAGCCGATTTGAGAAAGACTCTAGAATGCACTAGAAGGCATGGTTTGAAAATGAATCCAAACAAATATGCTTTTGGAGTCTCGGCTGGTGAATTTTTGGGATTCCTAGTCCACAAAGGAGGGATTGAAGTTGGAAAAAAGAGCATGGAAGCGATAGATAAAGTTGTCCCTCCAACCAACCTCACGGAATTACAATCACTGCTTGGCAAGATCAATTTTGTGAGAAGATTTATATCTAATTTGTCAAAAAGAGTTTTGCCTTTCTCTCCATTGTTGAAACTCAAGAAGGATCAAGAGTTTGTATGGGGTGACATACAATAGAAGGCTTTTGACGAAATTAAGGAATACATGAAGGCACCATTGCATCGGGTACCTCCACAACTTGATAAGCCTTTTAAGTTGTATGCGTGGCGGCCGATGGTCTAACAATAGGATCGACCCTCATGCAAGAATTTGAGGCAAAGGAGAGAGCGATAGCTTATCTTAGCCGAAAACTGTTGGATCCAGAATCAAGGTATTCGGCTACGGAGAAACTTTGCTTGTGCATGTATTACTCATGTACCAAATTTTGGCACTACTTGTTAAATGCCGAATGCGTGGTAGTTTCTAGCTTCGATGTAATAAAGCATATGTTGTCAATGCCAATTTTCAATGGAAGGATTGGCAAATGGATTTTAGCTTTGTCGGAGTTTGATTTAAGATATGAATCGGCAAAAGCAGTGAAAGGTCAAGTGATTGCTGGTTTTATTACACAACATCGTGGTCTTTCTATTGAGATAATAAGCATTGTGCCCTGGGCTTTATTCTTCGATGGTTCATCGTGTAGCAAAGGTGGTGGTGCTGGTATTTTCTTGATTTCTCCACAGGGAGTAACCTTTGAATATGCTATTCCCATTGAATTTTATGTTACTAATAATCAAGCAGAGTATGAAGCATTACTTAGAGGGCTTTGGCTTCTTATAGAGGTAAAAGCCGTTGCTATCAAAATCTTTGGGGATTCTGAGCTGGTGATTAACCAATTGACTAGCCAATATGAGTGCAAGAATGATGTATTAAGAGAATATTATGAAGAGTGCCAGGAACTTTTGAAAAGTTTTCAAGTAGTAACCTTGCATCATATCCCTAGGGGGCACAATGAAGAGGCAAATAAGTTAGCTCAATCTACTTCTGGATATCATGAAAATCAAGAAGTTCTCGCTATAGATAAGGGTGTTTTGGATGCTGATCGTGTCGTGAACGATTGGAGATGCGAGATTGCCAGTTATCTAAAAGATCCATCATAGAGAGTTTCCCAAAATCTCAGGTACAAAGCCCTCAAGTTTGTGCTTCTTGATGATCAATTATATTACAAATCTATAGATGGAGTATTGCTTAAGTGCTTGAATCAAGAAGAGGCTAGAAAGATGATGTGTGAAGTGCATGAAGTTTTGTGTGGTGCACATCAATCGGCTTACCGAATAAAGTGGATAATTAGAAGAACTGGTTATTTTTGGCCAACCATGCTAGAGGATTGTTTTGAATATTATAAGGGATGTCATAATTGTCAAAAATTTAGCAATATTCAAAAGGCTCCAAAGTATACGCTATGAACCTAATAATCAAACCTTGGCCATTCGGAGGATGGGGCATAGATTTGATTGGTCAAATTCATCCTCCTTCGAGCAAAGGACATAAATTTATGCTCTTGGCCATAGATTATTTTACCAAGTGGGTTGAAGCTATTCCTTTGAAGGAAGTTACATCAGAGAACATGATCAGTTTTGTTAAGGAACATATAATTTATAGGTTTGGGATCCCTCAAACTATAACGACTGATCAAGGGACTCAATTCACTTCCTCGGAGTTTTGTGATTTTGCCGAAGACATGGGAATTAAGTTGTATAATTCTTCTCCTTATTATGCACAAGCCAATGGCCAAGCAGAAGCATCAAATAAGATCATGATCAAGATCATTCAGAAGAAGATTGATGAGAAGCCAAGAAGATGGCATTTGGTTCTTAATGAAGCATTATGGGCTTACCGAATGGCTTTGACATAGGTCAACTCAAACATCTCCCTATGAATTGGTTTATGGGCATCATCTTTGTTTTGCCATGGGAATTGCAATCGGGGTCAAGGCGAATTATATTCCAAAAGGATTTAGAAAAGGAAGATTATACAAACTTAATGATGGATGAGTTAGAAGATTTGCATTTGGTTCGCCTCAAAGCATTGGAAAATATTGAGAAAAACAAAATACGTGTTGCCAAATATTATAACAAGAAGGTCAGAATAAAGCAATTTGCAGGGGGTGATCTAGTTTGGAAAACTATACTGTCGATTGGAATGAAAGATAGAGCATTCGGCAAATGGTCTTTGAATTGGGAAGGACCTTTTCGGGTAGTGAGATGTGTGCCCGGCAACGCATATATTTTGAAAAACTTTGTTTGGAGAGTAATTTGCCAGAACTATCAATGGACGATTTCTTAAAAAATACTACCCCAGTGTACAAGTGGGTTCATGAGAAAAGTTTAAAATTAGACATAGCCGATGAAGGAACATCGCCTTTAGCTAAAAATTGTGAAGCAAAAATAGCCGGTACATTTCGTATCGCCTTTAGTGCAAAAAATGTCTATGCAATAGCCGAATGGATTACCAAAGGATTTGACTTCACCGTTCTGGTTGGTTGGTTTATTGGGAGAAGAGAAAGGTGAAGCTTTGAATGACAATCTTGAGCGACATGTCACATCGTTTGCAACGCAACTCGGCTAAAGTGACGTCACGCGTTCGGGAAACATTCTTCAAAATTGCATCATCCAAAAAATGCTAAAGACATCTATTCGGCATTCAACAACAAGAATCATGAACAAGCATGTCCTCATAAGATAATTTGATTATTCACATTTAGTCACTAATTACAAACTATTCCTGAAATAACTTATTAAGAACAAACTGAGGATTGGTGGATTCAGCGAGGGCAGCAGCGTGATCTTCATAGTGCTCCAGCCGCTCATTGATGTCATCAATCTCGTGTGGAGGGCCGCCAGCGAAGCCAACGGCCTGGAAGGAGTAGTCCTCGCCGGTCCAGGAGGTCATCGCCGCCAGACCAAGGGACACACCAAGGTGCACACCTTGAATGACGGCCTGATCAACACGGCCGTCCACGGCGTCCAGGTGTGCCTCAGTGGTCTCCCCCTGGGCATTCACCTTGTCGGCCACCCTGTTTGCCGCCTCCTTCAGACGCTCATTCTTCGTGGAAAGTGCTGGACAAGAAAAAATAAGTCAGACATGGAGGAGCTTGAGAAAGGAGTCTATGCTGAAATACCGAACCGGTGATGGCGTCGCAGAGCTGCTTGCGCTGATCCTCCCATTCGGCTTACGCAATGCCGAATTGCTTGGAGACGTCGCCCAGTTCGTTCCGAGCCTCGTCCCTCTCCTTGCGGAACTGGAGCGCCTCCTTGTGGACGTATAGAGGGTCTTCTCGCTCCGACTTCGCTGGACCCCAAGGGTTGGGGTTGTATGAGTTGCCGGACTCAGAGGAGCTCGAGGAGCTTGATGAGCCGGAGACGGGGACGGGCTGGCCTGAAGTGCCTGGTTGGGTCACCACCATCGGAGGAAGCAAATGGTATTGGCTGGTGATGACCCTCGCCCTGAGAAGATAAAGAAATCAAAATCCAGGAAGATGAACAGAAAATATAAATCGCAAGGGGGCAACCGATCGAATCTTACCCATGATGTTGGCGACGCGGTGCTCGGCTCCCTTCTCGCCTCTCCCTTGGCGGGGCATTTGCCACGATCATCACCGCTCGCCATTGGTGCTCTGGAGACTAGACTTCTTTGGATTGGTTTGAGCAGAGAGGCGAAGAGGCGGCGATGAAAAAGCTTGACTGGAGAGGACGATGAAAGCTGAAGGAGGGTCTTATTTATAGGCCAAAGTGGGAGATCGTGGCATTTATCTTGGAGTATCCCAAGCGGCGGAGTAGGGTTTCTCCTTTTTGGGCCGTTACCGGATTGGGCCGGGTTTGGCTAAATCAAAAATTAACGTTTCGAATAGAATCGGCTATTCTCCTAATCGGGAAGCTAAAGGCAAACAGCTATATTATTAATAAAACAGAAATGTAGAAGCCAAAGGATAAAAGAGAATGCAATTGTTTAGAAAATGTAGTATGCTACACGTAAATGTATTACAAGCCGGTATTTCACTCACCTAGGAACAAGTTGATTGCATCTATAGCGTCAGTCCTGATTCAGCTAACCTCATCTATCACTTTCTTGTCATCATCATCAAAACCCGGAATTTTAGTGAGCTTCATCTTGATCTGCTGGTTCTCTTTGATGACAGATGCTATCTTTGTTTTAGCTGCATCTATGGAGCTTGGTAGACTAGCGATTTGATCCTTGTGAGACTGAATTTTTGAATTTAGTTGAGCTAATTGAGCTTCTAGCCTAGCCTTTTCCTCCTCCATGGCTTCCAATTTAGGTTCCAAAGTTGCCAGAGATTGCTTAGCAGCCTGAATCTGAGAATGCAGCTCTTTGGCTTGTTGTTTCCTCATCAAATTATCATTCTATAAAGCAGTTCTGGAGGCTATATTTTTGCTTGCTCTCTTGATCATAGCAAAATTGTCATCAATATGACTTGCAGATTCCAAAGAAGCCTTGAGAGTAGGAGGAATGTCTTGGTCGATAAGCTCAACAAGGTCCCTTATTTGATCTGCATCTTGGACCAGAATGTTTATGTCCCTGGTCAATAGCAGAGCTATCTCCTATAGCCGAGCTTAATTTTTTGATTATAAACTCTGCTGAGATGTAGCTTTTTCACCTCTCTCACTGATATACTCCTCAACGGTGAAGGAGTAGCTGACAGTCAGCTTAATCTCATCCTTAAGAAAAGAAAATTTGTTAGCCGATTGATCAAGTTCACTAAAGAACTCAGTGAAGTAAGGCATTACCTTTTGAGCAGAATCTTCCTCAGTTCAAATTGTGCCCTGGCTTGTTTAAGGGCTTGGCTAGATGCCCAAAGATGATGAGCTTGAAACATGATGAGGGGAGGGTTCTTCTGCCATTCTATCCAAGAGTTAATCTATCTCTAGGAATACCAAGTAGCAGGGTATGAGTATTGTTAAATGCATCTAGTACAAGAAAAAGAGATGATCAACTGAGGGAATGATACCAATGTGGCCAGTGGCTTCCTAGATTTCTACATCTCCAGTAGAGGCCTGAGGAGAGATCTCAATAGTTATTGAAACATTGGCCGGTCTTAGAAATTTAACCTGTGGCTGCAAGCAAAGGGAATAAGAACAGAATTATTGCCAAAATAAGGACTGACAAAGGTGTACCTTAGGAGATAGTTTAGTTTTCTTAGATCTTGTCTTCCTAGGCACAGTGACATCCTTGCTTGATTCAGCAGTAGCTTTCCTTTTATTTTCTTCTCTTGAAGGTGCTGTACCCAAGGCTGCAGGGATTTTCATGAAGGCTACTAAAGTTGGAGCATTAAACCCCAAAGCAGGATTAGGTCCAGCCTGGTAATATTGGGCCACTTGAGAAGGAAGAGCAGGCTCAACATCCTATAAACAATAAAGTATTAAAGTCAAGAATGAGTCTAAAAGCATGAAGATTATAGGTACAAAGAGATTACCTCACTGTCAGAAGCAAATTAAGCCTGAAGATCTTGGCACAGGAGATGCACTGGTATGTTGAAAATATGGGCACGCCATTCTTGCCACCAGGAGGCAAACAAGGGATGAGCAATATCTATCAACCCAAGGGGGGATGGCTCATATGCTGGTAGGTCCCATCCAAGTTCAAAAACTTTCTTGACCTCCATGTCGTCTCCTATTTTCTCTCTAGGCTTTATAATTTTTGAGAAGAATAGCCTTGGGGGCAACTGGCCACATCCTAATTGCCGGGCCACCATGTTTGGATTGTAGAATTCATAGGTAGGGTACAGCAACCTTCCATGATGAAATTCCGCTGGCAGAGTGCATGGCTTGATAAAAGAATTGAAGACCTCTGTGGACACTTGGTCTGAACAGCCAGTTTCATAGCTAAACTTGCAAGGCAGGGTCAGATTTTCATTTTCCCTATAGGGGAGCTAGATCACATTGCCAAAGCCTTTGAAGAAAAGCTTGAATAAGTGGCCAATGTCTATGTCAATGGTGATGGAAGATGCCACCTCTCCATATGTCTGACAAGCTTTTTCCTTCATTGTACCATCATCATCATAGTTAACTAAAGGAAAGCCCAAGTTATGGAGGTCTACAGAGACTATCTGATGTATATATAGCTGCAACCACATCTGAACCAACCACCAGGGACCATTTACACAGTGAATTTCTCCATGCTGATGCATCTGGACAGTAATCTGATACATCATGTGATAAACAGCCCCCAGAAGATACTTGCCCAAAGGGATCAAGGTGCCTGCAACCAATTCCTCGGCCATCACCATGTGATTCAGGGTTGGTTCATTGGATTTGCTATAAAAGATGAATCTACTCAGCCGCATGTTTATGAAAGCTTTATACTCTTTGTCAGCTACAGTACCAGTTGACATGTAGGTTTGGATGTATTTTGTCCACCCACCTCCTGACTTGATTGCCTTCTGGCTGCTGTTGCTCTTGTACTTGGAAGGATATACTGGTTTTGTCATGTTTAGGCCAGTCATCATGAAAATGTCAGCCAGAGTGATAGACATTGGACCATGGCCGAAGATAAAAGCATTAGCAGCATCAGACCAGAAGTGGAAAGCTGCTATCAGGAGGGAGTCATTCCAAGGTGTCTCTGACAAGGATAACTCCAAGCAATGCTGAATATCTTGGGATTCCCAGTGACTACTGCTCTTGTCCTGAATCCTCTGGTACCAATTCCGCCATCCAGTAGTTGGGGGAAACGGCCAAGTTTTGAAAGTGTTCGGCCACTGATTCGCCGGGGTGACTCGGGATTTGAAAGGAATCCTCAAAGTTTCCTTCTCAACAAACTCGATCGGATTGGGATCTCCCATCGGGCCAAGGAAATAAGAGTTGGGGTTTGCTGTATAGGGAATCAAGATCTCATCCTTGTATTCCTTCAAAGAACAATGCAACAAGAAGAAAAGTGAGTTGAAACGGAAACAAAGGATCGATTTGAAAGTTGCTGAACACAGGAAAAACAAGAATTACCTCTAGAACTCTGTCCTGAGTCGCCATTGAAGATTCAAGATGAGTTTGAATTTGAACCAGAGAGTTCGGATTTTGAGCGGCGGCTGCGAGTATGGACAGTGTTGACCTAGACGAGAAAGAACTTGTGGTCAATTTCGGAATAAAGTCACTTTTATCCCAAATTGAGGGGGCATGTGTTAACACTAGATTTTGGTAAAGGTCAAAGATATGACAGGTGGGCCAGTACATATTCAAAAGCATTCGGCAAACATCTCTGTGGGTAGCTATTCCTGGCAATTCGGCAAGTATCTATGCAGTCGGCTGACTCTGGGCGATTCGGCAAATGATCGTGCGGTCGGCTATCTTTGAAAGCGGTGGCTCCATTTGGGAAATAAAAGGTGACAAGTGGAAGCCGGTTGAAAGGAAAAGGCCGTGATAATCAAGGACTCCGAGGAGGATTAGAGCTAAAAGTCTCCATATTTTTAAAGTTTCCTTTCGTGTTTTGTAATCATAATCCTTTAGGACTCATATTCTATCGAGGGTATAAATATAAACCCTCGACCATTGTAAAAGATGTTCACAACCAAATCAATACAATCGGCCCCCGTGCCAAGTTTTGAGTTCTTTGTCGTGTCGTCGAGTTCTTTGAGAGGAGCCATTGATCCATCGACCTCCATAAGTTTCGACAACCTTGTTATCATGTCTAGTATCATGCGGTGGATTTAGATGTGATGCAGGTAGTCTTGTTTGTCTCGACTGGATGGCCGTGCGGCAGGCGTTTGCTTGACAATCAGGAAGTCTTTGCTTATGTTTAGTTTATCTCGACTAGATGGCCGTACGGCAGGCGTTTGCTTGATAGCTTAGCAAAGCAAGATAGTTATCGGCTCCATTAGATTTGGCAAGATCTAATAGATTCATTAAGTTATCACGTGTTGTATGTCTTTAATGTTTTATATATTTGTAACACTCTTTTGCCCAATCTAGATTGGTTAGTTTCGGCTCTTTACTTTTATAGATCTATTTGCTGTCTGATGTTCTTATTCTTGCGTCATCATAATAAATAGATCATATGCTTACATAGCCGAATTAGATTAATCTAGGTTGTTACATGTTGTGGGTTCTTACACGTCAAGTACGTTTAAATCTTATTAGAGCTAAGTGTCGTGCAGCAGATACGAGTTTAATTAGGTTTGCTTGTGCTAACATGTATGTTCCTTCTTCATGGACCCCAAGTCGGCTAGTTTGCCGAGCTTGGTTATGCTTCAACTTTTAGTCAACTTTCACTTGTTCAAACATATCTTCTCATGTATATGTGTTCGGTAATCAATGTTTTATGTGTTTTTATCTTTATATTAACCGAATGAATCATGAGCATGATTGGCAGATAGCTTCTATAGCTGTATGTCGTCGTAAGTGGCTTCAGGGCCGTATATACGGAATTGTCTAGTCTCATCCGGCACGTTCCGATTTTGTATTTAACAATCTTTTGTCCCTTGTCAGTTTTCAGGTCAAACTGACTGGCATGCCTCCGAATCTTCAAACCGCCCAGTCACCCGATTGAAGTCACACAGTGCGTCGCATTTTGTGTCAACAAAACCCTATGTCTACTTTGGTGATCACATTTGCATCCTTTGGTCAATCTTGGCCCTAAGACACTGGGGCATGACAAAGAAGAGCGGATGCAGATCTTATAATGCCTCAAACAAATTATTGATTTTTCCATGATTATCCCTAGTGTGATCTCTAGTTGAGATGGATCTATTATTGAGTCATGGGTGTGTAGATTAGTGATGATAACTTGCCTGGTGTTTGTCTCAGAATTGTGGATGGCATTCTCTTGATCCAGTCTAGATTGGACCTTGGTGATGATGGCGTTGCCCTTGGTGGTCGAGGAATTTCCATAAAGACCCCTCAAATGTATCTGTAGGGAAAAAATTGGGGGTAACTTGATTACCAGATGCCGGCATCACTGTGATTGATCTTTAGGGGAGTGCCCTCCATTGTGGTGTTGAGGACGGATTTGGGTGGTGATGATCAGGCCTTGCCGTTTGCCCGTAGCAAGTTTGTCGATGGCGGTGTCTCCATTATTCTTTGGCTGAATTGGATATGTTGCCGATGGAGAATTGTTGCGCCTATCAAGGAGCTCGATGAACTTCCTCGCCCAACAATCAAGGACCTTGTGGATGTCATCTATGGTGTCCTCTTTGGGATCTGCATGCTCGATTTTGCCCAGGCTAGTGTTGATCATGACGAGGTTCACGCTGATCTTGTCGAGGTTGTTGTTCATGGTGGTGGAGAACTCCTGGAACAGCTCATGGTAGCAACATTGAAGGCCATGGATGCCCAGCGGATCAATCTGGTCTCGTGATACCAGTTGTAACAAGCGCTGCGAGTAGGGTGGTTGGCCGGCTGAGCTAGGATGGTGCTAGGGCAGGAGGGGACGGTGGCTATGGTGGAGGAGGTGGTGGCGGAGTGCGGCTAGGGATTAGGGCGGCGGCGCTGGTGCAAGGAGGAAGAGAAGGGGCGGAAGCTGCAGGGGAAGGAGAAGGAGAAGAGCGGCGTTACGAGAAAGAGACGAGGAGAGATAAGCCTTTCAGCTATTTTCTTACTTAAGATTGAATAGATACGAGTCCCTTTGTATTTATAGTCCAAGAGATTTAGCCTGCAAGCAATCTAATCTAGCCTAATCTACGGCAGCGTGTAATACCCCAGCCCAGGGCTTAGTATGATTAATATGATACTTATACCAATAAGTTACAACTTCTTTTCTGGAAGCTCATCTCAAAAGAACTCCAAAGTTAAGCGTGCTTGGCCTAGAGTAATTTTAAGATGGGTGACCGACCGGAAATTCGTTCCTGGGTGCGCATGAGTGAGGACAAAGTGCGCAGAAAAGACTGGTGTTGGTCTGTGGGGTAATATTGGTCCTATTAAAGCTATCAGATGTAAGCGGGCCCGGCCTCGAGTAGGCGAGATGTTACAAATGGTATTAGAGCCGACTCTAGCGGTTTCACGGGCGCGTGTGTCGCAGTTGCGCAGGCATGATGCGCATGGCTGGTGTGGATCCGTCGTGGTCACACGGCATGGCAGATGCGCTGGCACTGGACACATGGACGTGGCCAAGAGCGGAGGTTCCTGGCCTAGGGTTGATCGATGAGGACGTCGATCTTCTAAGGGGGTGAGGATGTAACACCCCAGCCCAGGGCTTTGTAGGATTAATATGATACTCATACCAATAAGTTGCAACTTATTTTCCAGAAGCTCATTTCAAAAGAACTCCAAGATTAAGCGTGTTTGGCCTGGAGCAATTTCAAGATGGGTGACCGACCGGGAATTTATTTCTAGGTGCGCATGAGTGAGGACAAAGTGCGCAGAAAAGATTGGTGTTAGTCTATGAGGGTAATATTGGTCCTATTAAAGCTATCAGATGCAAGCGGGTCCGGCCTCGAGGAGGCAGGACGTTACACAGCTGTAGCGGCGGCAATGGCGGCGGCTGTACTCTGCACTAGCGGAGCTACGTGGGAGGCCATAGAGGGCCATGCCTCCCCTGCCTCTGTGATTTTCTGAAGCCTCCTGTCCCTGCATGCTTAAGTCTGCAAGTAGCAGTTATTGACCAGTGGCCATGGTAAGCCATGCATGCCCCTACATAGCAATCGTGTAGCATTTCCTCCATCCAGCAAATAAAAAAGCAATTGTGTTGTAATGCTTCCACCGCTCAGCTGTTAGCCTGATACTCCAAGCTTTTTTTTTTTTTTTTTTTTTTTTGCTTCTGTTGCTATACCTATACATCGTTTTGAGTCTTGTTGGTTCTTCTATCTTTTTTCTTTCTGACTTTTCAATTGATAAAATCTACATAGTATGCGTATTAGAAGTGGCTAATTGAGTTATAGTTAATCAAGATCTTATGTTGCGTTTTTAGAAAATTTTTTGTGCTCAACTATTTTGTTGTCAAATGTATTCTGTATATTGTGACTTAATTACAATTACTAAGATTAATTTTTTCACTACTTATGTACATAGAGATTCAATTGATAAATTGAACCTCTCTATGTTTACTTCTGGCTCCGCCACTGGTACTCTAGCCGCATGGGCCTTGGCTCCCCTGAGCGTGCGTGTGACACGCCCCCTGAGCGTGCGTGTGACATGCGATTTATACCATTAGAAAACGTGAACGTTAACCGGAAATTGCATCCCGTCATACTGCCATGCAACACAGGGCCCAGACGATTCCTTTTGTGGCTTTTTAGGTGTGGCAATTTTGGGTAAACATAGGTATTAATCATCCCTTTTTCACAACTGATCTATGTACAGTTAGATGAACAAACACAAAATTGTACATGGTCAGATCAGATTCAGAAGGGAACCATCCGTGGGACATATGTGTTATGGGGAGCAGCAAAAGCTTGAGGTTGCCTGCAAAACTATCCTTTTATCTCTAATTTCTAAACTAAATAAATCTGGAACCAATATCTCAGCTACCTACTGCTTAGTTTACCTTTTTTTTTTAATGCACGTGTCGCATGTATTTATAAGAATAGTTATCATACGCATTGAGGCAAAAATATTATATGTTTTGAGAAGTTAGATTAGATGTTTTATTTCAACTAAAATGATATAATTGCATTTATAAATAAATCTATGGTCATAAGAAAATAGCGTGAATCTAATACGATAGAACTATTATCCTGTCCTAAATTTTTATAATATTTTTCATGATAAGATAGTATAAATTTGAACAAGAAACGAAAATCATTTTCGTCCGTTCGGCATACAGTATTGAACCCTGCAATACTTTTTCCCCGAAAATAAAGAACCCCGCAATAACTTTGAAATTTAGCATTGAAATAAAGAATGTTTTGGTTGCCTGCATTTGGCAACGGCGACGACAGCAGCATCTGGCAAACCCACTGTGTATATCGAAATGGAGCGCCAATCATCATCGGCTCTAAAATGTTCACGGACAATTGCTGTAAGCAAACGAGGAAAGATCATTCTTTATGCTACCACGAGAAAAGAAAGCACAGAGAGAAGTCGAAAATAATATGGACACGAACACAAACCATGCAGATGATCTTCTGGTGACCCAATGGCACAAACTCATAAACAAGAAGGTGTTGGCCACCATAAGCTCAATAGCCAATTAGATTGACCAGGCTAGTGAGATGTAGGAGACTGAGCATGAGAACCTCGACCAGAAATTCCCTATTTCCTTGGTTCCCTAATTCCTTGGAGAGACCATTACGATCATGTTGCTTCACAGCAACTCGTTAGTATCCAGGACTAATCTAGGGCGCAACTATAAATGTTAATTTGTTATGTTAACACTGTCGACCAACATTTTATTTCATGTTTGAAATGGTCCTATTCTCCGTCCCGTGATAGGAAGCATTACTCCTCTTTTCATTCCAAATTCTTCGATAAGACCGATAGGATTGATTCGTCTATGCATTTCTCTTATTACTTTTTTTTCGCAACCGAGTTGTGCCCGTTTTTCATTAAGAGAAAGAGAAAGTTCAGTACACAATCCGACCATGAGGACGAAACCAAGGCGAGCAGCCTCGGATCACGCTGAAGAGGCACCTACAAATTACTAAATTTTAACTAAAACAATTACATATTGCCTGAATTTTGTGACCAAATGGGTAGCGGCGTCACTCAAGCGGTCCTAACAACACGGAGTGCTAGCTCCTTCCTACCATAGAACAGAGCCTGCATAGCCTCCTGCTTGGATGGTGTGAGAGGTAGCTTTAGCATAGCCAGGAACTCATCAAAGGAGGCTTCATCCGGGACCTCCGTCTCCGCCTCGAGGCTAAGCTTTTGCATCATAACTTTTCAAGCCTGCGCTTCCGTTTAGCAGCCCCGAAACTGCTCTTCGCAGCTAGACGCGTGCTCCTTTTGAGAATGAAGTCCTCGTCGTCGTTGCACGGGGCACTGACGATGTGCAGGCGCGGTGTGGATAAGAGCGGCTGCTGGAGCGGCTTCTGGAAGGAGGCGATGAAGTCTTGAACCGGCACGACAGCAGGCACGGAGTCGAAGTCAGCAGCCAAGTGATCAATCTCCACGTTGCGCTCTTTCTCCGCGGTAGCCTCCTGCAGGTTGTCATCGCCGGTGGCGGCACATAGCACCTCAATAGCCGTGTTAGCCTCCACGACTAGATGCTCTAGCACGTGTCGCGCGCGCGGAGATGTTGTCACTGAGTGCCTGGCCCTCCGCGGTGAAGTCGGCGCTCTCCCCCACGCGATGGCGACCGCCTTCTCTATGGCCCGTGCGCGTGCTAGCAGCACCCTCTCCCTAGCGCGCCACCCAGCAGTGGCATCCTTCCAGATAGAGATCAGCGCCCCGACTCACTTGGCAGCCGACCTCAGCTCCGCCTCAGCGTCCAGGAGCAGAACTGGGAGCCGGTCAGACTCGGCGTTGGCGGCCTCCAGCTCGGCCTGCACGTCGAAGAGCCACACCTTGACCTACTTCACCTTTGTGGAGGCCACAGACAGCGCCGCAGTGAGGTCATCCATCGGTTCGGAGCGGCGAGCTCCCTGTTCCTCAGAAGGACGGAGACCTCAACCATGGGGCAGCTAACAGTGACACCCAAAAGTGGCGATGGTGGCAACGTGTTGCTGCAGTGTTGCTGCGGCAACGGTGGCAGCATGGATGAATGCTGCACACAAGGAGGCAATGATGGCGATGTCAATGGTCGTGCTCGGTTTGGCGCAAAGACGTCCCCGACGACGTGCTAGGATGCCTTGGCCCGGCGTGACGATGCATCCTAGGGGCACGTGACCCAGCCCGGCCTCCAAGGACGAGGGCTTGCGCTTGCATGCTAGGCCTGATGGTCGGTTCCCCGACAATGGAGACAACAGGACGGGTAGCGACAAAAAGCGGCAATGTGGTCGTGTGCCAGGGAGTTGAAGCAGAGGCCCACCAACTCCGACGGCACAAGGCGCTGGCGTTTGATGGCCGGTCCACCCTAAGCATGGCGGCGATGGTGGCTCATGACAGTTTGGGACCCGCCGGGCGCCGATGTTGGGCCCTTGATGGGGCACATGCTGGATCGGCGGGCGCTGACAAGGCACCGTGCGCCATAGGCCGAGCCGCTGGTGCATGGGTACCCTAGCCGCCGGCTGCGGACCCAGATGACATTGTCTAGGTACACGCGCGGCTGGTGTTGCCCCTCGGCCGGCCGGTGCACAGGGCCTGCGCCGACGACGTCGCTTTGCCTTGGTGGCCACCGGGCGACTTTCTTCCATGGCAATTGCGCTCAACGCCGCGGGGGGGGCACTAGTGGCGGGGGAGGCAGTGGAGTGGCCTTGAGGCCCTGTGGACTATGTCCAGGTAGAACTTGCGACTAGCTGATGAAGCGATGTTGGCGTCAGAGTTCCTATGCCAATGACGCTGCTTCCCCCTGGCAGCCGCTAGGTGTGTGCCCCTCATGTTGGCTGCGTTCTGCGCTGCAGCCGGAGCCCCCTTGGCGGTGGAGGCGTCGCCTGGAGTGCCTTTCAAGTGGCGTCCAGGTATGAAGGGTGCGTGGCAAAGGCGACATCATCGTCAGAGCTGCCCGCGTTGCGGTCTTCCTCCCAATGTGTAAACTTACCCCTGCTAGCCGACTGGTGGACAGCGGGAAAGAAGGGGGTGGCGTCTGGGGAGAAGGTAACTACTGGTGGTGGTGAGACGCCCACGCATATCCACCGATGGCGTCATCGTCATCCTTGTCATCATCGTCTCCCTCGTCCTCGCCCTCCGTGACATCCTCGATGAGGACCGGCGACTCGTCTTCCAACTGCTGCTCCACCGCCTTGGGCCCTGCTCCATGACGACCTCGCCGCGGTGAGCTGGGCGTCGAGGCCACCGTCTCCGACATACCCGCGGTCGCTAGCAGTGAGATAGCATTGGATCGACGGGGTCTGGCCTCCATCAAGGCCGATGGCGGCATGGCCACTCCAATCCCGGCGAAGGAGGATCCGGGGAGGGGAGGAGAGGTGGAAGTTGAGGGCAGCCCCCCGAGCTGGGCCGCCCGTTGTGGCGCCCGGCCCACGGGTCCGTGCCCGACGTTGGAGGTGGTGGTGGCGTGCCGGTCCGGCGGGGAGCCCGCGGTGCTGGAGCCGAGCGGCGTCGGCAGCCTCATCACGTGCACACCCCCCGCACGCAGAGGGGAGGCGGTGGGGGAAGGAGGTGCCAGTGCCCTAGCGGAGGCCGACGTGAGGGGAGGAGATGACGGATCCTAGTGGGGGCGTGACGGATCTAGGCGAGGGGGAGGCAGGGGCGGGTGCCGACACTGGCGGGCAATCGGCGCCCGGCAAAGCGACAGCTGGGAGGGGGCTAGGGTTGGGGGCTTTTCCCCCTGCAAGTTGTTATTCTTATTACTTTTTTTACCACCAGTGTGGATTGTTTTCGTGATATAGAGTCAGGCTGATTGCATTGGCGATAAGTTTCTTAGGGCGTACATGGGTCCACCTGCAGCAGACCTGAGAGACGGATCAGTGGGAACGCGCAGGGATTACATATTGATGACAGAGGACCCCCAACCCATAAATAAACAGAGGAATACTAGAGGACACACGGCAAGCGAATCGGAGGAAAAGCGGACAGTCTGGACTCTGGGACGAATGGCGGACGCACTAGTACACAAACCATTTCTCTTGACACTAGCGTTTTATTTCTACTAGCAGTTTGGCTTTGAGAACAGCCAGTAGAACTCGGCTCTATTTCTAGAAATACGATTTCTATTGGCGGTTTTCTTAAGGAACCGCCAGTAGAAATCATGACGATTTTCTTAAGGAACCGCCAATATAAATCGTGTATTTTGACTGGCGGATTTCTTAGAAATCATATTTCTACTGGCGGTTCCTTAAGACAACCGCCGGTAGAAATAGTTTGAAATTGATTTTTTGAGTTTTTCAAACTTCCTCGGATGGAGAAACTCCTAAAATAAAAGTTGTAGATCTCAAAAAGTTATAAAACTTTATAGATGACAACTTTTTCATTTGAAACTATCTTTTTATGAAAAACTACATCCAAAATTCTCAAATTTAAAATTTAAATTTTGCAAATGACCTCGGACAGAGAAACTTTCAAATTAAAAGTTGTAGACCTTGAAATTTATAAAAGTTTGTAGTTGACAACTTTTTTATTTGAATTCATTTAGGTCATCAAACACTCAATTTATACTCGGTTTTGTATAATATGTGGGGAAATAAAAAGAAATATGGACACATGTGAGTGTGTGGTGTAGTGGTGGGGGAGAGATCGTGCGAGGCCGAGGTCGCGGGTTCGAAGGCCGGCAACCACGTAGCGTGTGAATTTACGCGAAAAAATGCACAACTTGGGATGGAGATGGCGATTTTAAAAAAAAAATACGCAACTTGGGACGGAGACGGGCGGATGCTTCCCCGATTTTAAAAATATTTTTGCTGTTTTAAAAATATTATTTTGCTATTTTTTCGCGTTTTCTAGGTAGCCTTTTCTATCGACGGTTCCTTAAGTGAACCACCAGTAGAAATCGATTTCTACTAGCGATTCTCAAACAACCGCCCGGTGAAAATGACCTATTTTTACTGGCCTCTCCCACTGGTGGTTGGAAAAAATACCAATAAAAATAGGTTCACAACCAATGCACAGTTGCTTCGATCCTCTACAAAACCAATGCAAGCAGCCGCAGCCGCAGCTGCTGCTGTGGCGTAAAGGTAAAGCCATCTCTAATCAAAACAAAAGGAAGAATAAAAACACCGGAATCTCATTCCGTCACTGGACTTACTTTAGTTCCACGTTTCCGCCTTCCCGCATCTGTTACTTTTTATGCACGCACACAAACCAGAAAAAGTAGCAGCTACTTCCTTTACTGAAGAATAACAACATTGGAATCGCGACCTGTAGCGCGCTTGCGGTGCTATAGTGCTGCTAAGGCTATCCGCAGCGCGTCCGGTATGCGTGTCCGGGATGCGCGGATAGCGCACGAACGAGCTGCAGCGGTGTCTTACATCCCGCCACCTCATCCGGGAAAGCGCGCTCCCTCCGCCAAACTTGGCGTGGTAGCGGGCGTGCGCTACCGCGTGTGGGGCCCGCCGCCCACCACCGTGCAGTGCCTCCCTCTGGCCATCCCCGCCGAGCTCGCTAGTCATCGCGGTCGTGAGAGCCTTCCCCATCGCCGGTCGTCCAAATTGTGAGCTCACCGAGGGCCCACGCACGCTCGCCGGTGCCGCGCGGCTCGACCGCCTGGCCGGAAAGGAGAGCGCCGGAGAGGAGCAGCGCGTCCGTGCTCGACTGCCCGCTTGTCGACCGCCGCAAGGCCGCCGGCCCCGCCCGCGCCTCGGGCGCCAGCGCGCTTCGCCATGGCCGCTGAGGCCTGCCGCGCGTCAAGGAGTCCCGGCCGTTGGAGCTCGCCCACGCCCACGAGCGGCAACCCGCCGCCGCAGGCGGCGGCGCACCCCTGCGCCCATGCGCAGCTTCGCCTGCGCCGGCCACGGTCTCGACGTCCGCCGCCGTGCCGTGTTCCGCCAAAGACGCCGAGGTCCCTGCACCGTCGAGTCCTGGAAGCGCCCCCATCGGGATCCTCGCGCCGCAGCTACCACGCCGCCGAGGAGGACTGCTCGCTACCGTGGCTCCTCGCCGCCCGTTCTGTGCGAGGACAGCACGCGGGACCGGATGCGCCAATGAGGCTAGCCGGAGCGAGGATGCCGGGCGCTGCCCGCCGGGATCCGCTTCGCGCTGAAGCCCTCGCCATCGCCGCAAGCTTGGCGCTCATGGCCGTCGGAGGAGGGAGCAGGGGTGGGGTGGTGCGAAAGGCGGGGAGGAGAAGGGAGCCGGACGAGGAGGAGGAGGTTGGCGGACGCGGGGCGCGCGGCGGCGGGCATCGTTGCCGTTGCCGGAGCAGGGGAGCAGAGGGAGCAATGGGAAAGAGAGAATGGGAGGGAGGGTGGCCGGCAGGGGATTTATAATAAAAAAATATTGACAAGTGGGTCCTATAGTAGATAGAGGGTGATATAGAGTATGGATGGGTGCAGGAGATAACAGTATAGAGGAGAGAAACTTGATGACCAGACTGGAATATTCTTTTTAGAGGATGAATATAGAGGATGATGGATGCGGATAGCCTAACCTCCGCAAGTCAAGTCATGCGCCCCCGGCCCTACTGGTGTGGCTCGCCTGCTGCGTGCGCCCGCTGGCGAGCCAGTGGTGTAGGGGAAGCTCGCAGGCCCGATGGCAGGACAGGTTGGAGAAACGAATGAACGAAATAGCCGGCCATGGAAGGCCTCGCCGGAGAAGGAAAAATGGACAAATATCGGTGACGAGATGGAGGTTGAAGATGATAGTAGTTTGGATATTTCTCATACCTCCACTCTCCTAAAATCTAAGAAATAATTAAAATAATTGGTATGGTGTATCTGGGCAAAGAACCCTAAATTTACAGTGTCTTTGGACAAATTCTCCATTTGGCGGTGTGTGCCAGCCAATTAGACTCGCTTTTTTTATACCCTCTAGCAAAATTTGCCTTAAAATTATGGTCTGTCGTGTGTTAGTGGTGTGCCTCTCCCGCATCGTTCAGTTCCCTTATGGCCTCACCGCCGCCGGCTAAGATGCGGTGGAGGGTCAGGCAACGCGAAGAAAGAAATATGTCTTTTTGGTTTGTTATAGTTAGGAAATGATATTTGTGCGTGGCTACCAAGTAGTAAAGGAAACCTGCTAGGAAGTAAGGTTCAGCAATCTAGAACTCGAAATATAAAATAGATAGGCCACCACCGTTGCAAGTCTGAATGCCGTACAATTCTTTTATTTTTATTTTGTTTTCTTTTCTTAATAGCAAAACACGGGCATTACTGCAATTGAGAGAGCAGATTGTAGGAGGCTAGCCTCATGCCCACAGGCCATGGGGAAAAGGTGTTCCTTTTTCTTCAGTTGCTTAATAGATCACAACGAATTTGTAATTTAGTTGCTTAAAATCTGCCTGAATTTAACCTAGCTGTTTTGGACTCTAAGTTGACGGATCGGATCAAATTCTACAGGTCAGCTTGGGCAAAATCTTGTCCACGGGTAATCCCTGTCATCAAATGGCAAAGGAACGCTTATCAGGGTTGGTCATAGGGTTTATGTTACGTAATCACTCTTCTCAAGCTCCAGCCTGATTCATGGCTATACATTTATGCAAGAACTGCTTGCCTGAGTTAAAAAAAAAAAAAAAACTGTGGTTGACTGTCTAAATTTCAAACATGTTAATTGTTTAAAAAAATTAAAATTATCTTATGACATATTCTCTTCCAATATATGTGGGTTTCGTTTTTTATGCTTACTGCTGGTGCTAATTGTATCACCAAGCTACAAAGTGTTTTCTTCCTCGGAGTCCCACTCATCATCTTTGCAAAGAGCACATGTTTCTTTTCTGCATGGAGATAGGGTTGGAAAAAAAATATTGATTGTTTTAGTTTCGCCTGGAGACAGGAAAAGGTGCCGCCGGAGATGAAGGTATGCATGACGCGTTCCCGATCTAGGTGACGATGAGTGATCTGCCGGGAGTCTTTAAGCCCTTTTAAATAGTTGGATTAGTCTTCTCCTCATATGAGCATTGACCCTGAGTGTTTGAGGTGGATCCGAGTGTATGTTGCAGTTTAGCTCGGGACATGCAAGATGGAGCCTCCACGAGCTGATGCTAGAGGGGTATGGTGGTATGGTGGCTGCCATTATTTTAATGTTTCAAGAAATTACAGATCAATTTAGTCAAAAAGAATTTTAGAAGTTATAATATATATTTCCAATTATATATTTGGTTGTATGGTAATTAGTGGAGTTAATTGAATGTAATTGTTCAAAAAAAAAACATTTTTTTTGTTTTTGAAGATATTTATGTCAACGTTACTAAGAAAGGATTTCCTAAATCATACAATTGGTTTGTAGTGTAATGTGTTGAGCTATAATGGCCAAGGCTTTTGGATCCTATGGTCTAATGTTTAGCCACTATATTTTAATCCGCTTTAACTTTTAAGGCTCTAACCATGCGGTCTAAAGTGTGGTTTAATGTTTAGACCATACATATGAGCTAAAGTATTCTAAAGTTTTAGTCATTGACTTTTGTCAACTAATGGGAATCCAAACAAGTATATAGGGAATCCATCTTTTGGTTGTTTTAGTTTACATATATATATATATTTTAATTCTAACTTGCATGTAATTAAATGTTACCATAGCGTTAGTACGGTAAGGGCAGTATACCAGTGAGAGTAGGAATTTAAATATTGACGTGTCTCACATCTTCTGGACGAGCCAAGATACCTCTTCTCCAAAAAGGTCCGCTTTGGGCTTCGAGGCCCATCTTATCTGTAGAACTGGACGCTAAGAATGTAAAAAAAAAAAAAGTCTACTTTTGCTCTCTTAACTTTTCCTCCCTAAACCTCAAAACCGGATAAATAACCTCTCTCAATTTTTCAAACCATGCGCTTTTCCCCCTGAAGTGGTTTTAACGGTGGTTTTGCTACCGTGATAGTCTTTTTTTTCTTTTTATTTGTTTCGCCAAATTTTTAAAAAAATTATAGTAAATCACAAAAAAATCGTAAAATAGAAAATCCAATTTTGTTTGACTCCACATAAGTAGATCTATATAGTAAATATATAATATGTCATGCTTTGGTTTAAAGTTTTTGCTAATTTTTTTTTTTTTATTTATTTTGGAATTTGAATCTTTAAAAAATCATAGTAAATCATAGAAAAAATCATAAAATGGAAAATTCAATTTTTTTGTCTCCACATGAATAGGTCTACACAGTAAATATATACTATAGTATGCTTTAGTGAAACAAAATAGTTATAGAAGCTACATTTATGAATTATTTTAATTAATTACGTAAAAGCATAGATCGAAAGCTACAGCAAAAAATTTATATTAAAATATATCATATTATATGTTTATTTGTAGATCTACTTATATGGAGTCTAAGAAATTAGATTTTCCATTTTTTTTGATTTTTTTCTGCTATTTACTATGATTTTTCAAAATTTGACCAAAATAAATAAAAAGAAAAAGACTAGCAAAAATTTTGTACTAAAGCATACCATATTATATATTCACTGTGTAGATATACTCATATGAAGTTCAATAAAATTAGATTTTATATTTTATGATTTTTTATGATTTACTATGATTTTTCAAAAATTCAGCCGAAATAAATAAAAAAGAAAAAGATAAAACCACTGTCACTATAGCAAAACCACTATCAAAACCACTCTAGGGAGGAAAAATGCATGGTTTAAAAAGTTGAGAAAGGTTGTTTATCCGGTTTTGAGGTTTGAGGAGGAAAAGTAGACTTTCGCGAAAGTTGAGGGAGCAAAAATAGACTTTTTCCATGTAAAAAAAAGGTTCCTCCTCAATATGACGTCCAAACTATCTATCCTTTACCTTCACACTTTCTGGCCCAATTAAAGAATTGTTAGCCCATGTCGACCCACTTTCTAGCAAATTTGTAAAATCCCAAATCTCTGTCTTGCTGCATCGTCAAGCATACCCAGCTGAGGCAGAAACAGAGAGGGAACTCTCCATACGACAGCATAGGACAGCTGCCCCACCTACCGCCGGCGACGACCCCCATCCCTTCCTCCAACCTGTCTTACAGCCATGCAGGCGCCGGCGGCATGACCCGCGTGAGAAACAGAGGTCCATGTCCGCAGGGCGGACTGCGGCTGCCGTGGGTGTGGGCCGTGGCCAGAGGCCCAACACATGACGCAATCCAAAATAATAGTCCACCCAGCCCATAAACAGAGGACTAGAGGACACACGGCAAGCGGATCGGAGGAACAGCGGACAGTCTGGACGAACGGCAGACGTACACAGGCTGGATTTTTTTTTTTTTGTCGAACACGACTTCGCGTGTCTTTTATATTAAGAAGAAGAAAGAGTTGAGACCGGCGAACACAACACAACACGACCACAGAGAGACAACACGACCACAAAGAGAATGGCCACACACGACACGACACAAACAACAAGGAAAACGATTACAAAAGCAAGAAAGAGAGGGCCTCCCCGCCAACCCAAACAACAAGAGCTCAATGACCGAGACTCAGGAGCCGCTAAGCGCGACATTGGTGGTCGGAGCGAAGACCACAACGACGGCGCAAGCATAAAGCGTCAACATCCAAGCTCGAGCCAAAGCGAACGCGGAGCGAAACTCACGCAACAATGAAGGCACTACCCCAGTTCCAAGCGTGTCGACGGCGCCATAGCAAACATGGAAGTCCTAGGGCGAATGGTGACCCCGGAGCTCGTGGCGGCCTCAATGGAGCCTTCACGAAGGAGATGACGCCCACGGACGCCAACAATGTTGAGATACCCCGCCGGAACTTTCATTCCCGAGCCCCGCTAGTCGCTGCGGACGAACAGAAAGACGACGACGCCTTCAGGATGGTGATGACGCGATTCGCCACCGTCGCCGCTCCCGGGCGCAAGACCAGGGAAAGGTGGTTTTCACCATTGCCGTCGCCCGACGAAGGCACGTGCACATGCGCCGTCCATCAACCCACGGCCCGGTGGGGAGGACAGGCACCACCACCCTCAAGGCCGGCCGCCCGCTGGCCGGCCGCCGGGAGAGGAGGAGCGGTCGTGTGCAGGCCACGGGTACGCCGACCGGGAGATGCCAGAGATGTTCCACAGAATGGTGCGGTGCTCGAGATGGCCGCCCATCAACCCACCAACGCCGTAGGAGGACAAGCCCCGCCGCCAACCGATGAGACGCCGCGGGTCGACACGGGGAGCTGGGCGCAGCCCAGGGCGGCAGTGTGAGCCACCCGCCGCCGAACGAGCGCCAGGGAAGGGGGGGAGCAGGGGCCGGGTCGCGCCAGTGGCCGCGCGGGCGCACCAGCGCGCGCCAGCAGCCTCCACGGCCCGAGGGCCCGCCGGTGTGTCCGTGTCATGCCCGCGATGCCGAGACCGGGGCCACGCGTCTGCGGGGGCCGCGCGCCCCACACCGAGAGCCGCCGGGCAGGAGCCCCCGCCGCCGGGCGCGCCGGCAGCTATGGCGGCGGCGCTCGCCACACGACCACGCGGGCAGGCGGGCGCCGCCGCCGGGCTCCTAAGCCACGTGCCGGCGCAATCGGGGAGCCAAGCGCCCCGCCGACGGCGGGCGGCGCCCCGGCGGGCGGCCCCGCACTGGGCCGCACGCTGCCCGGCAGGGGGTCGCAGACGCCGGCGGGTCGGGTGGCGCCCGCCAAATTTCGCTACAGGCGCCGCAACCACTGCTGGTCGGGCCACCCCCACGCCGGATCTGCCAAGGGAGGCCTGGATTCGCTGGTGGGGGTCAGATCAGGCGAAGCCGCCCAAAGCGGCCACCGTCGGAGAGGATGGAGGGAGGGGAGAAGGGGGAGAAGGAGACGAGGGGAGACGCAAGGGGAAGCCTTTGGGCCCCTTGTCGGGTCACCGCCGCGGCGAGGAGGAGGAGGATGGCGCGGCCAAAGCCGGGAAGGGGGAGAGGGGCGGGGGCCCTCGGCCGCCCTCCCTGTGGAGATGAGGCGGGGACGCGCTTTAGGTAACCATACACGAGGCGGGGATTATATTAAGCTATCCGCACTTATGGTACTCTAAATTTATTCTCTAGAAGGTCTGGTCATCAAGATTCTCTCCTCCATACTCAATTCTTCCGCACTCATCCATCCTCTATATCATCCTTTATCCACTGTGGGACCCACTTATCACTTTATCCAAATATATCTATGTCACATCTTGTTTTGAAAGATTTATTGAAACGAATTTAATAGTGTAAACGGAATTTAATTTTATTTTTTAATATACGAGTTATAATATTTTCTGTTTCATTGAAATAGTAGGGCCCATTTGGACAGCAGCAACAGTGAGCAAATGGGGGAGAGAGAGTGAACAGTGGGCAAATGGGAGAGAGAGGGGGAGAGAGAGAGAGAGAGAGAGAGAGGCCGACAGAGAGGCCGACAGCAGCACATGACAGCAGCAGCCGTGGGCCAGTGAAGGTAGCGCATGAACGCTACTCCGGTGGCAATGCCGGATGTGCAGCCGTCCCGGATTATATTAAGACTAGCAGTTTTCCCGCGCGTTGCCGCGATGGTAGGACTGTGTGTGGAGGAAATGGTGAGCGCAAAAAAAAGGGAACAAACATTCGGGGTTACTGTTCATGGCATGAGGTAGCACTGTTCATGGGCATCATATTACTGTTCATGTACATGTTTGTTACTGTTTATGGGCATAACATGGTACTGTTCATGGGCATGACATGGTACTGTTTATGGGCATGTTTTGGTAAGGAGAAGTATAGATTAGGACAAGCTGCACAAACCAGCCACATGGATCGATTGACAGGCAGCAAAGATTAGGACAAGCTGCAGGAAAAGCAGAGATTCCGACTAGGAAGGAGTAAAGGTACCGTAAAGAAGCAGGAATACGAGTATATAATATAAAAGAAGCTGCTGCAGCACGACCAGGAATAGATTGCGCGTCTATCTTACGCGGTCGATCGGTGTCAAATAAAGATAATATTAAATGAATGAATGGAGACGGAATAAAAAACTATCCTCGTTAGCTTCGGATTGAAGATCACCATCTCAAATCAAAACAAAAGAAGGCCGAATCTCTTTCCGTCAATGGACTGACTTTTACGATGGTGCACCATTTATTCCTTCCCTCGCAATGGCACCATATTCCTCTCTTGCAATGGCACCATATTCCTCTCTTGCAATGGCACCATATTCCTCTCTTGCAATGGCACCATATTCCTTCCCGCGCTGTGCATACTTTCTGCATGCACACAGATCTGACAAAGTTTAGCAGTCCTTTTCTCAGCTACTTTCTCAGCTACTTGTATTACCTATATAAATTCCACACCAGTGATCGACCCCTATAGCTGGTCGGAACAATTTTGCGGCCGGGGACGACTCCGATCCGATGAAGAAAGCAGGCCTGCAGTACAGCGCGCGCGGCAACGGTGGAGGAGGGAGGGTGCTGAAGCTGGATCTTGTCGCCGGGGTTTTTTCCACTCGTCGTCTGGCAGACGCCGTATTCCATCTCTGCATGGTACGTACGTACGTCGTAACGGACTGCACCCTGATCTGACTGACCTTTTGGTATCATCATCTCTTCATCATTATTTCTATATGTTTCGGTGTCTTGTTTTGCAGAAAACGGCCATTGTCCTTGGGAGCTGCTACGTTGGTTTCCTTGTCTACATCGCCATGGCATACACACAAAGCTGGTTCGAGAAACTGCGGATGTTGCCGCTGTTAATCGTTGCGGTTACCGTTCCGATGCTAGGAGTGGTTCTTATGATCCTAAAGAAGCAGCTAGCGCCTCATGGAGCTACGCTGAACGTACGGTAGATCAGTTTGATTAAGGTTGACGACCCCTGGCCTTTCCAGTGGCAAGCTAAAGCCGGCGTGGGAACGAAGAGGATGCATGTAAAATTTATTTATCTTGGTCATGGTTTGGTTTATAGTTTTGCGTGGGCGCATCATCTTATATGAATAAATTCAATCTTCACCACTTGGCTAATTTGTTACGTACATACACTTGTAGGTGGTATGCTGTCTTAGGTTGAGTTACCTGCTGGGTGGCATGCAGGGTATCATTAATTGGGAAGCTAGCTACTATGAAGAATCCGAGTGTCCATGTAAACATTGTATTATCATAAATCTATATTTTGATTTTGATCAGTACTTTTTGTAAGCACATGGGCAGCTGCATATATACCCATACGGTGATCCCATCAGTGTCTAAAAATTGAATCTTGCTGTGTGATATAAAGCCAGTGTTAATGTTCATGCAATAGCTTTAAAGGTAGGGTTAATATGCATGAACGCTAGTGTGTACTTATGTTTTCCCTGTCTCCGCTATGTCAGACCAGGCCAGTACCTAGGCCGTGTCTGACGTATGTCAGCGTCTCCTCTCGTCAGCTGCTGCTGGACGTACATTCATTCGGTGGTTTTGTTGTAAGAAGAAGGGCATAGGTAAGTTCGAGTTAACATTTGTTGAAGGATTTGTTGTGGTTTAGATATAGATAGTACTACAGGTTCTAGACCTGTACATGGTCTGGTTATACAGACTGACAAACCCATCAAACAAGACCATAAGAAACCGCAGATGAAAGACAGCACAGGTTGGTTTGCAGCCGGCCGGTTTATACCGTCCAACGGACACAGATTCAGTAACGTTGTCCAGGAAAGTCACGTCGTAATTTTCGCATGTATACCCACCGCTCAAGGGAGATCCAATGGTTCACAACGCTTTCGAGCACAAAATCGCAGTTTTTTTTTTTTTTTTTTTACTGAAACAAGAGCGGACGGAAGCGTTCAGAGGTTCCCAGCTTCCCGCACGCTGCCCGTCAGTTCGTCCCGCGCCATCTCGACGTCGCCGCGCTGCCCTCTCCGTTCCGGCCTCCCACGCCGCAGTGCTCCCGCTAGACTTATCCGCGTCAGCCTAAGCGCGCGTGCGTCGCCGGCCATCTTCGCCGTGCTGCTCCCCTCCGTCGTCTAATCGTCTTCCTCCCGGCGTCCCGCGGGCCTATTAACAACTCTCTAGTCAGATGAAAGAACACAAATCAATACATATAATAATAGGCACCGCCAGCATATAATTCTCAATACATACAATAAGAAATTATAGTTCAGGAAAGGAAGCAGGACGGAGAAATCGAAATAGATCTAGATGCACATCACACAGATAGAGCCTTAGATCAAAGGAACAGCTAGAGGTAGGCTGGAAGAGAAGAGCGAGCTTTGCCCCGGCCGCTGCCGGCGTCGCCGGCTATACCTGCACCTCGTGGGCCCCGCTGTGCCCCTTGCCGCCTCTGCACCGCGCTGACCACGCAGAGGTCCACGGAGTGCCGTAGCAGCATGTCGTCTACGTTCACCAAGTCAGCAACCCCAGTTGTTGGTTGCCGCCTCACCAGCGAGAACGCCCCGCCCCACGTGACTGTCCGATGCCGCGTGCCCACGTCCATGGAGGCCAAGGTGGCTTCTCGTGCTTGGCCGGCTGGCCTAGTGTCAGCGCCGATGCACGGGGATTGTTCGATAGTAATATTGCTCATCTTTATCTGCATCCCGGACAGCAGCACGCTAATCCTGCGCTTGGTTAAGTTATGCTTCCCGCCGCCGGGGTGACCTCTCTCCCGGTGAACATGAAGTCGTGAACCAGTAGTCGAGCTTCAACTTCCGCACTTAGCCACCGCCGGCGCTGTTGTCGTCGGAGCCTGGCTCGCTTGGCGTTGCTCCTCTGCCTGCCACCAGGGGCGAGCAGCGTTCATGAAAGCCGACTAGTGACTGACAAATGGTCCCGCGGGCTGAGAGCGAGGAAGGACTGCCTTTGGATCTAATTTGGAGGGCAGAGATGGAGAGAAATTAAAGTTACGTTGTAACTTTACAAGAGCAAAGCCACACTGAATCTGAATCCGTGGCGGTGGACATCTATCGCATCCGGAATTCCGGATTCGCAAGCACCGCCTAGACGGATCACTCAGTCCGTGGGTAGTATCATTATCATCTCCGTTGCCATGCATGCCATGCCGTGTCGTTATTTATATCGTGGGGCACTTTCGTGTGCAGACTGTATGACGTGTCCGTCACACAGTAACTCGCGGATTATTGATTTCCACTTCAACCGCCAATGGCCGTTCCTATCCTAGTTTTTGCCCCGGCCGCTGCCGGCATCGCCGGCTATACCTGCACCTCGTGGGCCTCGCTGTGCCCCTTGCCTCCTCTGCACCGCCGTACCGCGCTAGCTGACCACGCAGAGGTCCACGGAGTGCCGTAGCAGCATGTCCGTCGTCAACGTTCAGCAAGTCAGCAACCCCAGTTGTTGGTTACGTCGACTCACCGTCCGATGCCGCGTGCCCACGTCCATGGAGGATTGGAGGCCACGGTCGCTTCGAGGCCACGGTCGCTTCTCGTGCTTGGCCGGCTGGCCTGGTGCCAGCGCCGATGCATGCGCGGGGATTGTTCCATGTTAATATTGCTCATCTTTATCTGCGCTTGGTTATGTATGGCCATGGTTCCCGCGCGCGCGCCGCCGCGCCGTGGTGACCCCGCTTCCGATGGACATGAAAGCCGACTGAGTAGCTACTGTAGTGACTGACAAATGGTCCCGCGGGCTCCTGAGAAGAAGGACTGCCTTTGGATCTGATTTGGAGGGCTGAGATTGAGAGAAAGTTACGCTGTAACTTTACAGAGCAAAATCACACCGAAGAATAACACTCAATCCGTGGGAGTGGACATCTACCACTTCCGGATTCGCAAGCACCACCGCCTAGACGGAATCCATTGATGCTTTATTCCTCTTTGTAGTGTCCAACTGAAATTAGCTTTCTGCCATTTTGCTTCCTTTTCCTTTTACTCTGATGCTGCACCAGGCCCCTGGGCTTGTTTCAGTTCTCCCTAGTCCTGGCCGTCGATAATGTGTTCGTAACGCGCTGGTGACTATATCTCAAAACTAATGGATTGTATAGATTGTAACTATTTTACGAGAGACGGATATTTTAAGCTTAATTAGTCCATGACTAGTCCCTCAACCTGTGCTGCCGCACAGGCTGATAACCTGAAAAGGTATATGCATTTCAAACATGTATTTATAAAACATTTAGGTTCCACAACTTTGCTTGCTTCTCTCAAGTTGGTCATATTCTAACACAATATTAATATATATAATATACATATATGTATATACTTTCTAATATGGATCCAGTTGTGACTGATAGACATTATTTAACAATTTGATGTATATAATTTTCGGTCCCAAAATATGATTGCGAACTTTGCATCGTGTCACCATAAATGTGACATATGTATATAATTTGATTATTTTTTTCTTTATCTTATTGTGGTAGACTTTAATACAATTATTATTCTATCCACTTTTCCATATCCGCATTCATATTGCTTGCAAGACAACACCTGAAATTCAAGTGTGTTTGGTATCTGTGTTTAGCTGAACTCTCTAATGTCACATTCTTTCTTATTAGTATTCGCTAGTTGTAGACTTTTGTTACAGATTATTACTCTGTATGCTTTTTACAACCTACTCATATTTTTTACATTTGCAATGTACGTTCATATGTGCTCGACCTGTGTTTAGATGAAAACCTCAATTATGTATTTGGCTTGGAAATCGGCATACTCGGGCTTCATGTGTACAGGGACAAACGCCATGCATTCTCTAGTTTTTTTTTATACTAACAATGACCTAAATGAATAATTCAGAATTGTTTTAATAATATTTTTGAAAAATTATAATATGATAGATGTAGCTTAGATTTAGGGATTACTTTACATTATCTAAGTTTGTAAATGCATCGCAAAATTATTAATGCAAATTTAGTGGCTATTTTATATAATTTTTTTTCCTAAATCACATACTCCCTGCATCCTAAAATAAATCCACCTCACATTTTGATGAGTCAGCCAATCGCAACCTTTGACCAAATATACAAAGAAATAATATTTAGATAAATATTAGGGGAGATGCTTTTGCATAACTATAGTGGTGATAATTTGGATCAAGAGTGTTTAATTACAGAAATTTGCATATTTTAAGAAAAAAGAATATATATCTACAGACTATCATTGTCAACGATAATTATAGTATAGCAAATGTGTCTAATCTATAACTAAATATAATATTAAAGAGCCAAAACTTCAGTTGTCCACCACTCGGTAAATGTGTAAAATTGTATGAGTTCTGTTTGCAACAGTTCTATTTCATGTATGATATATGCATGGCTTCTTCAGATAACCTAGATAGTTAGGAATCCTAATAGAAATAGATCCTCCAATTCTTAATTAGATAGGAAGGAATCCTAATTCTAATGTAAATAGATTCTCTGATCCCATATGTATCTATTGCAAATAGAAAAAATAAATAGAAATTTAATATACGTACAATTATTTTCTTTGATCCTGATATTAAGCCACATATTTTGTTTTTCTGTCTTTTCTAATTTTTTATTTTTCTTTTCCCCTGTTTTTCTCTATCAATCTCGTGTTTGTCTTGGCCACCCATTCACGTCCACTATGACATGCCCTACGCTCATGATTAAAGAGGACTACACGATTAAAGAGGAGAAGGGTATTACGTTCAGATATATAGAAGACTAAATCTAGAACAAATCGAAAATACAAACTATACAAGTACCTTTCTGAACTATATATCGAGACCAAATCACCTATACCAAGGCGGCGAACCATATTTATCCATATCTAATCTATCTTGCATTAAAGAGCCATTCTATTTTTTTGTTTACGTCTACTTAACTATGTTTATTTTTCTTTTTTACTTCTCAAATTGTACTCATGTTCTCCAATCTTGTCTGATATGTGATCTAGATTCATGACTCGTCACCATACAAATTAAAGCAACTTGCATCTAATGATAATCGATATGGAGTCTAACTCCCTAATGTATTGGGACGCGTCCTCCATATGTGGCAGACTCATAACATATTGTCATGCTCTCCATATCTTGTACGTGACATTGATCTATACCCGTGTTCAAATGTGTGTTAAAACAACCCGTGTCTACCGATGATATAACATATTGGGATCTGTTGCAAGCATGTACATGTTTGCTAGTATAAATAACTTGAAAGAAGCACTCAGATGTAATTCATGTTTTTCCTCAATATAGAATCGAATAGTGTATAAGCCATTTTCTTATGTTTGTAGGTGATTATTAGCCGGATAGCACGTCTAATAATGAATGTTATGATAATTTTGGCTTGGGATCTCTTATATAGGTAAATAAACTGAACCATTTGTATATAAATTACATATCTATATATAGACTAAATAATGCTAGAAAAGATAATTGACATTTAGAGTTGAGCTCTAACCTGCATGGAGTGATATGCCGCGGAATAAACCAACACCACCTTGAACACACCGAAACACTTCTTTGTCCCTGACTAGTAATTCGTTAGGTGGCTTGGTACTCATCATCGTCAATGATCCATGCATGTCTACGTGGTTTAATTTGTTTATGACGGAGGCCCACTCGAGTTCCCTGCATCTACATTCTAGTGGAGGTCCGCAATGTGTTTCTGCGTCAGATCGACAATGATCTGGAACAAAATATAAAATATCAAACAACAAATAGATGGATTGCACACTGAACCCGGGAAACAGGGGCAACACACCGTAGAGGTGCTGCAACGTACTTCTGTATGGTTTGGCCCTGTGAAACGGGCGTCGTCGCTCAGACACCACCAATGGCCGGGGTTTAGTCCATGAGTATCTGGGCTTGTTGGTGGGGAATCGCCGCCGGGCACAGGATGCCCACAAGGGGCACACGCCACCGCAGCGGTGTTGTTGGACTGCAGGAGTATTTGGGTGATTTAGATCCATACGTATATGCCCAAGCTTTTCTTCATATTTTATTAGGTATTTATTTTAGATTTTTTTCACAACCGCAGAGGTGGATGGATGTATTTAAGAGGTTACTTATTTAATGTTATTTTTACAATGGCATGGGTGGGTAATTTTATAGAAAAATCAAATAGATCCAATGGCTATCGTTGTTAGAGTCTACTGGATGGATGGCTAGATGTTTCTGATTATTGTGAGAATTTTTAGGATTTATTTTTTTCTTAGCGCGTCTGGTGAGAATTAACGTGGTGGCTCCGTTGGGGCCTCTAATTAGTAATAGTAAGTATGGATGAAAACGGATCGGATACGGACGGATAATACTCATACCACATTTATTTTCATATTTTTGTCCGGATTCGGATTCGAATACGGATAGTATCAATTATGCCGGATAGGATATGATTGGATATCGACATCATAAATGTGCAATTTGAGTATTCGAATACGGATACGGTACCGGATGTTGAATGTCCGGACTCGGATACGAACGGATAAAAACCCCTCTAAGCGAATTCGGTCTCGAATACGATCGGAAAATATCCGCACCGTTATGGTGCTTCAGTAAATATATGCTAATAATGAATTAATTGTATTTAAAAAATTATCTTGTAGTTCACTAGCGAGTTCTACAATTTATTTTTACATTAGTATCTAAAAACCTCTTCCAATATCCCATATAACATTTGATATGACACGGATAAATACTTTTACCACTGCATCCAAACCTCCGTAGTCGTGCCTAGTCATGTTGTGTCCGTGCTATGCCGTGTCGTTAGTTATATCGTGGGGCACTTTCGTGCAGACGAAAAAAAAAGGTACGGATGGTCCTCACTCGGCATGGTGCGGACATCCAACCAAAGTCTGACGCATGGACTGAGTATAGATACGGCTCGGTGTCCCAGGTCCCAGCGCAGGCTTGTGTTCAAACCTCGGCTCGCACTCCTCGCTTGCGTTTGGCTGGCAGCCGCAGCCCGCAGGCTCTTGACAACTTACGCATGAGGGGGTTTTGATCGTAGATGGGAACAGCGCCGCCATCACGACAGATAGCCAGATGGGGAGCTGCTGCATATCGGGCATGGCGAGGAGCAGTTGCTGCTTGTGGTGGATGACGACGTAGCAGCTGTTGCGGTGCATGGTGGCGGCATCCAAGCAAGGCCGCTCATCATCGGAAGATCATTGGTTCAAAAAGTCAAGGGGAGCGGGCCGAGCGCCACCCCGGCGTCGGAGATGAGAATGACGACGAGGACTTCATCAGCAGGTGCGGCGGCTGGGTGGCATGGTGATGGGGATGGAGGACGGGCGCACGGGTGGTGCCAACCGTCCGCCGTGGCTGCAGCTGTACGAGCTGATTGGCAAGAACCCCCAAGGAGGGGGACGGAGTATCACCCAACCCAATTAGAGAGAGATCATGGTCTGTTTTTCCTTTTATTTGCTTCTTGTGCCCTCCTTGGATGTGGCTTTGAGCATTCCAGGCGGCGCCGTCAAGGCTGTCACTATAGGTGTCCGTTCTTAATCAGGAGGTGAGAAAGGGCAGCATCATGGAGCAGAGGGGCACCGGCCGCCATGGAAGAGAGCGCGACGGCCAACCAAAAGGCAACGACGATGGGGATGAGCCGACGAGATGAACGCAAATAGGCTGAGCCGAGCCACGGGTGTCGGGCCATCACGTCGAGCCGAGTTCGCTGGCAAACTCGCGCTAGGAGGCGGAGTCAGCCGAACTCGTCCACACCACGCGGCAGAATTTGATTGGATGTCCGCACCATGCCAAGTGAGGACCATCCGCACCCATTTTTTTTCCGCGGCAGACGGTATGACGTGTCCGTCACACGGTGACATGCGGATTATTGATTTCCACCTCCACCGCCAATGGTTCCTATATATCCTAGCTAATCCTCCTAACAAGATGATGGAAAAAGAAATGGTTACAGTCACGCGTGATATCATCAGCTCGATATTGTTTGTGTGCGTCGTTACAGAGAGGAATCACGTTGCCTCCCGTTGAAGCAAACAAGAAACTTCATCTCGCTCACAGGCCGGCACAGGGACAGGGAAGTAGTACACTAGTGCTATCCATATATGTTGCTACATACTTCTCAAAAATGATATGTTGCCAGTTTGCCACGGTTAATATCGAGTTCCGTTACTGCAGATCCATAAAAATTACAATTCAAATGTCTCACTAAATTTCGCAAAAAAAAATGCCTCACTAAATTTTGTAGGGAGTTAGTTGCCGACGTGCAATTATTGGTCCGAGATAATGATAGGAAATCTCTGTACATTTCTCACATAATGGTCCTTATTGAGGATTGCATAGATATATTTATTCAGAATGGATTGAGCAACAAGCTATTTAAGATTTTAGTTTATGATTTAATTAGCTAAGCTAGGTTTTAATAAGAATATGTTGTCATAAATACCAGGTTATCATCCCAACAATGACATCAGGAGTGGGTGATCATGCAACTATTTTAGAATATAAATTAGGTATCTGCAAGCGTACAGATAAAATACCATTATAGTATTTTATCGAGAGAGTTTTCAGGTATTGTTATTTATATGTTACCACTGAGAAGGTCTATTGGCTTGTGTATAGGAATGCTATATGACCTATCTTATGATGGATGTGTATAACCATGTTCTTTGTACTCAGTACAGAGGTAAGTCACAAGATAAATGATAATTGATAAGTATGAATCATCAGCGTAAATAAATAGAGACTCTTAGCTATATCATTAGGGTTACTAGTAGAACATCAAGAGATATTTTTAAGTTATTTCTAGCTACATGTCAATATATACTATGGTTAATTAATGTAATTATACTCAGTAGTCATCACTAAGTGTTAACATTATATTTATCCATACGGGACATACTAGGAAAGTTTGAGAACTTAGCATGCTCTTTCTTCATATACAAATTCTAGTGTGTCTATAAATGGGGATGGAACATATAGAGCTCGACAGGAATGTCACACCCTTGATCTACCACAAAACCTGGCCTATATGGTGCATTAGTAGGTAAATAACGTATAAGCACCACGCTTGCACAATGTTGACCACTCACCCAAAGATGATTAGATGAGCTCTATACGAACATATGAATAAGTATAATGATAATCTAGCTATACTAAGGATATAACTATAATAGACAAAGAATACAGTAACTATGAATATAGACATTGAAGATAACATCAATTCAATTGTAGCGATTATTAAGTACGTATATGAAAGAGAACAAAGGCTAGAGAAGATAAGATTTATACCAATCCACACTTTTGATGGGATCCAAAATCCTAGCAAGTGCTTGTCTCCCTCTAGTTCTATCTAGCTATCTAGACCTTAACTAAGGAGCTCTGGTTAGAATTTCTGGCTAATGATTTTACTTGAATGAGAGATGAATGAATGAGATGCTCTCTCTTTGGGGGTCCTGCCCTTCTTTTATAATCCGGTGGGATGAACGTGAGCCATCAGATCAAACCACCTTTGGCGGACGGCTAAGATTCATCCCCAAAGGCGGGGAGCATAGGAGCGAAGTGGCACGCGAGGTGGGCCAGGCATGGACCGACTGGCCTCATAGGGGGACCGGTCGGCCTCACCCGGGCCCATTTCTGCCCTGTGTTCGGCGTGGTGTCTTCTGATGTCTCCAAGAATATTTCTGGTTTGCCATGCGATCTTATGCTTTGATATCATTCTATGATTGCGCCTTTTCCAATTTATACCTGTAAAAACAGTAATTCACTAAAATTCATGGAATTTTGTCAGTGCAAACCTTATATCTATGTTGGTGATCACAATTACATTCTTTTCGATAGTTAGTTGACAGTTAATTTAGGTACTTAACGACCGTTAATAACTCCCCCAAGCTTAACCTTTGCTAGTTTTTTAGCAAAGCTAAACTTAGAAAAACTATTGAAAGATATATAAGTTTAAACATTTTAGCCATCTGAGCGTAACTTTTTCATTTAAAAGTTTAGTGTTTCAAATTGTTGTTTTGAACTTCAGTTTAAAGATTGCCAACAAACTCAATTCCTCTTTTTAATTTTTAGCTAAAATTTGTAACTTTTTTCTTTCTCCCTCATACTAAATTAAATTTTGATAACTTTTTTATTTGAAATTATCTTGTCAAAGAAAAATTATATTTGAATTTCTCAAATTTAAAATTTAAATTTTATAAACGACATTAGATGGAGAAAGTACCAATATGAAAGTTGTAGATCTCTAAAAGTTATAAAACTTTATAGTTGGCAACTTTTTTTTATTTGAATTCGTTTACTCAATTTAAACTAAGTTCAGGACAATATAAGGAGGCCCGAAATTAGTTATAGACACAAGTAACAATATGGTGTAGTGGTAGAGGAGGGTACATGTGAGATAGAGGTCGCAGGTTTCAAAGGCCAGCAACTGTGCAACATGTGATTTTCGCATGAGAAATGCCGCGACATACTAGTTGTCTGTGGTGCCTCCCTAAGGTGAATTTTTTTCGCTCTGTTCGTTTGTCTTATTAGCCGGGTTTATCATTTGTTTGAACAGTATTTTTCTCTCACGGCAAATCAGCCGGCTTCTCTTATTAGTCGTTTTATGTGACCAGCCGAACACCTCGTTTGTTTTTTTTTTTTTTTTTTGGTTTTGAAAAATCTAGAAAATGATTTGTAGGGCGGCTCAATAAGAACCATCTTCAAAAATCGGATTTTTAGAGACGGCTGGCTAACCACTCCTACAAATATTTAGTGTAGCAGTGCTAGTTGCACAGTGACACGAGGTGGAGAACTGATCAACCATGAAGGCAGGAAGGGCAAATTTGAAGGGGCGGGAGTGGTTGGAGCCAGAGAGGTGGTAGCTGCGCCCACGGTGCGTCCAGATAGTTGCATTGGTGGGATCACTTTGTATCACATTTTTTTTGTTCTCTGTGTGTGTCACATTGTGTAATAGCTATCTTCTCTACTGCAAGGAAACACTCAAAACATCGCTTCGGACACCGGGGAGGGCCGCCGCGCCCACGCCATCTGGCGCTTCGGACGCCGGGGAGGGCCGTCGTGCCCACGCCATCTGGTGATCCATGGCCACACAGGAGCCTTGCCTCGCAGTGGGGTGGTGGGATCCCGGAGGGAATGCCGCCAAGGAGGCAATCGTGGCTAGGGAGGGCCACCGGTGCGAGGCGTGCCACTCGAGCGAAGAGAAGAAATGGGTGGAGGGAATAGGTAGCCGAGTTTGTTTGCCCAACATAACTAGATAGTAGACGGAGAAATTTGTTGGGCCAATAAAAAATAGTTAGTCTGATTGGTACACTACAGGAAACTAAGGCTTTGCCGAGTGCCCCGAGCACTCGGCAAAGACAACTTTACACTTGGCAAAGGCTTTGCCGAAAGTGCCGCACTCGGCAAATCGCACTCGACAAAGAACCCTGTCGGCAAAGGTTTCTTTGCCGAGTGCCGAATATCGGGCACTCGGCAAAGACTTTGCCGAGTGCCAAACCCGCACTCGGCAAACGGTTTTGAGCCGTTAACTTGGAAGAGGCTCAGGTTTTTTATTTTTTTGGGAAGCATTTTTTATTTTTTTGGGAAGTTCTTTGCCGAGTGCCACACGCCCGGCACTCGGCAAAGATATTTTTTATTTTTTTTGAGAAACTCTTTGCCAATTGCCATCCGACCGGCACTCGGCAAAGATAACTTTCTTTGGAGAAATTCTTTGCTGAGTGCCATGTGCCAGATGGCGTGGGCGTGGGTTTTCCAGCTTTGCGAGAGCCAGTGCCATGGCACTAGGCGAAGACCTCTTTGCCGAGTGCAACACTCGGCAAAGATAGAAAAAATGCTGTTTTTTTGTTTTTTCTTTTCCATCAACACAAACAATTAAATCACATATATATACACATGATACATCACAGATACATGACATCCATCATACATAATATGACGCATACGTATATCGTTGATAATCCATCACATACACAAATATCGTATATAATGCATCACAAACATAAATATCGTCTATAATCCATCACATACAAGTTATAATCCATCACAAGTCATGTACGAACACAAGTCTGGGTCCAATATAAGCCTAACAAACATGGTGAGAGAAACGACAGATACCTACTGCCATCCTTTCCACCCGGAGTGTGGAGAGGACGATCCGGGCTATGAAAGGCCAGTTGGCCACCTGCCCTGTGGCAAAGGGCCACCTTAAGGAGTTGGCTTCAAACCCGTCGACTATGGCTGCACAAAGGAGAAGCGAATTCATGAGTATCTGCACGAGGGACGCATAAGGTAAAGAAGTAAATAAAAAACCATACATACTCACCCAGGTCCCAAAAAGAGGAGGAGGAGCCACAACTAGAGTGAGCAGCGACTGAGGCGCAACCACACCTGGCAAGGCCTGAAGGCTCGCATGAAGCTGGACATGTCCCGCATCCTCTGCTCCTCGGCCGCCCTCTGGGCGGCCACCGCCTCCATCTCGAGCCGATGGGCCTCCGCCTGGGCCGCCTGCTGGGCCTTCAACCTCCGCACAGAGGCTTGCAACATTCACATGTAATGTTCAAATAACTCAAATGCTAGGTAGATGTGTAACAGCAGTGAACAACGTATGAAACAGTACTAACCTGGAGTTCCTCCATCTGCTGCTGTGAGCTCTACTGCCGAGGGCATATGGGGACAGAGGAGCTCATGCTCCTTACTTGAATCTCAGTGAGGTTGGGAACAGAGGTGGAGTCATGAAGGGAGTACTGGTACCACACATGCATTGTGAAGTTCTTCTTTGTAGCTCGGTCGTATGTCAGTACCCCTTTTTCCCAAGCCTGGATCAATTCATTAATGAGAGGCTCCATAGACACACCCATCTTGTTGCTCGGGTGTCCAGGAATTATGAGCGACATAAAAATGTTCTTGGGTTGAAACATGATGCTGGGGGGAGATTGAGGGGATCACAAACATGGGCCAAAAAGTGTACGGGGCCGCCATCATTCCATAGGGGTTGAACCCATTTATTGCCAGCGCTACACGTACATTGCGAGCCTCCTGAGCTTTATCATAATGTATGGCATCGAAATGCTTTCATGCATCACCATCCGATGGATGTACCATCTTGTCAGCATTGTATCTTTTGCCATGTTTGTGCCATATCATCTGTTTTGTGGACTCCTCTGTCATGTACAGCCATTGGATCCTCGGTATGAAAGGAAGGTACCGTAGGACCTTTACTGGGATACCAGGCTGTCCCTTCTTGCCTTCACTAGGTTCCACCAGATACCTAGAGGATTTACACTTTGGACAGTGTGTTGCTTTCTCGTGATCTTTTCAAAATAGGACACACCTATTCGGACAAGCATAGATTGGCTCACATAGCATCTTAAGTGCACGAAGAAGTTTCTATGACTCGTACGAGTTCTTTGGCAGAACGTGACCCTCCGGAAGGAGGGATGCAACCACTGCCAACAAAGAATCAAAGTTGTCTCGACTCAGGCCACACTGCGACTTCAACGCCATTAGGCATCCAATCGCATCCAACTGTGAAACCGTTGTCTTCTTGTGAAGGGGCTTCTGTGTGGAATACAACATATCGTAGTACGCCTTCACGGTTTCCTCTGGCTTGTCCTCAAATTCTTCACCGAACCGTGCCTCCTAAAAGTCATCCATCCATTCTGCTACCCCGGCTTCTCCATCAAAAGCGTCGAGGCGTGGTCTCACCACCTCCTCCCTAATACGATCAGCTTCACCATGGCGGATCCAGCAGCTGTAGTTTGGCGTGAATCCATACTTGACAAGATCTTCTCCCACGTGCTTCTTATTCTTTCTTACACGGTTGTCACATTTGAAGCAAGGACACGACATCCAACTCGACCCTTTACCAGCCACGCCAAAAGAATGCTCCAAGAAAGCATTAGTCTTAGTCAGCCATTCTGGGGTCAATTGTTCATGCCCCGTGTACATCCAATCATGGTTCTCCGTCCTCTGGCATATATATATATATATATGTAAGAGAGTACTAGGAATTGCATCTGTACGTCGTTTCTACTCTCTAATAGGTGAGGATAGGTCCTAATCCCATCGGTGGATGCGTAGATGAGATTGGTTTTCATGCTCCGCTCTGATCCGAGACAGAATTTCGGTAGCACCTCCCCGCTGTTCTCCCAATACACGTCCTTCAAGGGAGAGTGTGTATCCAGAGAACAACAGGGAGGTGATGACGAAAGTCTGGCTCGAACCGGAGTGGAGCATGAAAACCAATCTCATCTACGCATGCGAGGGCTGTCCAAAATACGTGGACAATCCAAAAGAGATATGGTCAGAGATATGCAAAAGATCTGCATACCTCTGATCGTATCTCTTTCGAACGGGAGACGCCTAACTGGGTTACGTGAATAAAACATGCATGCAAAGGAGGAGGGGGTTATACCCTAGGTGCCGGTGAGGTCAGGCTAGCGGGGCGGTGGCGAGGCGATGCAGTTGAGAGGCGAGGTAGTGCAGGCAGACCAGCAACGCCGACGAAGTCGATCGGGGTCGCCGACTCCCTCCCATGGGTCCTTCTCCTATAAAAGAGAAAATTGGTTAGTGTCAACTAAAAATTTCGACAGAACCTTCCCTGCACGGGGAGGTCCCCAAAACCTGCACAAAAACATAGGCGTGAAGGCCAACAAACACATATACATACCAAACATAGGCACGAAGGCCAACAACCCCATTTACTGCACATAGGCACGAAGGCCAACAAGCACATATATACCAAAAGACACCATATACTTACTACTAACACTAGCAACTACTAACTACTACTACTTACAAACTACTACTAACAATACTACTAACACTAGTTACTACTAACTACCACTACCACTAACACTAACTACTACTACTTACAAACTACTATAACACCAACTACTACTACTTACTACTAACACTACTAACTACTGACTACTACTACTAACACTACAAGTGTAGGGTACCTTTCCGATGAGGAATGGCAAGAGCGAGGGCCAACGACGATGACGGGGAAGACCGCAGCGGCGTGAGGATCAATGGGACGAGGTGGACGGGTGCTTCTTCTCTCCCTTCTCCCTCTCCTCCTCTCTTCTCCCCTCCTCTCTTCTCCTCTTCTTCTTCCTTGTTCCGTGCATCTTCTCTGCAGTGGGTCAGGGAAGGGGGGCGTGTAACACCTTGGTGTTACTATTTTACTCAACAAGCTGAACATGTCATCATCATGCATGATCATCAGACATTAAGGCATAAAAGCATTCTATGTTTATTTTGGCATGAAAACATTGCATATATCATGATTAAGTTCTTTCATGAAATGTTAGCAACAACATCAATTAAGCTACTCTATGAATTTATGGTTTGAGATTTCCTTAAACAAATAAAATTTTGTTAATATAAATCTTGTAGGAGAAAGTGTGCTCTTTGATATAGAAGTAAAGTGATGAAATGTTTTCAAATTAAACTTTCTTAAATTTAATCTTCAAAACTGAATTCAATACTGAATTCCAAACTTGTCATTTTACCAAGTATTGGAAAAAATATAATCAAGTTTAGTTTTGGGGAAATTAATTAAATTAATTTTCATTAGTAAAATTTGTACAAATTTTGTTTCATTGGTTGGTACAAAGTTTGTACTGCAAAACTATGTTATTGGTTGGCTTGTTTTATGATTTGTTAATCATTAATTAATTGCTTGAATGTGGCTAACCAAAACCATTTTGAAAACCCCAAATTCAAATCTGAAAATGGGAATTTCAAAAATATTTGGAATTTGGGGTTGGTCCCAAAAGCAAAGTTTTAGATTTCAAAATTTTGAGCAACTTTCATTTTGGGAGATTTTGAAGTTGTTTAGTAAATTCTGGGGTAAATTGTTGAAACAGTAAGAGGGAGGGAGAGCTACAGTAGTCAGCCAACAGTAGGCCGCCACTGCCTGCTTTTGCCGGCGTGCCGCCGGCCGTACCAGCGCCGTGCCCCCTTGCGCGCAGCCACACCATGAGCTACGTAACACGCTTGCATGCAAGCTGGCTATCCTCCAGAGATGTCGTAACTCCTTCTTATCCACTGAAACGATAGCGAGCTCGTCGTTTCTCCTCCCTGCATCGCCGCTGCTCCCTCCACCTCGCCGGCGAAATTCGCCTGCATCGCACCACCGTCGTCTCAAATAGCTTGCACACTGCCCCGCCATCTCCTTGCGACACCCCCAGCCCACCAGCACGAGCTCTCATCACCGGAGAAGCCCGCACACCCCATTCTTCCCTGCGGTCGGCGAAAACGGCGTCGAGCCGCTTTTGCTCTCGTGACCGGCAAGGCTAGAGGCCGCGCTGTCCTTTTCGCGAGTAACAGAGCGTGCGCATCAATCCTAGGGTTCCGCACCGCTCATTCCTCGCCATGTCGGCTCCCTTTTACGGCGGAGTTAGCGCCGCCGCCCGCCGCTGCTCCGCTGGGGGGGCCGCCGCCGTGCGTCGCCAGTCGCTATCGTCCACCTCCGGCCGAGCCGAGGGGCACCGGCCCGGGTGCGCCATGCACTGGAGCCTCCGCTAGCCCAGCCCGGTCGCCGTCGGCCAGCCTCCGGCCACCATCGCCCAAACCCGGCCAGCTGCTTCCCCCCTGCTCTATGCCGACGGAAGGTGGAAGAAGATGGGGCGGGTCCGGTTGTCGATGCGAGGGAGGAAAGGGATGAGAGGCCGACAGTGGGGGCCGGTTTGTCGGCGCCGGGGTGAGAGGAGAAGAGATGAAGGCCAGGCCAGGCCAGTTGGGCCGTGCCTGCAACCCAGCTCCCACAGGCCGAGCCCATCAACGACCTTTGTCTTTTTGCTGTTTTCAGAGAAAGGTGAAAAAGTAAGATTTTGTTTATTTCAAGAGTAAATAATTTGAGCCCAGAAAAAAATTATGAACTAAATTTCTTTGTGTTCCTCATAATGTGTAGTTATGTTTTTGGCATGTTAATCATTTTTGTCATGTTTAATAATTGCCTCTTTTAATTATTAAATGGCCAGTCTTTGATTTTTGTAGAGTAAAATATTAATCCAAAAATCATGAAAAATTAGGGTTAAGCTTTTTATGTGAAAAGTGACCTCCACTAAAATTTAGATACTGTTTTGAGCAAATTCATTTTAATATTTAATTCTAGCTTTGTTTAATGACCATAAAAATGGTTAATAAATAGTTAATTGAATTAGTTAACTCACTAATTAAATTGTGTGGTTCTTGGCATTCCAAGAAGACCATGGATCAGTACACCTCGCTCGTCCATGGCAGTGTCATGCTTTGATTAGTAATAGTGCTAGTTTTATGTTAGTAGTGAAATAATTAACAACAAAGTGAATAGTTAATTAAGAGTTGTTTGTTTTTAGACTTATTGCTTGAAGACCTTAGAGCGTGGCATAGTTGCTGGTCAATGATTTGTCATGTTTTGTTTGATGATGATTTTAGTCACACGAGTAATAAATAATTAATTAACTAAATGAGAAAGTTTAATTAGCATTGAGTGTCTTCAGGATTTGATTGTAGACCATGTGGCATTCCAACCCCTGTTGCCCATGGCAATGACATGTTAAGCTTGAAATGATGTTGATCCATATGTTTAATAATCACTAAAACTTGCTTTGTGAAGTAATTAAGAAGTTGACCACATGAAGGAAAGTTGTACTCAACTTTCTTAACTTTATTTACGTGTTGTTATGCACTTGTTAAGCCTCTCACCATGCATCATGTCACGCATTCCATCACACTTAGAATCGTCATTTATATATGTGTAGTGTACGTGAGAGCGATGGATCACGAAGATCAAGCTTCGGAGAAGACCCGTAATGATTCAAGTCCCTGCGAGGTGTATCCACCAGAGGTGCTGCTGTCAAGATTAACAGCTAACCTTCCCTGCAACACAGGCAAGCCCTAGAGCATAACCCACTCTCTCTGTTTTATAAAAGTTTTATAATACTTTAATTAAGTCTAGTGTGATGTGCATTAGGTTATAGGCCTTGTTTGATACCGTTGCTGCATGATTACCTTGATCCATAATTATTCTCAAATATTATCCTACTAGTATGAGTAGGTCGTTTTCTCTTTATTGCTTAGCTATGCTTAGTCCGGTAGAAGTTGAGCGATGGTTTCATCGTTTGCGAGATATAGGTTTGCCTTATGTTCTACACCATTTGGCTCATGGATCGTGAGAACCCTAATGCTGATGGATATGATAAATCGAGACCGAATGGTCTAGCTTGCATTAAGAATGGAGTCTTAATGTAGTGCTCCGTCTGTGTCGATTAAGGACCGTTCCGTTGATTGGCCCTTGGATCGAGAACTTTTGCAGTACCGGCTGTATACTCCGGTAAGCCTGTGTACTCTGACTATTCTAGTTTGGGAATGGCCCCCTGCGCACTGGGAGTGGAGAGATGGTGGGAGTAGCGTGTACCCACCCTATGAGTCTAAAGGTAGGGATGGCACATGGGTCCTGAAGGGATGGCATGTGAGTCTAGGAGGGGATGGCATACGGCGGTGGTGTACTGTACTCTCGCGTGGCGCATACCCAGACTCATTTAAAGGATCCAGAAGAAAAGGTTGATATATGCAAGGCTCAAACCTACATATATCGTGTGGTTTGAGAATCCCTAGCTGGGTAGTTAAATCGATTCGAATCGACGTTTGCTCCACGGTAACAGGAGACTTGATCCTCGCACCATCATCGTAGTGTAATCGATGGAACATGATGGTTCCCAAAAATGATATGAAACATGTTGGTGGTTTAATGACAAGTGTTTGGCGTAGATTAGGTTCTAATAAAGACCTCTAATGGTTAAATTTGAATTAAAACTTGAGAATAAAGATCAACTAAAGAAATGCTTTTCTGCAAAAATCTCTGGTTTCTGGCCTAGAAAACCTCTAAGCCAGCATGTCTTTGGTGTCTTTTTCTTTAGACGGGTAAGTCTTGCTGAGTACCCTCAAGTACTCAGGGTTTGTTAAACCCCTGTTGCAGGTACTAACTTGAGATGCAGTGCTAGGTCATGTCAGTGGGCTCGACATGATCTGGTGGTTTTCCACAGTGGTTCTATAGTCTCCCCTCACTTCCAGAAACTAATTTAAGTTTATTCAAATTAATTGTTATTCATATTTTATAAACTATTGTTATAAATCGTCCGCACTCTGATAAATTATTTTATAGCAATGTTGTAACGTTGTGGATCCTCCTGTATTGATCCTGGCGGAAGGGTGATTCAGGTTTTCCGAAGTCATCCGGCGAGAACATCGAGTTATCGGGTTCTTGTGCAAAGCCGTCGGAGGCCTTTGAGGCAATGGCGGGTGCACGTGGGCCCAATAATTCGGGCGGTTCTGTTACAGGAGGCTGGTTGCGGCGGCACGAGGAGGGCCATGGAGGGGAGGCCGGTGCGAGGGGCGGGTCGGGGCGCCGGCGGCCGGCCGGCGGCCACCGGCAAAGGCGCTGGGGAGGCCCGGCGCTGGGAGGCTCCACCGGCCTCCCGCGGCAGCGGGGGCCGTGCGACAGCGTCTGAGGATCGTCGGGCCGTTGGCGGCGCGGGCGCCCGCCTTGTACGGCAGATCTGGCCTTGGCCGTCCTGTGCCAGCGACGGCGGCGGCGGCGTGGGGCAGTGGTGGCGGGATGGGCCAGTCGGCGAGGGGAGGGCAGGCGGCGGCGAAGTGGCGATAGGCTGCGGTTGGCGGCGAGTGAGAAAAAACGAGAGAGAGAAGAGAGAGCCGGCTAGTATATGGGGTTTTCGGGCTTTGCGAGTGCGGATCGCGGGAACTCAACAAAAACGGCCCCGCTTTGCGAGTGTCGTGATCGGCACTCGCCAAAGGATGAAATAGCCACGTCGGCACCTTTACCGAGTGCGGATCACGGCACTCGGCAAAGCGATCACTTTGCCGAGTGCCAACCCTAGGCACTCGGCAAAATTTTTTCCCACGATTTTTGGCACCAAAATTTTTTTTAAAGCTTTTCTCTGATTGCCACAAACAACATGTTAAAATTTGGGATATTTTCGAGTGCATTTTGTTATATTTCTCTAGTTATTTTATTTTTTTGAATTTTTACGAAAAAGATCGTTTAAACTATCCGTGCATCGAATGATGGTTTTGTTTGATTCAAAAATATTATCCTTGTTTGTTATCATAAATTTAGGCTAAATCCGGGGATGGTATCGAAATTTCGATCAACGTGCGAGAGGTGGGGGCCGCCTATATGTGTGCAGTAGTTTTTAATTATATAAAATGGGAAAGAGTTCGAAAATTATGAAACTTGGCGACAAGTCATGACATCATATGCATGTGCTGTGGTAAAAATTTGAAAAAGGTTTGAGCACGTTGCAACGTATGGTGCTCACAATCCAGGACATCATCACACATGTGTGTCTTATATCACATGTGAGGTTCTCCTGGTTTGTGACCACCATATGTCGCAACATGCTCAAAACATTTTTAAAATTTTTACCACAGCACACACATATGATATCATGACTTGTCGCCAAGTTTCATAATTTTCGGAACTCTTTCGCATTTTATATAATTAAAAAACCACTCAAGACACACGTAGGCGGCCCTACCCCTCCCCGCACGTTGATTGAAATTTCGAGACCGTTCCTGGATTTAGCCTAAATTTATGATAACAAATAAGGATAATATTTTTGGAACCAAACAAAACCATTATTCGATGTATCCGTAGTTCAAACAATCTTTTTTTCCGTAAAAAATTAAAAAACAAAATAACTAGAGAAATATAACAAAATGCACCGAAAATATCCTAAATTTTAACATGTTGTTTATGTAATGTAGAAAAGCTTCAAAAAATTTTGGTGCCAAAAAAAAAAAAATATTTTACCGAGTGCCTAGGGTTGGCACTCGGCAAAGTAACTTCTTTTCCGAAAGTGCCAAACGTCTGGCACTCGGCAAAGCAAACGTAGCTGGATGTCGTCTGCCGGCCACCTACCTTTGTCGAGTGCCTATTTTTGCCGAGGGTCGGGCACTCGGCAAAGGCTCATTTTGCCGAGTGCCTCTCTTTGCCGAGTGCTAGGCACCTGTGAAGGGCCCCTTTGCCGAGTGCCTCTCTTTGTCGAGTGCGGCACTCGGCAAAAGAATGTTTTTTGCCGAGTGCCCGAAATGTGGCACTCGGCAAAAGCATTTCGCACTCGGCAACGCATGAGTTTCCTGTAGTGGTAGGCTAGAATACATTTTTTGTCTCCACTACCCAAATATAGAATAGCTAGGTAACCTAAATATAGAATAGACTAGGTAGTGTACCCGTGCGTTGCTAAAGTATAATTTTTTTTATAATAAAGACATAGTAATCACACGATAAGTTAATAATATTATAATAATAATATTATATGTGAAACTAAATATCGATGCTAAAGTGACATTTAATTAAAAACAAAGTTTGTAAAATTAATACAATTGCTGAGAGTGGTGTCGCACCTCACAAACTCTAATATTATAGACCTTTTTTTATGGTGCGACTAAGATAATATTTTATATCTAATAAAAAATTTGATATTAATTTTTTTGTGCACCAATAAATTCAAGAATAATTTCCGTCATATCTCCATACCATTGAAAGTAATCCCTCCATCCCAAATTATAAGGTCATTCCAAGAATCTTAGATAGTTAAAGTTTTTTAAGTTTGACTAAATTTCTATAATAAAATAATAACATTTATGACACAAAGTATTAGTATTTTGATGTCATAAATCTTTGTAATTAAATTTAGAAAAGTTTGACTCTCTGAAATAGTTAGAATGACTTATAATTTGGGATGGATCGAATATTAAATATGTGTGACCTCCTATATTGTGGGAGGCAGAGAGGGAGCTAATGCTAGGGAGAGCAACACACTGTTGTTGAGTTGTGGGGCTTGTCTTGACTAACTATTAGTGTATCCTCACATGCAGCAGAATTATTAGTGTATCTAATTAGATTGCAGATGCATTAAGTTTGCTTCTAGTAACCAAATTGCTTGGTCTCATACTAATACAAAAATAAAATTGGAATGTACAGCTTAGAAGAAACCATCGGTAGATCAACCTAGCAAGTTATATGATCATGTAAAAAGCGGTTACATTCAGTCTCATTACAACGCACGAAGAAAAACTATCCTCTTTAAATAGCGAGTAAGGTATTTAGCGGTTTATCTCTAAAATAGCTAATAACGGAGTTATATCGGGCTATAACGGGATATAGCAGCTAAATTGTACATCATGAATATAGATAGCGACACTCTGTCACAAAAGGCTATAGTTATAGCGGTAGCTTTAGCGGGAGATTTAAAACTATTATTGCTGCGTTCGCGCCCATTAGTACAATCCCTGCAACAGAAAAACTGTATGCAGATCAGAGGATCCATGAACGAAACCTATTGGAGCTCAATAAAACAGAATTTGAATCATGAACAAATTGCACTGTTTCTGTTCGCGCCCATTAGTGGCGTGTGAGCGGTCCACCATGGACCGAGTTCATGCTGAAGAGTATGCATGGGTCCTTGTATTTCTAGTGTGTATATGTATATATATTATCCTTTTTTTTCTTTTGAAGGGAAACGGCAAGAAAGCATGCACATGTCATCCTGATGTCATCAAGCGAACAAGCTAGGAACGCTCGTCCAAAACATAGCATGGAACAAAGCATGATCGGTGCTAGGCGGCCCTTTTCTAGCAACACGAGCTTGCGGCGCATGCGTGGAGAACGAGCACAGGGGTGCGAGGAAGCTCACCTGCGGGCTGCGGCTTACAAGTGCGGAGGAGCAGGACTGCTGGCGTGATGCTTGTGCTGCCCAGCTAGGAGTGGTGGGCTGGTGCTTCACGCTAAGGAGCTAGGCCGCTCGCCATGATCGCCGATCTGTTGCAGGCTCCGCTGGTGTCGAGTTCAGCGATATGTTGCATCGGATGTCGGAGCGGCGTCCTAATTTACGTAACGTACCACATGCATGTATGGCAAGCTAAGAAACGCACCTAACAATAGAAAGAAAGTTACAGGACAACAAGTATGGGAACTTTCGCATGACGCGCGTACGGTGCGGTGTGTAATGCACGGGAGGACCGGAGATGGCGTGATTGACCCCCGTAATGGAAGGCGGTGAAGAAAAACTGGACATTACGCACAGAAAAACCGGAGTTGGAAAATCGGCATGGGATCGCACGGGTGGAACGAAGAAGGCCTGTTGAAACGATTATCGCACGAAGAAAAACTATCCTCTTTGTTCTTTTTAGTTGTGAGAGATAGTATGTTTAGATAGGTCTGTCGGAGGTGCCCTAAGTGTAATCGGTTTATAGTGTCCGTTGACTAGAAACAGTTGCAAAATCTTATCTAGAAAATCGGTTTCGATCATGAGTGACAGTTGGATTCTCTGGTGGTGCTTCTGTAGCCAACAAGTCGTCAAATTCGATTTCCTAATATTGGTTCACTGGTAGTTTTTGCTAGAATTTTTTGGCCAAAATTCGGTCGAAAAGTTTGAAAACACGGTATATAACGTATGTTAATTAAGGTACTTCATATTTCATATTCTCAAATCACACCACTGTTAACAGTATATCTAAGCTGTATATATAAGCTGTACAAATACGCTACTGTGGCAATGACGGAATGAAATCTTCAGAATCCGTTTCGGATAAGATACGTATATGCCAAATTCTTTGTTTCGCTGGCTGAAGAACCGACACATTGACGAAATTACGGCGAAAATGTCGTGGGAGCTGCTGGAATCCCTCAGCCTGCCATCTAACGCGTCGATGAATCCCGGAGTTGGTAGTTTGGCATGGACATCATCAATAGTTCAATACATCACCACCATACATAGTTTTTGGCGGCTTGGTTTTTGGCTCCAATAGGTCCTCTTTAGATACACCAGCCAAATTTTAGCAAATTAATTTTAGCTTAGCCAATAGCTAAATCTAGATAAACTTTAGCTGGAGGTCAAAATGTACACAATTTCTTTAACTATTTTAACCTAGCGAAAACTAGTTAAAGGTCCTCAATGACCAAACTAGCCCAGCTAAAGTTTAATTAGATGATCTAAAGACCCACAGCTGATGCTTAGCTACCTAAATAACATAATTAATGATAGGTAGCATGGTCCAAGATTTAGAATTAGCTACCTAAATAACATAATTAATGATAGGTAGCATGGTTCAAGATTTAGAATTAGCTAGTGTATTCAAACATCCTAGCCAAAATTTTAGTTAGCAAGTTTTTAGCTGACTAAAATTTAGCTTTAGCAATTAGCTAGCTAAATTTCAGCTGGAAAGCATCTAAATAGGAATGTACATGGGTGCTACACCTAAGTTCTTAGACCAATTTCAATTGGAGTTTCATAAGGTTTTATATGTATTAAATATATTAACATGTTATAGCATTCATAAAGAGAGATAATGAGAGTTTTATGGGAGTATGGAGAGTTTCGTGGGGATGAAACTCTTCAACACAGTTTTTAACATATGGGAGTGTTAGAAGCTGGGTGATGAAATTTGAGACTGACCTTAGTATATTCTCTGATGATGCCGTATTATCGCTAGCTGCTCCTAGGTACAGCTGCCCATCGTCGTCGTTAAGTAACATTCTTGCATTGCGTTTCGCACGCCGTATTCTACCCAATCTCATCTCGCCAATGCAAGATGGGCGAGAACGACACAGTCGCTGCAGCAGGTGCGGGCGCATGCAATGCATCTTTTGCCTGATTCTATGATAATCGATCTGAAGAATGAAGTTGTGTGCTGATTTCAATTTCCTCTTGCACGCATATGCATGCATGCAGTGGCTTCGATCACATCCATAGTCCTGCTCTGCGTGTTTATCGTTTGGTGGTAGTTGCGCATGCGGGACCATGACATCATCCAGCAGCTCGCCGATGGGAAGGAGCCCGTCAGGTTCAGCCGCTGGCACCTCGCCCGCTATACGGACACGTACTCCGTCCGTCTCGGCGCCGGAGCCTTGGGCACGGTGTACGCGGGCACGCTCCCCAACGGCCTCAAGGTGGCGGTGAAGATCCTCCACGCCGGCGTCGACTGGAGGTCCGAGGCGGAGTTCGTCGCCGACGTGGTGGGCACCATCTGGCATGCCCGGCATACCAACCTCGTCAGCCTCGTTGGCTACTGCTTCGAAGAACTCGACACCTCTGCTTCCGATAACGTCGTTGTCGTCGGTGTCGGTGGTGGTGCCGCCGCCACCGTGCGCGCAATAGTGTGTGAGTACATGGAACGCGGCGCGCTCGACAAGTTCCTTGTGGACTACAACGACGATGCTGGCGGCGGCCTCCCCGCCCGAATTAGTCTTCACTCACTCGCCGTCGGCGTCGCCAAGGGTATCCAGTACCTACACGATGGGTGCCGGGAGAAGATCGTGCACTACGGTATCCGGCCTAGTAACGTGCTCCTCGGAGTCGACGGCGGCGGGCTCATCACGCCCAAGATCGACGACTTCGGCCTTGCGCAGCTGATGAGACGAGGGGAGACGTGTACAGCTTTGGCATACTTATGCTTCAGATAGTTGCCCTCTCCGCTGCCCGGCAGAGGCAGAGGCGGCGGAGGCGGCGACGGAGGAACTTGGACGAGGAGAGTGAGAGTCAGCGGCAGGAGTGGTTCCCTAGGGTGATGTGGACGAAGTACGAGAGCGGCAACCTTATGGACCTCGTGGTGGACATCATGACTGACGACCATGACGCCGTGGTTGTTGTCACCCCAGAAGAAGAAGGTGATGATCTGCAGCTTCAGCAGCGCATGTTTGAGACGGTAGGGAGGATGTGCAAGGTAGCATTCTGGTGCATGCAGCGTCAGCCGGAAGCGAGGCCACCCATGGGCGTGGCCTGGTGGTAAAGATGCTCGAGGGTGACATGGACATTACTCCGCCGCCCAACCCGTTCACGGACCGAGTGTGGGGGGACAGCGATGTCGATGGCGAGCCCGTTGATGATCAGATACAACAAGTTCATTTTCTTCCATAACATATACATGGAGTCGTGCTCCATATATCGAATTTTTTTGTTTTAATTTAGCTATTTGCTAATTCTAATTTATGTTAGGTATTTTTATTACATTCATTTGGTGATAGATCAACCCGTTAACTATTCATAATTCATTCTTCACAAAGAAGATATATTCATAATTCATTTAACACCCTTAGATCATCATAAAATTCAATGGAATCGGTTCTTTTCATAATTTATTTGTATTATTATGCATAGACCCTTTCATTTATTCTAAGCCATTGCGACATCATCATAAAATCCAATAGTATATGTCCTTTTTTTTCGGTATCGATCTTATAACTGCATTAGACATTGATTCTTTGGTTTAATCTAAATAGTTTTTCCTATTTTCCATTAACCACATAATAATAATATTATTATGCATGGATTTTTTTAGCCTAAACCATTAGATCATATATAAAATATAATGTTCGATATAAGCTCTTTTTTTTTAAACCAACCTTCTAATTATCACACCCAGAAATTGCAAATTCGTCTAGTGACATAGGGTTCTCTTAGTCTTTTAGCATTCAACATTTAAACATTCCTACTAGATTTCTTTTATTGATGATTCCTATTTGCTCTGACTGGTGGTAGTATTTTATTATAGCATCTCTAAAGAGTACCCAAAACATCCTCCCAGTCCAGAAATTTTAGCAAGATCGAAAAAAAAATCTCATGTTCAGTAACTCTCAAAATCACATAATCTTTTGGCACTCCCAGTCCACCATTTTTTTTGCTCGCAAAAAAAGGTACTGACTTTTTTGTTTATATTATATATAATAATCTAACCGGTTAGATGATCACTGAATCTAACGGTATAAGTTCTTTGATTTAATTCAATTATAATGTAACCGTAGTATATGGGTTTTGTTTTACCAGCTAATAAAATACAAATATTTTTTGTGTTCTTATTTAATTCAGATCAGACACGCAACTGTGGAGAAGTTCCTGTGGGAGATTAGGCATGAGAAGCCCTTCAGGTTTACGCCGCGGCAGATCGCCGCCTTCACAGGAAACTGCTCCACCCGCCTCGGCTCCAGTCGCTTCGGTACAGTGTTCAAGGGCGCGCTCCCCAGTGGCCTCACCGTGGCGGTGAAGGTCTTCCACAGCAGCCTTGACCAGAAGACCGAGGAGGTGCAGTTCATGGCGGAGGTGGGCACCATCGGGCACACGCACCACGTCAACCTCGTTAGGCTCTTCGGCTTCTGCTTCGACGACACCATGCGTGCGCTGGTGTACGAGTACATGGAGCACGGCGCGCTCGATGCCTACCTTGCCGGCCCGGGCCACGATGTCGGCCTCCTTGCGCTTCGCGACATCGCCCTCAGTGTCGCCAGGGGCATCCGGTACCTGCACGAGGAGTGCCAGTAGAAGATCGTGCACTATGACATCAAGCCGGGCAACGTGCTCCTCGACGGCGCGCTCACGCCCAAGGTCGCCGACTTCGGGCTGGCGCGGCTGGTGAACCGTGCCGACACGCACGTGTCTGTGTCTGGCATTAGAGGCACACCGGGCTTCGCCGCGCCGGAGATGTGGATGATGTCAGCCGTAACAGACAAATGTGATGTTTACAGCTTCGGCATGCTCCTGTTCGAGATCGTGGGCAGGCGGAGGAACTTCGACGAGGCGGCGCCGGAGAGCCAGCGGTGGTTCCCCATGCTGGCGTGGAACAAGTATGAGAAGGGTGACCTCGTGGAGCTCATCGTCACGCCAGCAAGCCGTGGCACCAACAGTTGCGCTGCAGCGGCGGCAGCAGATGACTATGAGCAGGAGCAGCAGCGCAAGGACAAGGAGATAATGGAGAGGATGTGCAAGGTGGCGTTCTGGTGCGTGCAGCAACTGCCAGAGGCGAGGCCGCCCATGAGTGCGGTGACGAAGATGCTTGAGGGCGAGGTGGACATAGCCCCGCTGGCAAACCCGTTCCAGCATCTGATGGCAGCGCCAATCATGGCGAACCTGTGGACGACGATGAGGACGAGCGCTGGCACTGGGAACGGGACCTTGACTGCCGCAGGCACCATGGAAAGAGGGGTAGTAGCCTAATAGGATATAACCTGCAACTCTATAATACCATGGCAACAGATGTTATTGTTCGGTCATCGGTCTACAGCACTTTCAGATCCCATTGCTTACCATTTGTGATACAATATTACTCTATCATGATTGTATTAGCATTGAATTGTAGGAACACACCAATTCTGCATACCACAATTTTTTGAGTGTCAATGGCAACTCTTGCAGCACTGATAATATGGCCCAAGTACTTCAATTGCTGCTGGGCAAAAAGACCCTAGGAAATTTGATGGTTAAAAGGCACTAGCTGAGCTCCTCAATATAATGACAATTAACAAGATAACAAAAGTAGACTATCCCTCAGTGGCGGATCTAGGATTTCAATTGAGGGTACGAACCTAATTGATGTAATTCTCTAATGATATATAGTCACAGTGGTGGATCCAAGATTTCGATCATGAGAGAAAAATAAAGATCAACTTTACAAATGTACCTTTCCTAACACATTTGGTTATTAATTTTATATTGTACTTGTGTACTTATTTACTTTGGTCTTCTATACTTTAGTAGAAGAAAGCGCGCTAGTATGCGGTTGTAAGCCTATTTTTCCTCTCAAATGAGCACTTCTTCAGTTCTTCCTGTAGAGATTGCTATTTGATAAGGTGTTCTAATAAGTATATAATATATTATAACTAACGGCAGCACTATTTTACACCCAGTAGCTAATCTTGATCGATCTTGAGTAATCTTCGACCAAAAAATACTGAACAATACTCAATGATACTGAACCACATTCAGTATTAGTCAGTAGTTGGTGTTCAGTAGTGTTCAGTATTTCTAAATTTTCTTCAGTATTAGACTATCTGCACTCTTTATCCTCTATATTCATCCTCTAAAAGGAATATTCCGTCCTAAATATCAAGATTCTCTCCTCTATACTCAATTCTTTCGCATCCATCTCTCCTTTATATCATCCTCTATCCACTATGGGACCTACTTGTCACTTTATCTAAATATATCCATGTAAGATCTTGTTTTGAAGGATTTATTAAAATAAATTTAATGATGCAATTGGAATTTAATTTGGTTTTTTTGTTTGTGAGTTATAGTATTTTTTGTGAGTCGCAATAGTGGGGCCCACGTTCAAGATTCTCTCATGCATGTATTGTGCCCTCCCAGCTTGCAGTGCAGATAGCAGCCGCAGTGGGCTCCATGCCTGTACCGGACGATTGTTGCATGCGCTGAGTTTGGCGTCTGCGGAGACGTCCGGTGAACTAGCGTGGCCTTTTCAGTATGCCGCTGCAGCGTTTTTGCACCGGCATGTCCTGTACCGGATCCTTTTATAGGACCCGGTGCGGATAGCCTTAGTTAGTATTACTCAAGTATTAGTTATTGGGTGTAGAATACTATTCTACACCTAGGGTGTAGAATAGCATGTGTATTATAACTAATATATACTTAGTATTTGTAAAAAAATTTAGGGATGTAGTTGTACACCCCATGCACTAACACTACATCCGCCCCTGCTGTTGCTAATGTTGGGGTATAGTTATAGAAACCTGTGTTTTCACATGCCTAATTGTACATAGTGCTACCAATAGCTACGGCAAGATCGAACATTAGGATATGAGAAGGACATGTAGTCATGTAGATGGCGAAAGAGGGAAGAGAAAGAAGGAACTGACAAATGATATATTTATAAAGAATATTATATATATAGAGGTAGATGAGGAAAGGGAAACGGAAGAGAAAGAAGGAATTGACAAATGATATATTTATAAAGAATATTATATAAAAAGGTTTTAACTCCATAAAAAGATAATACATTATGCATTGATATATTCTCCCTTTGTTCCAAATTATAAGTCGTTTTAATTTTTTTGGTACATTTATTTTGTTATGTATCTAGATATAATAAGATGTCTAGATACATAGCAAAATAAATAAATAAATAAATCAAAACGATTTATAATTTGAAATGCATGGAGTACTTTTTTAAGATAGTCGATGACACTTTAGCTTTAAAAATTCACAAACAGCCATATATATGCAGGATACTTCTAACTACATAGTTTCAGCCATATCTGCATGCTTCAACTATAAGAAGTCAGACACCGCATCTTGGACTTGAAAATCTTCTGAACCATATTTGATTGGCGAGCATGTTCTCCTGGTCAAGCTATCGAAAGAGTAGATTCTTAGTTTTATAATATACTTTATATATTTATGTATACATTTTATTATAATATAAGAAATGACTGTGTGAGTAGTCTGCCATGTTTACACCTTTGTCTTTTTATTTTCTTTGTGCTAGTTGAAAGAAATATGGTCTTCATATACTCAAGTTGAACCACCGATTCACAAACGACCATGACATATCTATCTATACCTATTAATAAAGAGGTAAAATTTCTGCCTTTTTTTTCATCTGGCCCATTCTAACTAGAATAACTGTTGAGCCCATTCGCTTTCCACTTCAGCACTCACTCAGCAGCCCACTCTAACCCCCCCTGTGCTCTTATCTGGCCCGACCAATGCTTGCGCCCAGTCCACAGCCCACTCCAGCCACAGCCCAACCAGCGCTTGCGTGCAGGCCACGGCCCACTCTTGGCACCCAGCGGAAAAGGCTAAAGATTTAAGGAAAAAGTCTACTTTAGGTCCTTCAACTTTCGTAAAAGTCTGCATGTCATTCCTGAACTTCAAAACCGAATAAAACACATCCCTCAACTTTAAAACCGTTCATATTACATCCCTCGACGGTTTACGATAGTGGTTTTGCTACAATAACAGTGGTTTTGTATTTTTTTTTTTTATTTATTTATTTTGACTAAATTTTTGAAAAATAATAATAAATCATATAAAAATTATAAAATAGAAAAATCTAATTTTATTGGACTCCACATAAGTAGATCCACAGTGAACACATAATATGATATACTTTGGTACAAAGTTTTTACTGTAGTTTTAGATATATATATTTCTATAATTCAAATAAATTATATAGTAAAAACTTTGTACTAAAGTATACCATATTATATGTTCACCATGTAGATCTACTTATGTGGAGACCAACAAAGTTAGATTTTTCCATTTTATGATTTTTTTATGATTTAATATGATTTTTTAGAAATTCAGCCAAAATAAATAAATAAAAAAAAAAAACACTATTACTGTAATAAAACTATTGTCTAAAAAACGCCGAGGGATGTAATATGAACGGTTTTAAAAGTTGAGGGATGTGTTTTGTTCGGTTTTAGAGTTCGAGGGATGACATGCAGATTTTTACTTAAAATCGAGGGACCTAAAGTGGACTTTTTCCAAAACTTAATATGCTAGATATGAGATTTGAACTGTGGTCTTCGGCACCACGAGTAGAAGATCCTACCATCACACCATACAAGCTTGGATGATATTTGTTCAAACTTTATTTTATTTATTGTATTGAAATCTTCAAACTTTTTACAAAAACCACTCTTATAGTTGGCAAGACAAAATAAATTGAATTGTGATCTTGGTACCACGAGTAGAAGGTCCTACTATTAATAAAGAGGTAAAAAATTATAAACAATAAAAATACTCTTTTGATTAGAGAGAGAAAAAATGAATAAATAAATTTTAATTCTCAAACTGTAATACACACAAGGAAATCAATTTTGAACCATATGATTAAGATCGGCACACCTTAATTGATGCCCATGAAGATGTATATGGAAGAGGTGGCAAATGCACTTGAAAACCATATTACAAACATTGATGCACTAGGTGAATTTTTTTGTATCCGGTAAAATTACTTTAATATTGCTTTTTTATTTTGAGTTTTCTCTATTGCAATGATGAAAAATATCACACTATGCATTCTTTTTAATATAATCTATGAATCTATACAGTGCACAATTAAAGTACAATGCTAGGGTTAGAATATCCAATCATGGATGCCAAGAAAAAAAGCAAAATAGACAGAGTGGTATGCACAGATGACCAATGAAAAAAAAACAGAAAAAATAAAAAGGCTTTGTGAAGCTATCAGCAAAACACAGAAGTCATGGTCATCATATAATAAATTATAGTTCTTAATTTTACAAAAAGAATAAAATATAAATAGACATGTAAGATTCGCATATATGTTTTTATTATCATTTGATAGCTTTTTTTCTCCCGTTGCAATGTACGGGCATATTTTCTAGTATTGTAAAAAAAAACGAGCACTACCACAAACACTTGTAATACGAGCTCGCACACAGGTAGTTCGTATAGATAGGATGTGCAAGGTAGCGTTCTGGTGTATGCAGCGGCAGCCGGATGCAAAGGCCACACATGGGCGTGGTGGTGAAGATGCTTGAGGGTGACACGGACATTACTCCGCCGGCTAACCCCTTCAAGGACCGAACCGTATATCGAATTTTGATTTTAATTTAGCTATTTGCCGGTTATAATTTTATGAAGCACTTATTTACGTATTTTTATTTACATTCATTTGTCATTAACTTTTCATAATTTATTCAACACCGTCATAAAATTCAATGGAATCAGTTCTTTTCATAATTTATTTGTATTATACTACGCATAAGCCCTTCCATTTATTCTAAACCGTTGCAAGATAATCATAAAATCCAATAGTATATGTCTTTTTTTAGTATCTATCTTATAGACATTGACTCTTTGGTTTAATCTAAATAGTTTTTTTTTCCTATTTTCCATTAACCACATAATAATATTATGTATGGATTTTTTTAATCTAAACCAATAGATCATATACAAAACGTAATGTTCGATATAAGCTCTTTCCTTTTTTCAAACCAACCTAATTATCACAACCAGAAATAATATTTTTTGTGTTTTATTTAATTCAGATCAGACACGCGACTGTGGAGAAGTTCTTGTGGGAGATCAGGCATGAGAAGCCCTTCAGGTTTACGCCACGGCAGATCGCCACATTCACTGGCAACTCCTCCATCCACCTCGGCTTCGGCGGCTTCGGCACGGTGTTCAAGGGCGCACTCCCCAACGGTCTCGCTGTGGCTGTGAAGGTCTTCCGATCCACAGCAGCCTTGACCAGAAGACCGAGGAGGCGCAGTTCATGGCGGAGGTGGGCACCATTGGGCGTAGGCACCATGTCAACCTCATCAGGCTCTTCGGCTTTTGCTTCGACGACATCATGCGCGCGCTGGTGTACGAGTACATGGAGCATGGCGCGCTCGACGCCTACTCACAGGCTGGGGCCGCGATGATGTTGGCCTCCCAGTGCGGCGTGACATCGCCGTCGGCGTGGCGAGGGGCATCTGGTACTTGCACGAGGAGTGCTGTTGACACATGTTAACTCCCAAAATTTATTAGCAATTACCACTTTTCCAGACATGAATATCTACTAGAATAGAGTTACCACTGATAATTTTCACGAGTTTTGGTGATTTGTGCATTTTTCAGGGAATTTTCTAGAAAAGCATAAAAGAGTGATTTAAGTGCTAATTTACCACGAAACTTAACCGCGACACAAGCATAACACCAGAGGGTTCAGGAATACTCCAGAAGACACGCGAAGCAATGGGGCCTGCAGCCACCACCAGGTGGGGCCGGTCGGCCCCACCATGGCGCCGCCCGGCCACCTAGGGTTAGGGTTAGCCGCCCCCTTCTGGAACCTTCCTCCACCGCCTTCGAGGAGCCATCCTGGCCGCTTGCTACGTCGGTTTGATACAACGCCGCGTATCAATCCCACCGGGCTATAAATAGAGGGTCACAACCCTCTAGAGGAGGCCAGATCAAGAGATAGAGAGTTAGGGCTTTAGATAGAGATCCACTAGATCTAGGCTAGCAATCAAGATAGAGATTAGAGAGATAGAATAGAAGAGTAGAGATTCGGAGGAGCCCGGCCTGTCGGAGCATCCTCAGGAGCTGTATTCGTCTGGATTCGGCTCCCTCGCCCGGAGCTGCGTTCTGAGGTACTTTTGTATTTACCATTCTGATTCAAGTAAGTAGTTATTTATATTTGTTTTTTGGTTTGCAACTCATACTATATTGAGTACTTTGATTTAGGTAGCTCCTAGGTCAGAGTAGTTTTCGTAGCGTAGACGTGGTGTCTAGGTTATGATTACTTGTGAATGTTCCCTGATCAGCCGGATAGTGGTAGCTCGCGTAGGTGACTTTATAGTTACGTTGAATCCTCTGTAGTCCACTTCCCGTTGATAGGACTGATAGGCTTATAGGTGCTCGATAGGAGATTACTCTGTTTCTTCTCCTATTTGGAATTACTTGTCCGATAAGATGATATTATACAAAGTTTACCGGTAGTTAGAACTAGAGTACATTAGCTATTTTCTAATTCTCAATTATTTTCTAGACTGTTTGTACCCCCTGAGATTAAGAATATTAGACTAGGTCATAATCTACCTACTGTTCCTTTGGGTTCGATATTAAAACCAGGTTGATCTTGGTGAAATGCTGATCAGTATATATCTATGCACTTACGGATAATCTGATAATAATTATTATTTAGGGTGCAGTTAATTTATACCAACAAGCATTTCTGGTCCGTTGTCGGGAACGGTTTGCTGATTTTTGACTTTAGTCTATCTTAGCCTATAGTTATCCTTTTATATTAAAAATAAAAAAAATAAAAATATTATGAAAAATAAATCTCAACTTTTATATCAATATGGAGCACCTTCGGGATCGTATCTCCAGTCAAAGGAATCTTCTAAACCTATCACATCATCATCGACTATGAGTTACGCCCGGGATTAATTAAATTAGTTCAAAAACGTATCTTTTCTGGTAATTCTAGCGAAAACCCCTATTTTTTTACTTAACTCGATTTTGAGCAGACATGTTTATGTCCGAGTAAAAGGCATGGCCGATGAAACTTTAAGATGGAAACTCTTTCCGTTTCCATTAACGGGTAGAGCTAAGAAATGGTTTAATCGCCATGTTGGTAGTAGTCAAGGAGATTAGGAAATATTATGAAAATACTTTTGCCTTAAATTTTTCCTAGAAGAAAAGGTCGCTAAACTTTGGTTTGAAATTATAGGATTCAAACAAGTAGACAATGAATCGCTAGGCAAGGCTTGGGATCGTTTTGATGGTTTTATAAATTCTGGACCTAATCTTGCTTTACCAGAACCCATGCTTTTATAATATTTCTTTTTAGGCCTTGATGATAGAAATAAAGAATATCTTAATTTGATCTTAGGTGGAGCATTTATGCATATTCTTGTTGAACATGATAAAACTATTCTTACTAATATTTCAAATGATCTTCCCTGAAGAAAAAGAAGAGTTGCTAGAAAAAATTCTCAATTAGCTAAAAATAAATTTTTACCTGATTCATCTCAATCTATAGTTGAATTAAAACCTGAACTAGCTAATGAGATAACTCTAAATTCTGAATGGATGTTTAAAATTGAGGATGATTTCTTTGATGATTTTAGGAATACTACACTTTATCGCAAAATTATTCAATCCCAATAATCTAGAGACTTGAATTCTAATTTTTCACATCCCGATGATTTAAAATTTCTTAGAGAAATAATAAGAGAATTAATTTTTATTTTGGGTGATGATTGGTTGATAGAATCTGAACAATCCCTGAAGTAATTCGTCTTAATTCACCTTCTGTTAGTATAAAGTTGCAAGTAGATTCATATCCTTTTGAAGCTTTATACAACCCAGTTGTAGGAGTCAATATTATGTTATACACCTTTGCTAGAGAATTCTTAAAAGATATACCATTAATTTCTATAAATAAATTATTTAAAAATTGCTCAAGACACATTATTCCTAATTTAGGAGTTTTGAGTGCACTTTGTATTGTTATTAATGATTTTCATATTTTGCTAAATTTTATATCTTTGATATGCGGGATTAATGTAATGATTGGAGTACCCATAATAAAACTTCTTCAAGAAGGTCGTGATGGTAAATTAAATGTTAAATTTAGGAAAGGATTTAATTTTTCAATACCTATAACTCATATAGTAAAATTTAAAAGCGAGCCCCTTCCTGAATTAGATTCAATAGAAGAGGTTAAGCCTATTGAATTCGATAATTTTATTCAAACTGATTTAGAAAATGATACCCAGTTCTTCATCAATGAAGAGAAGGAGCACCTTGTTAATTCGAACCTCTTGATGAATTATTAGAGCCACCTAAGCCTCCTATTGAGCTTAAACCTTTACCATCTGGTCTTAAGTATATTTTTCTAAATAATGATCAAGAATATCCTGCGATTATAAGTGATAAACTTTCTGATGAAGAGACTTATAAATTAATAACTTTTTTAGAAAAATATAGAGCTGCTTTTAGATATTCACTCCAAGACCTAAAAGGGATTAGCCCTGTTCTTTGCACCCATCGCATCCCAACCAACCCAGATATTACACCTTCAAGAGAATCTCAGCGTAGACTCTAAAATGCGATGCGAGATGTAGTAAAGAAAGAAGTTCTAAAGCTTTTACATGCAGGGATCATATACCCTGTACCACATAGTGAGTGCGTAAGTCCTGTGCAAGTTGTACCTAATAAGAGAGGAATGACGGTTGTCCAAAATGATAAAAATAAATTAATCCCTAAGAGAACTGTCACTGGATGGTGAATGTACATAGATTATAGAAAACTCAACAAAGCAATAAAAAAAGACCATTTCCCACTACCTTTCATTGATGAAATGTTAGATCGCTTAGCAAATTATTTTTTCTTTTATTTTCTTGATGGTTATTCAGGATATCACCAAATCCCTGTCCACCCTGATGATCAAAGCAAAACCACATTTACATGTTCTTATGGAACTTATACTTACAGAAAAATATCTTTTGGATTATATAATGCACCCACTTCTTTTCAAAGATGCATGATGTCTATATTTTCTCGATATGATAGAAGAAATCATAGAAGTTTTTATGGATGATTTTTCAGTTTATAAAAAACTTTTGATGACTGTCTGAAAAATCTAGATAAGGTTTTACAAAGATGTGAAGAAAAACACTTAGTCCTCAATTGGGAAAAATATCATTTTATGGTTAGAGAAGAAATAGTGTTAGGACACTTAGTGTCGAGAAAAGAGGTATAGAGGTAGATAAAGCTAAAATTAAAGTAATTGAACAACTACCTCCCCTGTTAATGTAAAAGGAGTCTAAAGTTTTCTTGGTCATTGTGGTTTTTATCGTAGATTTATAAGAAATTTCTCACAAATTGCTAGGCCAATGACCAGATTGTTAGCTAAGGATGTACCTTTTGAGTTTAATGAAGAATGCTTAGAATCATTTAATATTCTTAAGAAAGTACTTACATCAGCACCAATCATTCAACCCCCTGATTGGTCTTTACCTTTTAAAATTATGTGTGATGTTAGTGATTATCTTTGTAGGGACAGTCTTAGGGCAAACGAAAGATAAAACACATCATGCAATTGCCTATGCTAACAAAACAATGACAGAAGCATAATTAAATTATGCAACCACGAAAAAAGAACTTTGGCTGTTATCTTTGCTATTGATAAATTTAGGTCTTACTTAGTTGGAGCTAAAATAATTATTTATTCTGATCATCTTTGCTCTTAAATATTTGCTCACTAAGAAAGATACTAAACCACGATTAATAAGATGGATCTTATTACTGCAAGAATTTGATTTGGAAATTAAAGATAGAAAAAGAATAGAAATCCCTATTGCTGATCATTTGTCTAAGATGTATTTTAAAGAACCTCGGGGAACTACCTATTAATGACTCATTAATAGATGATATGTTGTTTAAAGTGACCAAGATAGATCCTTGGTACGTGAATATTGTCAGCAGGTTACGTACCCCCAGGAGAAAACAAAAAAAGACTTATTTATAAAAGTCGTCTCCACAATATGGGATCCACCATACCTTTTTTGGGTATGCGCCGATGGATTACTCGTAAGAAGATGCGTACCAGTAGAAGAAGGCATGCAGATCATTTAGAAATGTCATTCATCCCCATATTGCACTCATGTAAAAATCTGGCAAAGTGGTTTCTTTTGACCAACCATGTATGAAGACACCAAAGATTTCATCCGAAGATGTGGGGCGTGTCAGAGGCACGGAAATATCAATGCTAGAGATGCTATGCCACTCACCAACAATCTTCAGATAGAGCTCTTTGATGTCTGGGGAATTGATTATATAGGACCATTTGTGAAGTCAAGGAATTATGAGTATATTTTGGTGGCAGTTAACTATGTATCCAAGTGGGTAGAAGCGATGCTATGCAAGAATGCTGACTCAAAACACTCAAAGAAAATGTTTGAAGAGATTATATTTCTGAAGTTTAGAACACCAAGAATGGTTATAAGTGACGGAGGAACACATTTCACTGATAAGAAGTTTCACTTATACCTACAAGCTCATGGAATACGACATAATGTCGCTACCCCATATCATCCTCAGATAAGTGGCTAGACAGAGACATCCAATAAACAAATTAAAAATATTCTCCAAAAAATAGTAAATGAAATGGGAACTTTATGGAAGGATCGGTTATCCGATGCACTATAGGCATACCGGACAGCTTACAAAACACCTTTAGGTATATCATCATATCAATTGGTATATGGCAAGACCTGCCACTTACCAGTTGAATTAGAACATAAGGCTCACTGGGCTATCAAAAGATGGAACATGGATTTAGAAGCCGCTGGAGAGAAAAGGAAGATGCAATTATCAGAATTAGAAGAATGAAGAGAGAAGGCTGATCACAATTCGAAGATCTACAAAGAACAAACAAAGAAATGGCATGATAAGAGGATCAAGAAGAAGGAATTTGCACCAGAAGATAAGGTATTACTTTTTAATTCTAGGTTCAAATTATTCGGGCTTGGAAAATTGAGGAGCAAATGGGAAGGACCCTTCACCGTCATGAATTCGTCACCACACGGAGCAATAACTCTACAATCAAATGAAGGTACGTTTTCAAGGTAAATGGACACTGACTTAAACTTTATTTAGAACCATTTGATTCAGGAGTAGTGGATGAAATATAATTCATCCAATTACCAACTTATTAAGCTTTATTTTATTTCGATATAAAATTTTATCCGAAAAAACATCTAACAGAAACATAGGAGGAGTTCGAAGCACCCCGCGGAAGGGCACCCAAGGTGGGCCCTAGGTGGGGCCAGTCGGCGCCCATGTGGGGCCGGTCTGCACCCCCCATCCACCTCCAGTCCCGACTCTCGTTCTCCTGTCATTCTACACCCTTCCTACGTATGTTCGCGTATTATCCAAGCGCAATCGGATATCCTTTCGTACGGATCCCGTAGAGCCTAGGTTTTGTCCTCATCCTGTCTCCTGAAAATCCATATAAATATGTACCTAAACCTCCTCAATTGTATTCAATAACTAGCCACCTTTCTTCTCCAAAGGAGCTCTCCAATCTAGATCTATTAGCAATGGCGGACAAGGCGATCGTCTCCTACGGTGCGGACTTTGACAGCATCCCCAGCGATGATTCGAAGGCTCTTGTCCTCGCACAGCCGAAGCCTCTCGCCGTTGTGCCGCCAAAGCAAGTTGCAACGATCCCCCAGCGCCATGAGCAAGTCTACTACGTGCAAGATCCATCTGCTCTTTCTCCACCACCTGTAAGACTGTTGCTTGAAGGACGTGCTAAGGGAAGACAGATCCCTATCCCCAAGGGTACCCAGGTTCTTCCACCTAGAGGTAATGAGCGACTCTTGTCGGTCGAGACCGATAAGAAAGGCAAGCTGATCTGTGCTAAATACACCAATGCCACTCGCCCTTCCGTTCAAGGAATTCATGCAAACCCTAATGAAGTATGCTACACTGAACCCATCGCACCTAAGCCAAAGCTTAAGAGGAAGAGAACAACATCAGCATTAGCACTGGAGAAAGTTCCCAAGCAGCCAGCACCAACCTTACGCACTCTCAACGAGAAGCTTGAAGGTCTCTCCAACCTTGTCAAGGAGATGGAAATATCTAACAAACTGAGGGATAAACTCATAGACGACGTGAATAAGTAGGCTGGGGTCAATCTCAAATTAGCCTCAAGCGCGACAAAGATAAGCTTGAAGCAGAGGTTGCAGCCCTCAAAGAAATAATTCGGGGCCTCAATAATGAAGGGCAGCATTAGTTGCCTAGTTATCCAATAAGGCACACTTTCGCTAGTTCAATTAGTTAATAGAGTCAGTCGAGTCGTTTTTCTTAGGACAAAGCCTAATGAGCTAGGGTAGTCGTTAGCTCAGTCATTAAAGCGTATATTGAATTTTACCACCGCCATAAATGAATAAAGTGTCTTATTTTATATTAATATTTGTTATTTATTCTACTCTCTATTTTTGGAATATTTTGTCTCCACATATTGCGCAGAGAAAAGTATACTGAGAAAAAAAATAAGTATGGAGGAGGCACAATTAATCACGAAGCAAAAATACGATCGGAAAAATAGTAAAATTCGAATCAACATCGAACCAACACCGCACAAGCAAAGCAGGACCCGCAGGACCCCTAGGGTGGGGCCGGCCGGCGACTAGGTGGGGCCGGGCAGCGCCCCCCTGCCACCTCTCGTCTCTTTGTTTCGGTCACGGTCAGGTTCGATTAATTACAATTTAATTGAATATATTATACTCTAAATTTTGAGCCGAATTATAATTCTTTATGTTAAATACTTTTAAAAAAATAATCAACCCATTTAATCCATGACTTGAGAATATAAATTATATGACACCCCTCTAGAGTCTTGATTATTGTGAAATTTATAGTGCCTCAGAATTGACTAAGTTATTATGAAGTTAGATAGCAAAAATAATGATTACTTAATTTCTGATAATTTATCTTTAGAGATTTTATTTCAAAAATTTGAAAACACCTAGCTTCACTTCTCTTTGTAATAGAACCCAATAATAATCACATTAATCTACTTTAATAGCTTTGGTCGAGAGGTTTATCATATTCCCAGTATCATAAAATAAAAATTAAATAAAATGTAATTATACTGTCTTCAGCAGTATTATGAAGGAGGCATGAGCTATTCAAAAGATTCCAAGAAAATAAAAAGCGACAAGTGTCCGAAACCTCAAAAAAAGATAGATCACGAGGAAATAAAAAGGGACAAGTGTCCGGAACCTCGATTCAAGAAGAAAAGAAAGATGAGCATGTGCTCAACATAAAGAATTAGAAGAGCTCATGGTTCCTCTGACATAATGTGCCAAGAAGTGAGAGATTTTCTGATCTAGGAATATGATACTTCTCTCTCTTGCTAAATATAAACCACCGGTACCACTACAAAGAGAAGGAGGAAGCTAAGTTGCAAAATCCATTTTCTCTCCAATAGACATAATTAGAGGAAAAGAGTAATCAGTCTTAAGCTCTCTTACTCCACAATCACTTAAGGATTCATGATAGACACTTTAAAATTTCACAATACATGATAACTAGACTAGTGCTATATAATTTAATTTTCAAGATTATGCATTAAATATGTATCTTTTTTGCCAAAATCAACATTTTTCTCGGAGCGAGCAAAAGTCTAAGTGCGGGGGTAATTGTTGACACCTGTTAACTCCCAAAATTTATTAGCAATTACCACTTCCCCGTAAATAAATATCTACTAGAATAGGGTTACCACCGATAATTTCCACGAGTTTTGGTGATTTGTGTACTTTTAGGGAATTTTCTAGAAAAGCCTAAAAGAAGAATTTAAGTGCTAATTTACCATGAAACTTAACCGCGGCGCAAGCATAACACCAGAGGGTTCAGGAATACTCCAGAAGACACCCGAAGCAGCGGGGCCCGCAGCCACCACCAGGTGGGGCCGGCCGGCCCCACCATGGCGCCGCCCGGCCCCCTAGGGTTAGGGTTGGCCGCCCCCTTCTGGAACCTTCCTCCACCGTGTCTTCGAGGAGCCATCCTGGCTGCTTGCTACGTCGGTTTGATCCAACGGCGGCGTATCAATCCCAGGGCTATAAATAGAGGGTCACACCCCCCTGGAGGAGGCCAGATCAAGAGATGAAGAGTTAGGGCTTTAGATAGAGATCCACTAGATCTAGGCTAGCAATCAAGATAGAGATTAGAGAGATAGAGTAGAAGAGTAGAGATTCGAAGGAGCCCCTACTGCCGGAGCATCCTCGTGGAGCGTATTAAATGCGGATTCGACTCCCTCGCCCGGAGCTGCGTTCTGAGCTACTTTTGTATTTACTATTCTAATTCAAGTAAGCAGTTGTTTATATTCGTTCTTTGGTTTGCAACTCATACTATATTGAGTACATTGATTTGAGTAGCTCCTAGGTCAGAGTAATTTTCGTAGCGTAAACGTGGTATCTGAGTTATGATTACTTGTGAATGTCCCCTGATCAGCCGGATAGTGGTAGCTCGCGTAGGTGACTTTATAGCTACGTTGAATCCTCTATAATCCACTTCCCGTTGATAGGACTGATAGGCTTATAGGTGCTCAATAGGAGATTACTCTGTTTCTTCTCCTATTCGGGATTACTTGTCCGATAAGACGATATTATACAAAGTTTGCCGGTCATTAGAACTAGAGTACATTAGCTATTTTCTCATTCTCAATAGTTTTCTAGACTATTTGTACCCCCTTAGATTAAGAATATTAGACTAGGTCATAATCCACCTACTGTTCCTTTGGGTTCGATATTAAAACCGGGTTGATTTTGGTGAAATGCTGATCAGTATATATCTGTGCGCTTGCGGATAATCTGATAATAATTATTATTTAGGGTGCAGTTAATTTATACCAACAAGTGCCACAGAAGATCGTGCACTATGACATCAAGGCAACGTTCTCCTCGACGGCGCGCTCACGCCCAAGGTCGTTGAGTTCGGGCTTGCCCGGCTGGTGAACCATTCAGACACGCATGTGTCTGTGTCTGGCATTAGAGGCACAAAGCTTCGCCGCGCCGGAGATGTGGATGATGTCGGCCATCACAGAGAAATGGATGTGTACGGCTTCAGCATGCTCCTGTTTTAGATCGTCGGCAGGCGGAGGAACTTCAACGAGGCGGTGCCCAAGAGCCAGTGGTGGTTCCCCATGCTGGCGTGGAACAAGTATGAGAAGGGTGACCTCTTGGAGCTCATCGTCACACCACCTAGCCGTGGCACCAACAGTAGCGCTGCTGCAGCGGCGGCAGGTGTCGATGAGCAGGAGCAGCAGCGCAAGGACAAGGAGATAGTGGAGAGGATGTGCAAGGTGGCGTTCTGGTGCGTGCAACAACTGCCGGAGGCGAGACCACCGATGAGTGTGGTGACGAAGATGCTTGAGGGCGAGGTGGACATAGCCCTGCCGGCGAACCCATTCCAGCATCTGATGGGAACGCCGGTCATGGCAAACCTGTGGACGACTATGAGGATGAGTGCTGGCGCTGGGGATAGGACCTTGACCGCGCAGGCACCATGGAGACAAAGGGAGACTAATAGGATATTGTTAAAAACCACAGGATCATCTAGCAGTAGATCTATTAGGGTACGACTTTCTAGTGCTATAATCAACATGTCCTATACAAGAACTATTAGATCTGAGAGGGAGAAAATGCTAAGTTTCGTTACCGACCGGAATCAAAGGGAGCAGTGGGAGCGGTGGTCACATGTGGTGCAGCGGAGGTCGACTCGGTGTTGATCATCGTCGTCGACGGCTCGGGATTGACGGAAACAACCTGGGGAAGAGGAAACGGCGATGCTAGAGGCGGACGTGGTCCAGTGCAGCGACAAGAAACGATGGTGACTTCCCATCACTGGCTGCGCCCCTCTCTAGATCGGGTCAGGGTTTGTAGGTGGGGACTCACGGTGAACCTCCAGCCCCCACCTATATTTATATTGCGCAGTACGACGAAGGCCCACCAGCCATATATGGGTTGGGCGTCCCCCATCAAGGCGCAAGGTCAAGGCCCGATAGCCGTTGGGCCAAGTGGTGAAAGAGATCATCCTAACAAATATAGCCTGCAACTCTGTAGGCAACAGATGTTTTTGGTCGGTCATCTGTTTACAGCACTTTCGGATTCCGTTTCTTACCGTTTGTGATACGATATTACTCTATCACGACTCACGATTGTATTAGTATCGAATGGCGGTAGAATTTGGAGATTACAATGAGCTCTACCTGCCTCTGTCTCCTCCGGCACAGCCGGCCAGTTGCTTTTTCTCCCTTTCGACATCGATCTCTCTCACGCCACCCATGCCTAGCTTCCACCATATCCTCCCTGGTCTCCCGTGCACGGATTCCCTATACGGCCCAGGTACGTACAAGTGGGTCTTCTAGGCCGTAGCGTTTGTCATCTCCGGCGCTGCTTCCACCCTATCCTCCCTTGTCTTAACTATGGTAGCATGAGATTTCAGCGTCATGACATTCCTCCTTCCATGAGAGCTGGCTTCTCCGCGAACCAGCGCTGCCAAAAAAATAGTCTTCGATCAGAGCTTGTTCATCCTCCTAGTTGCCAGTTATTCCAGCCACGCAGATCACTGAACAAGGATTTGATCAGTCGATTTTTGGGGAACTGGTGGAGGGGTGCAATTTTAATAGATCATCATCACGATGACGAGGATGTTGCAGAATTTTAAGTGGATATCAAAACAGAGTAGAGGTCTCAGGTATCTTAGCACTGAACTGATTGGTAAGGCCGACAACGAATTTGATCTGGAGAAGGCCAGGAGAAGGCCACACTGGAGAAGAAGTGGATTAATTTTGAAAGCCTGAGCTGTTCTGTATCAGTTTCTTTGCATTTGTGATGCACTCTTGAAACCTTGTATGAATAGGGGTTGAGCAATGAATGGACAGTGCTAAACAGTGGTATGAACGGTGTTGAAACTGATACAGAAGGGTGTTTGAGGAGGCTCCAAGTTTAGTTTGAAGATACTCTCTTCCTTCCAAAATACAAATCGCTTTAATTTTTAATTCATAAATTTTGCTATATATTTAGACATATTATTATATTTAGAAGCATAGAAAAATAAATATTTCAAAAAAAATTAAAACGGCTTATAATTTTAATTCATAAATTTTACTATGTATCTAAACATATTATTATATCTAGATATATAATAAAATGGATGTTTTGAAAAAAAATTAAAGTGGCTTATAATTTGAAGTGGATAGAGTAATATATATCATGAGCACCACAATATGCTTTCCAAAATCTAGAACCCTCTTCCTCCCAAGGATGACCCGAACTCTAGGGAGGTGGCCACGCCCCTGGCCACAAGCCTTTCCCATCCACGGTTGATCCCCGCGGATTGTTTTGTTGCTATCAGCCCATCGCTGAGATTCACCGACCTGGCAACTCTAGGGAGGTGGAGTTATACCTGTTTAACTAAAAAAACATAGCGCAAAATAAAAAATATATGGAGCGGAGCGGTCTCAAAAATGCCTTTAAATTATTCTTCGCCACTAGTCATGCCAACTCCACAGTCCCACCCACCATACCTATGCACTATACAATAATAACGATTTTAGTAGGCGTATATTCTCGGTGACAGCATTTTTATACGGCTACCCATGCAAATGATTTTAGAAGAAAGTGGATTCTGAGAGCCTTCCAAAAAATTATATCTGACTCTATAAATTGACTCATAGAGATGGATCTATTAAAATAGCCACATCTAATAATAATACGGCCAACTTATAGATCGGCTAGTAAAAATAAAACTCTAATTCTCTTCTAATTCTTCAAACTCACTCGACCTCAACCTGCACCAATCACCACTCTCTCTCTCTTGTCTCTTCCCCCCTCCTATCTCTTCAATCCAATGCAACCAGTCGAGAGTGACTAGAGACTCGGGCGGATTTTTTTATTTTTAATCCATTTTAAAAAATATATTTTAATAGTAATCCCTAAAAAAACATATTGCACGCGACCAAAGAACTGTGTAGTGCCAGTATATATGCCGCGACAGGGGCACCCACGTTGGCGCTAGTGCCGGCTGGATGCCGATGTATGCGCAGCGGGCCTCACCCTTTCGCGCCGTCCACTTCGTGCGTGACAGGTTCATCACCCCAGCAGCGTGCTGTATACCTGGAAAGATGTGTCCCAGACGTGCCTTGCGTTCCTGCCCAGCGCCGACGAGGCATCCCTGAGCATACTTGGCAAAACGCAGCAGAGGACGCTCGCCGTGGGCAACAAGAAGGTCGGGTTCGGCGCCAAGGGCTGTGCCTGAAATCCACCGTGGTTCGCAAAAGATCATCAACTGCTACAACTGCTTCAACGACAATGCACAGATCGGCATGAATAGAACAGTTATATATCTGGGAAACAATAACATAGATTACTTAAAAAAAATTCTAGGGACGGGGAGTTCTGGCAAGTGAGCAGAAGGCGCGTCGTGTGCAACGCCTCAGCAGTTCAGAACTTCAGGCTGGCCCTGCATTGCATCATCGACGTACTCGGACTAGTTGGGCCTGTCAATTCGGCCATTGCCCTGGGTAGTCAGTCAGTGGACACCAAGAACGGCGCGTGCAGGAAAACGCGAGTTCTAAGATGGGCCTCGATCGCGCAGTACAGCGATTCTCAGATTTGTGGACGACAGCGCGGTCCACCTCAAACTCGACCAGGGAATGAAAAGAGGCATCATGACAAAGCACATCTCCCCACCTTTTTTTTTTTCCAGGAATAGTAGTAGTCCTGATTCCAGAACAGTAGTTCTGAAAACTCAATTGTTAGCGGGCACATCTTTTGTTTGCACGAGTACATATATAGTACTTAACCATCTGTCTCTTAGCTGCAATATCTCCCAAATTATCTAGGTACGGGTGAGGGTAAGCCTAGGCTGGCCTGAGAGGCCTGTTTCTGTCCAGCACTTTGAGGACAATTTTAGGATTGGATGGGGCAATGGGAATGATCAGGTTATCTTTATTATCCTTGCTAGTATCATTTCGAGTATTTGGAAGATTAGGAATGATTGAATTTTCAGTGATGTTCTCATTAAATCTCCAAAAGCAATTGCTTACAATATATTAGGCTTTCTGTTGTTGCAGTGGAAGAAGATGCAGAAACCGGAGGACAGGATGAAGACGGAGGAAGTAATCTGCAAGTTGCAGGAGGGGCTCAAAGCCTGGTGAACATGGTGCGCTGAAAAAAAGGGAGAAGGGAGGAGAATGGTGTTTTTTGCTGCTGTCTTACAGAGGTGCTTAAGTAAGAGGTGTTTCTGCTCTTCTAGTGTTGCCCAGGCCTGATGCTGGGAGGCTTTTTTGGTCGTCGCCAAGGGCTGTTAGGATTTCTTTTCATCCTTTCTTTCATATTTCCTTGTAGTTTCTCTTAATCGGAAATCCTTGTATGCGCTTCACTGTAAGCTGGTTCCCCAGCAGCTAGCTTTTGCTTTCAATATAAGCAGGGCTAATGCCTATGGTCTAAAAAAGGTACAAGTACTTAGTATATATGATGTGTGTGTGTGTATATATATAGGTCACGGATCTTCCTACCATGTCATGCAGCTGAGGAGCACTGGTGTGGTCGCATGGATGTCCGATTCGGCGTCCTGATCGCAATACCCTATAGTTCGCGGCTGTGGTCGCTGTTAGTGCTTCTCTGTACCCCGGCATCGTAACCGCGTTGCACTGATGAGTGATGACCCACGGTCGTAGCCAGCGACCCGTCCCACGGAAGTCACGGCCGGAGCCATGCATGATTACTTGGTCACCATCTCCAGTACAGTGCCCTCGACGCATCGACGCGGGTCGCAGAGGCAGCCATACATCTATCCCCAGTCCGTCCGGCCGGCCTCCACGCCTGCTAGCTTTTCCTACTGTATGGTGGACGACAAGAAAAAAGCTACGTCCGCATCATCCGGCCTATCACTTATTCCATCTGTCGCAGCACTCACTCAGATCAGTCGTCGCTGTCGACGGGGATACCCAGGATCTCGCCTCGGCGGCTCCAAGGCAAGCGGTCGTCGCCGTCGTCAGGTGCGGTGCGGCCACTGTGGCCACTGCGCACACAGCACACTTGAGCAGTCAAGTCGAGCACTAGTATATAAGCAGCGTCGCCTCGCGTCGTCTCGTCTATATCTCGGGGTCGGTCGATCCACATCATATCGCTCTGATCATTCTCTTGGAGCTAACAGCTAACTGGAGTGCTTAGCTAGCGAGCGACATAGCAGGTGGCTAGAGAGCCCAGAGCTCCAGTCCGGCCGGCCGGCCCCCCCATGGCTATGGCGTCCGTGACGCGGCGCGCTCTGTCCCGCCGCCTCGCGGTTGTGCTAGCGCTAGCAGTTGTTGTGGCGGCGGACGACGCGAGCAGCGGGCCCAACTGGCACGTCGTCAGTGTCACCTCGCTGCTGCCGGACGCGCTCTGCACTCCTAACAAGAGAGGTAATAAGGCAAGCAAGTTGGTTATATTGCACATTTGCAGCACTAAGCCACTAACTACGTAACACGGCAGCTGTACAAGAGAATCTGTTGATGTGACCATCCAACCAATAATGACCAAAGCGCTCCCAAAAGAACTGCAGCAACAAAAAAAAAAAAAAAACTGCTAACTTTCATGCTTAGGCCCCGTTTGGAACAAAGGAATATAAAACAGAGGAAAAGAAGGAAACACGGGAATAGAATGTAGGTGTTGTGGGAAAACAGAGGAATGAAAAAACACAGGAAACATAAAAATAGGAGTGTTTGGAACGTAGGAATTATAACAAAGGATTCCCAAAACATGAGATGTGATTAAAGAAGATGAATATTTGTTTTATTATTTAAATACTTGTGATTACAACATCAAATCTTAATTAGCAAATAAACATATGTATAGAAATCTATAGCATAGGAATCATAAAACATGAAAATTGGTAAAAGAATTATAATAGCAAGTGATAATTCAATAAACACATGCGTAATCTCCTCTAACTCCCTTACATGTGGGGCCCATGGTCCACGGACTCAATCTAGCGGCCACGCACGGCGTATCACATCCTTATCCTCTCCGGCAGTTCTCATCGTCATCCAGTCACTAGTCTTCTGACCATCTCGGTAGTCCATGCTCCATTGCTCCTTTCTAGTCTCTTTCATCCATGCTCCCCTGATTCGTTGATGGTGGTGGAGGCAGCCACAAATCTATGGGACTGGTAGGGGCGAAGGAGCCAGGCCAGATGTGTCTGCCGTGCCTCTTTTTTTTTCCTACCGGATTTGCCTTATTCTTGATTTTGGATAGCTGCTCTTTTTTAGAACTGTAGCTCTCTCTGAGGAAGAAGAGCATCAGAGCTTTCATTAGAGCGACAGCAAGCTAGTGAGTATTGCAGGAAAGATTTCCATGAGCTCCGGGCTCATTTTTTCATTCCTCCAAAAGTACAGTTTTGCTTCTCATTCCTCTGGAAAGTTTCTCACTCGTTCCTTTGTTCCAAACGTACGGTGATGTCAGCAAAATGGAGGAATGGAGTTCCTACGCAATTCCTATGAGAAACCTCCATTCCAAACGGGGCCTTACTGATATCATGGCAGCGCTAAACAGCGAACGTTCACCGGATCTAAATCGGACCAACAATCAGATAACCCCGCCACTTTCCATTTTTTGCGAAAGTAATTTCCGCAACTTTCCTTTTTAGAAAGTTTTTCATTTTTGGTAAAAAATTTTGCAACTCTTTTTTTTAAAAGTTACAAAGTTATACTTTCAACATGGCAAAGTATTATACATAACTTATACATATAACTTAGGCGACAAAGTTATACGCATAACTTTTATGTAGTATAATATTTTGCGGAACAAACTTATCAATATAATTTCATAGAAAGATACAAAATTAATTATATACAAACCTTTTTGTATAACTTATTTGTATAACTTAGATATATATAACTTTATGAATGACTTATATGTAAAGTTAGACATATAAGTTATATTCAAGAACTTATACGTACAAATTAATATCATAATATATTATAGAAATATGAAAACTATGTATGAAAATAACGCTATAGTATACATAACTTATAAATATATAACAAAAAAGAGAAAAATGGTAGAAAACAAAAAAAGGAAAAAATGAACGTTTGTGCAGGTGGGCCATGCCGTAGAACGAATCTAACCAGCAAAAAGTTATTCAGTATAACTTATGTTCATAAGTTGGAAGATATAACTTACATATCATAAGTTAATACCCGTAAATTGTTGCAAGAAAAAAAGTTTCAAAACATATACAAGTGGTGTCTAGTTTTGTTTGTCTCGTTATGGAGAACACACTGACGCTGACGGAATTAAAAATTGATGCACCATTCAGAAGTTAGAGTATTTTAAAATAAATGTATTGCATTTTTTAAGTGGGTACGTGGGTTGTTGTGTGGGTACGTGGGCTACTGGTGGAATTGTTCGCTCAACACAGAAGGAGTGAACAATCGCATAATTGGATTAGCAACGCTAAACAGCGAACGTTTACAGATCTAAATTTGGCGAACAATCAGAAAACCCCACCACTTTTTCATTTTCGGCAAAAAGTAATTTCCGCATCTTTCCTTTTTTGAAAAGATTTTTATTTTTGGTAAATTTTTTTGCAACTTTTTTTTTTGAAAAATTACAAAGTTATACCTTCAACATGGCAAAGTATTGTACATAACTTATACATATAACTTAAGTTATACGCATAATTTTATGCAGTATAATATTTTTTACAGAACAAACTTATTAATATAATTTCATAGAAAGATACAAAATTATACACAAAAATTTTATATATAACTTATTTGTATAACTTAGATATATATAACTTTATAAATGACTTATATGTAAAGTTAGACATATAAGTTATCTTGAAGAACTTAGATGTACAAATTAATATCATAATATATTATAGAAATATAAAAACTATGTACAAAAATAACATTATAGTATACATAACTTATAAATATATGGAAAAAGAGAAAAAATGGTAAAAAAAAAAAAAGGAAAAAAATGAACGTTTGTGGTGGGCCATGCCACGAAGCGAATCGAACCAGCAAAAAGTTTTTTTCAGTATAACTTATGTGCATAAGTTGGAAGATATAAGTTACATATCATAAGTTAATACCCGTAAATTGTTACAAGAAAAAATCTTTAAAATATATACAAGTGGGGTCTAGTTTTATTTGTCTCGTTGTGGAGAACACGCTGGTGCTGTGATGGAATTAAAAATGGATCCACCGTTCTGAAGTTAGAGTATATCTTAAAATAAATGTATTGCATTTTTTAAGTGGGTACTTGGGTTGTTGTGTGGGTGCGTGGGCTGCTGGTCGAATCATTTGCTCAACTCACAAGGAGTGAACGACTGACTGCGTAATTGGATTTGCGCTGATATCATGCAGCCGCAGGGGCGTCAAACTCGTCGGCTCTCACCGTCGTCCACCGGCACGGCCCATGCTCACCGCTGCAGGCTCGGGGCGGCGAGCTGTCTCATGCGGAGATCCTGGACAGGGACCAGGACAGGGTGGACTCGATTCACCGCCTGACCGCCGCCGTCCCGTCGACGACGGCCAGCGCCTCCAAGGGCGTGTCCCTGCCAGCGCACTGGGGCGTGGCTCTCGGAACGGGCAACTACATCGTCTCGGTGGGCCTCGGGACGCCCAAGAGCGACTTCCTGGTGGTGTTCGACACCGGCAGCGACCTCTCGTGGGTGCAGTGCAAGCCGTGCGCCAAGTGCTACCAGCAGAACGACCCGCTCTTCAACCCGTCACAGTCGGCGACCTACTCCGCCGTGCCGTGCGGCGCGGAGGAGTGCCGGCGGCTCAACTCGGGGAGCTGCGCGTCGGGCAAGTGCCGGTACCAGGTCGTGTACGGCGACATGTCGCATACGAACGGTAACCTCGTGCGCGACACGCTGACGCTGGGCTCGTCGCCGTCCGACCAGCTCCAGGGCTTCGTCTTCGGGTGCGGCGACGACGACACCGGGCTGTTCGGCACGGCCGACGGGCTCTTCGGCCTCGGCCGCAACAGGGTGTCGCTGGCCTCGCAGGCGGCCGCCAGGTACGGCCCCAGGTTCTCCTACTGCTTGCCCTCGTCGTCCAGCGCCGTGGGCTACCTATCCCTCGGCAGCGCTGCGCCGCGCAACGCGCAGTTCACGGCGATGGTGACCCGCAGCGGCACCCCGTCATCCTCCTACTACTTCCTGAACCTGGTGGGCATCCAGGTCGAGGGCAAGGCGATCAGGGTGGCGCCGGCCGTGTTCAGGACGCCCGGCACCATCATCGACTCGGGCACCGTGATCACCCGCCTCCCCGCCCGCGCCTACGCCGCGCTCCGGTCGTCGTTCGCGGGGCTCATGCGCAGGTACAAGCGGGCGCCCGCGCTGTCCTTCATGGACACGTGCTACGACTTCAGCGGCAGCCGAGGGGGCATGGTACAGATCCCGTCGGTGGCGCTGCTGTTCGACGGCGGCGCCACCCTGAACCTTGGCGTCAGCGGGGTGCTGTACGTGGTGAACAGGTCGCAGGTGTGCCTTGCGTTCGCATCCAACGGCGACGACACCTCCATCGGCATCCTCGGGAACACGCAGCAGAAGACGTTCGCCGTCGTCTACGACGTGGGCAACCAGAAGATCGGCTTCGGCGCCATGGGCTGCAGCTGAGTAGTCGTCATCAATCTTCCGAAAAAATTTGAAAATCTTTCGAAAAAGAGTAGTCGTCATCAATATGCGTAGGCGTGGCGTGCCCCCATCGGTGATTCGACATACGATACGGTTCATATATATAGTTTCGTAAGGCTATCTCAATGAGAGTTTTATGGCACAGTTTCATATACACCCAGATTTTAAAAACAGTGCAAAAGAGTTTCATCCCTATGAAACTATCTCTACTCCCATAAAACTTTCAGTCTCTCTCTTAATAAATACTGTGCCATGTCAGCGTATTTAATGCCCATAAAACTCTATGAAACTCCCATTGAGATTAGCCTAATACTCTGGCGCTGAATATAATTCAAGCTGATAGGGCAAGTTAATCGATGATCACGACGACCCGTAATAATTCACCAATGAATGGAATGAAATGGAAATAAAGATGATCAATTCAAACCGAGAATTCTGGCGCACCTGTCGCCACCGTCCCTCCCTTTCCTTTCTTCGAACGCCTGCGCAGGAATTTGCCCGGCCCAACGCCGGACTGCTCCTACAAATCCATTCCATCCGCCAGCACCATCTGGCCAGATCGGTGGCCGTGTCCCTGGGGCGCCCGACGCCCCCGCCTGCTCCTCCTACCAGCGCAAGACGGTCTCGCTGAGGCTGGACGTCGTCGTGGCGCTTCGATCGGGTTCGCCACGGGGATGGCGGTGCCGGGGACGGTGGGCGCCTCCTCGGTGTCGGAGCCGCGCCGTAGCCGCGCATCTTGTAGTCATCGAGGCCCTCGTACTGCACGTACGGACTCGTCTCCGTCGGCAGCTGCACCGTAAAAAAATCGCCCTCGTCGGCGCCGGACTTCCGCTGCTGCTGCCGCTGCCGCCGCTTCGTGGATTAGGACGCTTGTGTTGCAGTGTTGCACGATGATTTGTGATCCAACACGACGGAAACGATGCCGGTTCAGGGAGCGGCGTGGCGGACTGCGGACAGAGAGGGTGTCCAAACGAAGAATGCGAACACGAATCGTCGTCTCGTTACATTTTCTATTCTACTAGGTTCAGCGAAAGAGTGCGGTTGGCTTTTTGCTGCTGGGAGAGCTGATCAGATCAGCCAGTTGACTGCCAACGACTACAGGAACACAAAATTTTGAGGCCCGTTTACCGAATTGTAGCAGAATTTTGAGGCCCCTTTGTATGACTCCAGGAAATTTCAGCTTCCACCTGCGAAAGCAATTTGTGGTTCGTCCGTGCGAGCTAAAACTTTCTCTCTTCCCGTTTCCTCTCACAGAACCAGTACGAGCCGGCGGTGGAGCTAAACAGGGCTAGAGAGATTACAACGAGCTCCGCTCGTCTCTAACTCCTCTGGCACGGCTGGCTAGTTCCATCTTTTGCCTTCCTACTTCTCTCTCACGCCACCACTACTTCTCACTATTATGTGTAATATATTATTAAAGAGCAAACTTTAAACAAACATACAACATATTTAAAATAATTAAACAAATGCTTGAAACAAAATAAAGTATTTTTCATATAGCTTTATAGTTGCAACGATTTCATCGTCTATAGAGAAATTACGCTAAAATAATAACTATACCTTTCATATAGATATAGTGTAAATCTAGTATAAATTAAGGTCCGGCGCCAGGCCGGAGTATGTATGGTGACGCACGCACGCACGCACTTGAGCTCGTTTCTGCTTCGTCTTGGCCGTCGTGGTCTTTTTGGTTGGACGCACTCATCCGGCCTCTGACGACCAGGGCTACGCAGACTGGTCTCATCACCGCCGTCATTAATTTCTTCGCAAGTAGGTAGCCATGCATTTCTCCTCGTGCACAACGCTCCGTTCGGCGAGGAGGGAAGTCATCAAAAGTGGATCCAACGAACCAAAATTTGAGTGATGCTAGAAGTGATCACACTCAATAAGCAAAGTGTAGAGCTTTTTACTTATGATATAAAACAACATGCTCCAGTTGTTTATGTGTCTGGGTGATCGTGGAAGAAGCGAAATTGGTGATAAATAAAACAACAGCGAAATTAAACGTACGTACGTGCTTGTGGACTGCTGGAATCTATCGTCCCTGCGTATACAGCATATGCTACCATCATCGTGCATGCCGTTCTAAATTCGCTACTTTGGCAGCTTGGGTTTGGCTCCAGCAGGTCCTTATATAAAGCCATGGCCTGAGCCTGATCTCTCTCTGCCATACCATTGCTAGTGCTAGGCTCCCAGAGCAATATAATCAGCTGCTGCGTTCTTGCGCTGGCGGCCGTGCGATCTGGACAATGGCTGCTGCACTCAGTCCAGGTGCACGCGCATTGCACAGCTTATGAGATCATGCATAACTGCACATATTACTAGTGCATATGCATGTATATTATGTACAATACAAGTGAAAATTTTGCTGGATGCATTCTTTGTCGTCGTTTCTAGCTAGGATACATATCAGCGTACGTCCATTTTTGGTGGCCAATGCCAGCGTAATTCCAGCTACTGTTACGTACATTGATTTAATAGCGTTTCTTGCAGAGGCAGGAATCATCATCGCACTCATCATCATCGTAGTCTTCTTCATATATTTTGGACTGTTGGTGCGCATGCACCTCAAACGACGACTCAGCAATGGCGGCGGCGGCGCGACCGCCGCATACGTCGTCGTGCCCGACTGCCGAATGAAGCGCGCGCGCCCCGCCACCGTGGAAGATTTTCTCCGGGAGATCGCCCCGGACAACAGGCCCATAAGGTTCAGCCGGCAACAGCTCGCCCGCTACACGCGGTACTACTCCACCCGGCTCGGCGCCGGCCGCTCCGGCACGGTGTACAAGGGCAAGCTCCCCAACGGGCTCGAGGTGGCCGTGAAGGTGCTGCACAGGGGCATCGACTGGAGGCCCGAGTCGCAGTTCGTCGCGGACGTGGCCATGGCCACCGGCGCCCACCGTCACCACCCCAACCTCGTTAGGCTCCTCGGCTTCTGCTTCGAAGACCCGCTGCGCGCGTTCGTGTGCGAGTACATGGAGCGTGGCGCGCTCGGCGGATTCCTCCGGCGCTGCGGCCGCGACGTCGGTGTTCCTGCCCTGCACTCGCTCGCCGTCGGCGTCGCCAGAGGTATCCGGCACCTCCACGAGGAGTGCCGCCCGATGGTCGTGCACTACGACATCAGGCCCGGCAACGTCCTCCTCGACGGCGCGCTCACGCCCAAGGTCGCCGGCGTTGCCGACATCGGGCTCGCCCGGCTGCGGCTGAACCACGCCGCGGCGTGGATGCAGCCGCGAGGCGTTGTGGAGAAAGGCGACGTGTGTGGATTTGGCATGCTCCTGCTTGAGATGGTTAGGCAATGGAGAAGGAGCTTCGATGAGGCGGAGGGCTCATCGTCGTCGGAGAGACAGCAATGGTTCCCCAAGCTGGCGTGGTTGAAATACGAGGGGGGCAACCTCGCAGACCTGGCGACCATGCCATCGGCCCTTGGCGACAACCATGGCATTGCCACCGTCACCGTGGTTGTTGCCGCCGCCAATGGTGGTGATGATGATGATCTGCAAGAGCGAACGGAGACCGTAGAAAGGATGTGCAAGGTTGCGTTCTGGTGCGTGCAGCAGCAGCCGGAGGCAAGGCCGCCCATGGGCGTGGTGGTGAAGATGCTAGAGGGCGACATGGACATTCCTCCGCCGGTGAACCCGTTCAGGCACCTGATGGCGGCGCCGGTGTGCGCGAACGACGATGAGCAGACGGTGGAGGCGAGCTGTGGGCGAAGTGGCGGCAGCCAAGATGATGCTACCTGGATGTATCCGGCCCCGTTCGCTGTGGATTGTGGCCAAAGCTCTTCGATAGTAGAGATAGTAGTACCTGGTATTGTAGACTGTTGTTGCGCATAATTGTAGCCAAAACCAAGCCAGAGAAACATCTACTCTATAATGGAACTGTAATACTATCTATGCCCGTATGTAAAATTTATATTACATTGAATAATATTAATATACTAGGTGATGGATTTATTTCATAGATTGGGTTGATTTTGGCAGTGACCGTTTATTGGTGCTACGATGATTATTGTCGATGATAAGAAGAATATATGTAAGTTTGGGCTATCTTCCTAAGGCCAGCTCGTCACAAGATCAGTCGCACAAGAATAAGCACCGATTGTAGTCGTCACAAGACATGGTCGCCACAAGATTAATTATGATGATGCCGATGCGGTCGTCAGAGCTGTAGACCATATTGTAGATGTGTTCGTCAAAGATAATCAATCGGTCATCTCAATTCACAAGATCATCGGTCTCATCACAATTCACACGATGGGTAAAGCATGCAGCAAAGCATCACCTTGCGTTGCAAGGCTGCACTGTCATCACGAGATCGTCACAAGACCGCCCTCTCCAATAGCAGTTGAAGGCCTTAGAGAGGGAAGGCCCTGGCCACTACTGGAAACGGATTCTTTGCAGAGGGCCTGAAACCTTCGGCAAAGGCCAGGCAAAGGCTTTGCCGAGGGTGGCCCTCGGAAAAGAGCCTTCGGGGAATTTTAAGTCGGCAAAGATGATCTCTTATGAGATCATGCATAACTGCATTACTACTCCATATGCATGTTTTATGTACGATACAGGTGAAAATTGTGCTGGATGCATTCTTTTGTCGTTGTTTCTAGCTAGGATGTCAGCGTGCGACCATTTTTGGTGGCCAATGCCAGCGTAATTCCTGGTACTGTTACATTGATTTAATAGCGTTTCTTGCAGAGGCAGGCATCATCATCGCATTCGTCATCTTCGTGGTCTTCTTCATATATTTTGGACTGCTGGTGCGCATGCACCTCAAACGACGACTCAGGAATGGCGGCGGCGGCGCGACCGCCGCGTTCGTCGTCGTGCCCGACTGCCGAATGAAGCGCGCGTGCGCCGCCACCGTGGAAGATTTTCTCCGGGAGATCGACCCGGACAACAGGCCCATAAGGTTCAGCCGGCGACAGCTCGCCCGCTACACGCGGTACTACTCCACCCGGCTCGGCGCCGGCGGCTCCGGCACGGTGTACAAGGGCAAGCTCCCCAACGGGCTCGAGGTGGCCGTCAAGGTGCTGCACAGGGGCGTCGACTGGAGGCCCGAGTCGCAGTTCGTCGAGGACGTCGTGGCCACCGTCGCCGGCGCCCACCAGCACCCGAACCTCGTCCGGCTCCTCGGCTTCTGCTTCGACGACCCGCTGCGCGCGTTCGTGTGCGAGTACATGGAGCGCGGCGCGCTCGGCGCATTCCTCCTGCGCTCCGGCCGCGACGTCGGCGTTCCTGCCCTGCACTCGCTCGCCGTCGGCGTTGCCAGGGGTATCCGGCACCTCCACGAGGAGTGCCGGCCGATGGTCGTGCACTATGACATCAGGCCCGGCAATGTCCTACTCGACGGCGCGCTCACGCCCAAGGTCGCCGGCGTCGCCGACATCGGGCTCGACCGGCTGCGGCTGAACCACGCCGTGGCGTGGATGCAGCCGCGAGGCGTTGTGGAGAAAGGCGACGTGTACGCCTTTGGCATGCTCCTGCTTGAGATCGTTGCGCAAGGGACGAGGAGGAGCTTCGATGAGGATGGCTCGTCGGAGAGCCAGCAGCAATGGTTCCCCAAGCTGGCGTGGACGAAGTACGAGTGCGGCAACCTCGTGGACTTGGTGACCATGCCGTCGACGGGTCCCGGTGACCGTGCCGCTGCCGCCATTGGTGGTGATGATGATCTGCAAGAGCGCACAGAGACCGTAGAGAGGATGTGCAAGGTTGCGTTCTGGTGCGTGCAGCAGCAGCCGGAAGCAAGGCCGCCCATGGGTGCGGTGGTGAAGATGCTAGAGGGCGAGATGGACATTCCTCCGCCGGTGAACCCGTTCAGGCACCTGATGGCAGTGCCGGTGTGGGCGAACGACGATGAGCAGACGGTGGAGGCGAGCTGCGGGCGAAGTGGCGGCAGCCATAGCCAAGATGATGCTACCTGGATGTATCCGGCCCCGTTCGCTGTGGATTGTGGCCAAAGCTCTTCGATAGTAGAGATAGTAGTACCTGGTATTGTAGACTGTTGTTGCGCATAATTGTAGCCAAAACCAAGCCAGAGAAACATCTACTCCATAATCTACCATAGATCTCTATGGCTGTATACCAAAAACGTAGCTCCGGAGGCCACGTCCCTTCAAAACTACGGCCATCCATTCCCTGCTACGCGTTCAGGATTTCCGTCCGTCCCTGCCTGCTGGCCCAGTAAAAAAAAAAAAAAAAAAAAAAAGAAAAAACGACGCTTCCGTACCAGCCGCCGGCCCATTAAAAAAAAAAAAGGAGAAGCACTCGACGCTTCCTGTCCTTTGACACGCACACGCCGGCAGTCAGTTTCTCGAGCCTTCCGTCCCCACGGGTGCCCCGATAAAACCCGACGGCCGGCCACCAAAAAAAAAAAAAAAAAAAGAGGCTTCGCTTCTCTTCTCTCCACGCTTCTCCACCGGTCTGCCCACCTCCAACGCTCCCACGCTGTGGCACGTCGCCACGCCGGGGCCTCCACCGGCGACGCCGCGCTGCCGGTCACGCTGCAAGCCCCTCGCCCCCTCCCCGAGCTCACCACGCCGCTGACGCAGGCCAGACCCTAGCGGCGCAGCCCGGTGCCATGACGCTCGTGCCGCTCTCCCCTGCCGCCTCCGGCCGACGCCGGCTTCGCTGCTGTGTCGCCGGGCCAGCACGCCGTTGCCGGCTGGTGCGCCTCTCGCCGACGGCCGCTGGGCGTCGAGGCCTCGCAACAGCGCTGCTGCCTGACGCCTCGCGCCGGCGCAGCCTCGCGGTAGCGTCGCAGCGGCGTCGTCCCGCACCCGCGCCGTCGCGCACCTCCGCCGCAGCCACTCTGCACGACCTGTGCCCTCCGGACACCGCGCCGTTGCGCCGTCGCGCCGTCGCCCTGGAGCAGCGCCGGTCCGGCCCTCTTGCACGGCAGCTGCAGCGCCGGACCCCTCTTTGACACCCGGCACCAGGTATGCTCTTCTTTATTCTCACACCTGCCCGCGCATTTGCGCGGGGAGACTTACTAGTGGAACTGTAAAACTATCTATGCCCGTATGTAAAATTTATATTACATTGAAAAAAATAATTCATAGATTGGGTTGGTTTTGGCAATGGCTGTTTATTGGTGCTATGATGATTAATGTCGATGATAAAAACAAAATATTTAAGTTTGGGCTATCTTCCTAAGACCAGCTCATCACAAGATCAATCACAAGAAGACACAGTCGCCACAAGATTAAGCACCGATTGCGGTCGTCATAAGACATGGTCGCCACAAAGATTATGATCATGCCGATGCGGTCGTCGATGCGGTCGTCAGCTGAAGACCACCAGATTGTAGATGTGTTCGTCAAAGATAATCAATCGGTCATCTCAATTCACAAGATCATCTGTCTCATCACAGTTCACACGATGGGTAAAGCATGCAGAGCAAAGCATCACCCCTGCGTTGCAAGGCTGCACTGTCATCACGAGATCGTCACAAGAGCGCCTCCAATAGCAGTTCAAAGCCTTAGAGGGGAGGCCCTGGCAAGATAGATTTTGACTGAGAAGATGTAGCAGTTCACAAGAGGGCAAGATGTGACAACATATATGCAGCAAACCAAAAGTAAAATTTGGTCGTCACAAGTGCGCAAGGGCGCCGGGGAAATCAGTAGTTGACTAAGTGGGTCCCAATACTGAAAAAGTAACTGAAAAGGTCCGTAACTTTTGCAGCGGAGGTACATACGGCTCATGATATAAGCCGGCTAGTTTGGTGTGAAAGAAAAATACTGTTCGAACGGCTGATAAGTTCGGCTGATAAGACAAACGAACACGGTGTATAAGCTTGACGGGCGCTCCTATTGATGAATGTGCATTTCACTTCCACCTCCCCTTGTTTCCATGGTGCCTGCGGCGGTCAAGGACCCATTCCCAGTGCCAGCACTCGTCCACAGGTTCGCCACGACCGGTGCTGCCATCAGGTGTTGGAACGGGTTCGCCGGCGTGGCTATGTCCACCTCACCCTCAAGCATCTTGGTCACCGCACTCATCGGCGGTCTCGCCTCTGGCAGCTGCTGCACGCACCAGAACGCCACCTTGCACATCCTCTCCGCTATCTCCTCGTCACGCGCCACCGCCGCTGCCACAGCAGCACCACCGCTGGTGTCACGGCTCGGTGGCGCGACGAGGAGCTCTGCGAGCTCGCCCTTCTCATACTTGGTCCACGCCAGGATGGGGAAATAACGCTGGCTCTCGGGCGCTGCCTCGTCGAAGTTTCGGCGCCGGCCGACGATCTCGAGGAGGAGCATGCCGAAGCTGTACACGTCGCACTTCTCTGTGACGCCCGACATCATCCACATCTCCGGCGCGGCGAAGCCCGGTGTGCCTCTGATGCCAGACACAGACATATGCGTGTCTGCACGGTTCACCAGCCGCGCAAGCCCGAAGTCGGCGACCTTGGGCGTGGCGCGCCGCCGTCGAGGAGAACGTTGCCCGGCTTGATGTCATAGTGCACGATCTTCTGCAGGCACTCCTCGTGCAGGTACCGGATCCCCCTAGCGACGCCGACGGCGATGTCACGCAGCGCCGGGAGACCGGCGTCGCGGCCCCGGCCGGCGAGGTAGGCGTCGAGCGCGCCGTGCTCCATGTACTCGTACACCAGCGCGCGCATGGTGTCGTCGAAGCAGAAGCCGAAGAGCCTGACGAGGTTGACGTGGTGCGTGCGCCCGATGGTGCCCACCTCCGCCATGAACTGCGCCTCCTCGGTCTTCTGGTCAAGGCTGCTGTGGAAGACCTTCACCGCCACGGCGAGGCCGTTGGGGAGCGCACCCTTGAACACTGTACCGAAGCCGCCGGAACCGAGGCGGGTGGAGCAGTTGCCCGTGAAGGCGGCGATCTGCCGCGGTGTAAACCTGAAGGGCTTCTCATGCCTGATCTCCCAGAGGAACTTCTCCACGGTCGCGTGCCTGATCTGAACGTTTATCTGTTATGGAAGAAAATTATAATTGGTAAATAGCTAGCTGAATTAAAATCAAAATTCGATATGTGGAGCACAACTCCTGGTATATGCATGCATGTCATGGAAGAAAATGAACTTGTACCTGATCATCAACAGGCTCGGCATCATGATGGCTGTCTCCCCACACTCGGTCCTTGAAGGGGTTGGGCGGCGGAGTACTGTCCATGTCACCCTCGAGCATCTTCACCACCACGCCCATGGGTGGCCTCGCATCCGGCTGCCGCTGCATGCACCAGAACGCTACCTTGCACAACCTGTCTACCGTCTCTGCCGCCATGCGCTGCTGAAGCTGCAGATCATCATCACCTTCTTTTGGGGTGACAACCACAGCGTCATCACGGTCGTCAGTCGTCATGTCCACCACGAGGTCCATGAGATTGCCGCTCTCGTACTTTGTCCACGTCACTCTGGGGAACCACTGTTGCTGGCTCTCACTCATCTCCTCGTCCAATTCCAAGTTCCGCCGCCGCCGCCGCCTGCCCCGGGCGGCGAGGGCGACTATCTCAAGCACGAGCACGCCGAAGCTGTACACGTCGTACTTCTCCGCGACACCCGGTGGCTGCAAGGACACCGCGGCGTGCGTGTCCCCGCGTCTCATCAGCTGCACCAGCCCAAAGTCGGCTATTTTGGGCGTGAGCCCGCCGCCGTCGAGGAGCACGTTGCTTGGCTTGATGCCGTAGTGCACGATCTTCTCCCGGCACCCATCGTGGAGGTACTGGATGCCGCTGGCGACGCCAACGGCGAGCGAGTGAAGAAGACTAATCCGGGCCGGGAGACCGCCGCCGCCGCCGCCATCGTCGTCGTAGTCCACGAGGAACGTGTCGAGCGCGCCGCGTTCCATGTACTCACACACCAGTGCGCGCACGGTGGCGGCGGCGCCACCACCGCCACCGCCAACAACGGCGTCGTCAGAAGAAGCAGCGGAGGTACCATAGTCGAGGTGGAAGCTGTAGCCAACGAGCCTGACGAGGTTGGCGTGCCGGGCCCGCCAGATGGTGCCCACGACGTTGGCGATGAACTCCGCCTCCGACCTCCAGTCCACGCCGGCGTGGAGCTTCTTCACGGCCACCTTGAGGCCGTTGGGGAGCGTGCCCGCGTACACCGTGCCCAGGGCTCCGGCGCCGAGACGCACTGAGTAGTTGCCCGTGTAGTGGACGAGCTGCTGGCGGCTGAACCTTACGGGCGCCTTCCCGTCGGCGATCTGCCGGACAACGTCGTCGTCCTCGGCCTTGAGCATGCGCAGCCGCGCCCGAACACATAACAGGACGAGCAGGACGATGGATGCGATGGAAGCCACTGCAAGGGAGAAAATGAAACGCAGAAGTCAAAATCAGAACGGCTTCTAGCTTCTCTGATAGATCATCAGATATGCATCGCATTTGCGCGCACCTACGGAAATGGCTGGCAGATCCATCTTGTTGAGACAGTGCGCAATGCAAGAACAAAGCTGTCTCTAGCTAGGCGAAGGCAACTCTATCTTAGATGCATCATGTACCTCTCTCACCTACGGAGCCAAAAACAAAACGCCAAAAAGATTGCCGTCCATGTCTGTCTAACCACGAACTCCCGGATCATCGACGCAATTAGACGGCAGGCATGATGGTATGTATATTCGAATCTGCTCTACCATCCACGACATTTCGCTATAATTTCACTAACATAGAGCTTCAGCCAGCCAGCCAAGAAAATTGGCATATTGTATATCTCTACCTAATAATATTTTAGCCCATCTTTTTTCGTCCATCTATTTTTCCGTCCATCTATTTATTTGGTTCACCTCCCCTAGCTGTCCAGGTTTATATGATCTATGCTCATACGAATTAGAGTAGGTTACGCTACCGATGATCGAGATGGAGTCTAATTCTATGATCTCTTTGGTTCGTTGTTTGGACTCAAACTTGGACTCTTCATGCCTTGATCAATTAGAAAAGAGGCTGTTCAACGAGTCCGTTTGCAAGCAATTTTAGCGGCCAACAATTTAACCATACGCATACGGAAACATGAGCAATAAGGTGTTCTTTTAGGACTCTTTGGCCGGACAGAAGATAGATTAAATAAATAGATATATGTTTCTAAACTATTTATTTATATTTAAAAAATAATTAAGATTATTTTTCTCCTGTTGAAACATGGACATTTATTTGCTATTAATATTAAAGACCAAAACATTTTTTAATCTCATTTTTTAATTTCATCTTGCATGCAAGTTTGTTTGGTAAACGGAGAGAACGGGAGACTTACAGATACAGGACTCTTTGGCCAACGGAAGCACAATTAAATATTTTCATCTAAACTATTTATTTATGATAAACAATTAAATATTATTTTTATTATTTTAATTTTAAATATAATACTCAGACAAACAACATTCCTTTGGGTTGAAACACACGAGCTTATTTGCTATTAATATAGACTGAAACAATTTTTTACTCATTAATTTACAAACTTTGTATGTGATCAGACCTAGGGTGGCCATTCAGTTCTTGATTAGTTCGGTTTCTTGATTGTTGAAGAAAATTTGTTTTTAATAGAATAGAAACTGATGGGCTAAAAAACCCGTTGCAACGCACGGGCACTTTTGCTAGTTATTTAAAAATAACAAGGAACCTGAAGTTTTACTTCCGTTCCCACGTAGTATTATTACAGCTTATCCACTATAATAGACTGAGTTTTCATCGCCAAGCACTATGCACCAAAATAGCGCAAATTAAGAAGACACTAATTGACTGACACGGAAACAAAACGCGTCTTCAATAAAAAAAAATTAGAGACGCATCTAGCCAAAACACATCTTCGATGTGTTGACTCTGCAAAATAGCTCTTTCGGGGATATATATACACTACTACATTATTTTTTACCGAGGCGGACAAAAACAGTTTACCGAGATGGTTTTTGCAACCGCCTCGAATTAAAGGCCACGGTTAATCGTGGTCATAACCAAGGCGGTTAGGTACCCGTCTCGGTAAATCATTTTAAAAAATAAAAAAACAAAAGCCCACCGGTGACCTTGCCAGCTCGGTGCTGCCCTAGCACCGCCGCAGCCGCGTCCCTGCACACCGCTGCACTGGATCCTACCCACCGCCGCGCGCCTTTGGGTCCAGCATCCCCACCGGTGGAGGGAGGGGAGGAGGTCAGATCCGCACCGCCACCAGCCAGATCTGCCATGGAGGCAGGGAAGGAGGCCGGATCCACCATGGAGGGAGGGGAGAAGGCTGGATCTGCGCCGCCAAATGCCGGTGAAGCCATAGAGGGGGAAGGAGGCCAGGTCCTGCCCAATCTGCCATGGAGAGAGGGAAGGAGGCTGGATCCACGCTGCCACCGGCCGCATGCACCGGATCCACCGCCGTGCGCCGCCAGCCGAGCTGTGGTGGAGACCACCCGCCCGACCACCATATACGCGCCAGCACCGATATTGGAGGACACCGCGAGCACCACCCGCCAAGCACCGTGGTCAAGCATCGCCATGCTGCCTCTGGATGCCACCACATGAGGGAGATAGGGAGGTGCCGGGGAGAAAGAGGAAGGGCGCTGAGAGTGAGGGCGGAAAGGAAATGAATCAACAAGTGAAAATCCTAACCCTAACCAAGTGTATTGGGCTTGATGGGCCTCGGCCTTTTTCAAGGCGGGCTCTTATATTTATCCGCTTCTGTAAATAGATTTAAGGAGGCAGTCGCTTTAACATGACCGCCTCCCTAAATATATATTTTTTTGGAGGCGGTTGGTTGTTTTAAAAATGTCTGCCTCCTTAAATCTATTTTGTGAGATAGTTTCTATAATGGCCTCGGTTAATTGATTTTTGTGGCCAACCGTCTCAGGGCCATTTCAAAGTGCCTTACAAAAGAATTTTTTTTTGTAGTAGTAGTGATACCATAGGGCCCTATTAATTTTTTACCCCATCGTGATAGGAATTTTTTTAATTTAATATGACCAAAATTAATTGATAGCTTGGTATCGCATTAATCTCACATATGCGAGCTGATGCAATAGCCTTTCGCATCAGTTTGTTGTGACCAATAAAAGAGTGGCTATTGCATCGGTGATTCGTTGCTTCTTGCATAAAAAAAAAGAGAGAGACAAAAGGGTTATTGCATCAAACCCGTTTTCATGTGAGGTCGCTATTATTGCATTGACCATAGGTGCCTCTTGCATCATGATAGAGATGCAAAAAGGTTATTGCATCAAAATAATGATGACGTAATACATCTGATAAATTTGATGCAATTAATAAGAAATTATATTGCAATGACTAAGGTTTGGTGTAGCCGCGCGCAAAGGCGGCCAATGACCTGCCGAGGCGTGACCTGTCGACTTTGTTTTGTCAACAGTCAAATTATCCAAGTGTCCTTTTGCTAGCAGTAATTGAAGTACTTAGACCATATTGTCAGTGCTCCAGAGTTGCTATTGACCCTCAGGAAATTGCTGATGGCGTAATTGGCATGTCCCTACTTCTGTTAAGGAGGTTAGAGGTTCTGGCATGATACTATAGGAAATGTGTTTAACATTTTGGAATTATGTCTAGACCCTTAACTAAATCATTAAAAAGGGCACCTTCTTTGACTAGACATCAGTTAGATTCAGGGAAGACCTAGGTCATCCTTTTGTGCTTGGCGTTTTTAGTTAATCCCCATGTTAGAACCATTTTTTCTAGTTTATTTATAAAAAGTTTTGAGCACTGTGGGGATCTCGCCCAGTCTTTTCCTTAAAAAAACTTTCATCTGTTGAAACCGGCTTTTGACCTCTGCACCTATCTTGCAACTGCTTGGCTTCTCTAAGATGTTCACCATAGGATGTTGGAGCTGTGTTGCAGCAAAAAGGGTCATCCAATTGCTTTATTAGAAAAGCCTTGGGCTCCAAAAACCAAGGCTTACTTATGAGAATGATTGTCTAGCAATCCTCATGGCTGTTGATTATTGGAGATCCTATTTACGGCAAGCTCATCTCCTGATCAAAACAGACCAAAATAATTTTGAAAGACTCATAAACCATGGAAACCGAAGGCTTACACCAAATTGTTGTGTCTCAACTACAAGATTGTGTATAAGAAAGGAATTAAAAATAGCGGGAAACTTTTTAAACTGGAAAATTATTAACGGAGAAGGACGACTTAGCTCCACCGTCCTGGTTAACAGATTAACGAAGGCAGACTGCATAAGATGAGCGTCTCCATTAATGAGCATTAATGGAGGCGGACATGTTGACGCCGGCCTCTGTTAGTATATTAATCAAGGTGGACACATCTTTATTATCCAAGTTCGTCTTAAGATTCCTGTAGTAGTAGTGGCGTGAGAGAGAAATAGAAAGGGACATAGAAGGAACTGACCGTGCCGGGGAAGACAGAGAGGCGAGCAGAATTGGTTGTAATCTCCAAATTCCACTGTAATTCGGTACTAATACAATTGCGATAGAGTAATATTATATGACCGAAAGCGCCATAAACAGATGACCGAAAAAAACATCTGTGTTGCCACGGTACTACAGAGTTGCAGGTTATCCTGTTAGCCTCCCCTTGTTTCCATCGTGTTCGTGCCTGCGGTCAAGATCCCATTCCCAGTGCCAGCACTCGTCGTCATCGTCGTCCACAGGTTCGCCACGTTGGGCGCTGCCATCAGATGCTGGAACGGGTTCGCCGGCGGGGCTACGTCCACCGCGCCCTCAAGCATCTTCGTCACCGCACTCATCGGCGGCCTCATCTCCGGCAGCTGCTGCACGCACCAGAACGCCACCTTGCACATCCTCTCCACTATCTCCTCGTCACTCGCCGCCGCCGCTGCAGCAGCAGCGCTCCCTACGGTTGGTGCCACGGCTCGGTGGCGCGACGACGACGAGCTCAGCGAGCTCGCCCCTCTCGTACTTGGTCCACGCCAGCTTGGGGAACCACCGCTGGCTCTCGGGCGCCGCCTCGTCGAAGTTCCGCCGCCAGCCGACGATCTCGAGCAGGAGCATGCCGAAGCTGTACACGTCGCACTTCTCCGTGACGCCCGCCATCATCCACATCTCCGGCGCGGCGAACCCGGGCGTGCCGCGCACGCAGGAGACGGACACGTGCGTGTCGGCGTGGTTCACCAGCCGCGCCAGCCCGAAGTCGGCGAGCTTGGGCGTCAGCGCGCCGTCGAGGAGCACGTTGCCCGGCTTGATATCGTAGTGCACGATCTTCTGCTGGCATTCCTCGTGCAGGTACCGGATGCCCCTCGCCACGCCGACGGCGATGTCGTGCAGTGCCGGGAGACCGACGTCGCGGCCCCGGCCCCGGCCGGCGAGGTAGGCGTCGAGCGTGCCGTGCTCCATGTACTCGTAGACGAGCGCGCGCAGGGCGTCGTCGAAGCAGAAGCCGAAGAGCCTGACGAGGTTCACGTGGTGCGTGCGCCCGATGGTGCCCACCTCCGCCATGAACTGCGCCTCCTCCGTCTTCTGGTCGAGGCTGCCGTGGAAGACCTTCACCGCCACGGCGAGGCCGTTGGGGAGCGCGCCCTTGAACACCGTGCCAAAGCCGCCGGCACCGAGCCGGACGGAGTAGCCGCGCGTGAAGCCGGCGACCTGCCGCGGTGTGAACCTGAAGGGGTTCTCGTGCCTGATCTCCCACAGGAACCTCTCCACGGTGGCGTGCCTGATCTGGTGGTCCGACACCACCGCGTAGCACTGTGCCGGCGACGTGCCCCTCTCCACGCCGCCGACATACGCCGCGACGCGTCTCTTCCTCGCGCAGATAAATACCACCGTAAGGAACGACACGATCAGCAGGAATATGATCAAGCCAATGACTGAAATAAGATGTCCAAAAAAAAAACAGATTAAAACGAGATGTATCGTAAAGAAGGAAATGGATAGCTGCTCACGCACCGAAGCTTGGCATCGCCATCTCTGTCGGCCGGAGCTGTGCTTGTGCCTGCCTAAATTTGACTTGAGCGCAGATTGCTGCGAAGTATTGCAAGCAAGCAAGGGCGTGCAGTAGCGCTTCGCCAGCGTCAACCATGGGGAAGTCAAAGCCAAATAAAGATCCCCATTCAATGAACGCCATTATTGACGATCTTCGTTGTTAGAGTTTAATCTTGTCATTAGAGTATTGCATGTTTGCGTTGTTAGTTGCATTTAGAAAAATAAGTGCTCGTGTGTAGTTCTATGCATGTTTACACAGGAGTGCACGTTTGGTGAGAAGCCATGCCATGTGAAACGGTAGTGAGTGCTCGTGATAATTGTTGTAACATGTTTATTAGGCTGCATGAGAGATTATTTAGGAGCTAGCAATGCATAGGATTCTATTCTGGGTCAAAGCCACGAAGTGTTTTAGCGGCGGAAGAATAGGACTGCGTCCAGAGACTGGGCACTTGCATGCAGCTAGCATGTTTATCCATGGTTGCACGTTGCGAGATGCAGCGTGAGTCTCGGCTGTGATTTTGGCCGGTCATTTGTTTCATGCATGTACTTGAGTCTATATATGAATGAAAAGCGACGGGAGTTGTGTGGCTTGCGTCAACCAAACTACTAGCTTGTGTCTTTCTGTACGTGTGTGAGCATCCACCAAAGAGAGCAGGCGAGTGTTTGCGATAAACACTTGCTAGTGAGGGAGAGAATTCCAACAATTGGTATCAGAGCAGGTTTTCCAGAAGACGATGCCGCGCGATGATTCTTCATCAGGCAAAGCCATTGTGAGTGGTGGTTCCGGCGACACGACAGCAACGACCACGGCGACGGGGAGGCTCCCGTTCCCGATGCTGACCATGACAAATTACGCGGCGTGGGCGCTGAGGATGAAGCACATCTTGCGCGGCAATGATGCGTGGGGGTGCTGTTGATCCTGAGAAGGCATCCGGCAGTGCAATCGATAAGAGCAAGGAGTACCTGGCCTCGACGATCATCTCACAGTCGATCGACGACGAGACGCTTCTACGAGTCGCTGAGAAGGAGACTACTGCTGATTTGTGGGCGGCTTTGCGCTCCATGCATGTGGGTGGCGAGCGCGTCCGGGAGGCAAGAATTCAGTCCTTGCGGTATGATTTTGATAACCTTAAGATGGGTGATGCAGAGTCCGTGGATGATTTCGCATTGAAGTTCACATCGCTAGTTGGGCGCATTCGTGAACTTGGTGACACGATGGATGAGAAGTACTTCGTGAAGAAGCTGCTGCGAGCCGTCTCCAACAAGTTCATCAACGTTGCTTCATCGTTGATGCTTTTCAGCAACATCAACAACAGCTTCTCATGGCAAGAACACGTGACTCGCCTAGAAGTCGTGGGCAAGTCCATGACGAGCAGAAGGACAAGAGCAAGGTAAAATGCTACAATTGCCAACAGCTTGGGAATGTCCTGAGAAGAAGAAGAAAGATGAGACTGCACTCCTTGCTGCAGCGTCAAGTGACTATGAGCCAACTCTTCTGTGAATGGCAATGCCAAGATTAGGGGGGTAATTGTTAGAGTTTAATCTTGTCATTAGAATATTGCATGTTTGCGTTGTTAGTTGCATTTAGAAAAATAAGTGTTCGTGTGTAGTTCTATGCATGTTTACACAGGAGTGCACGTTTGGTGAGAAGCCATGCCATGTGAAACGGTAGTGAGTGCTCGTGATAATTGTTGTAACATGTTTATTAGGCTGCATGAGAGATTATTTAGGAGCTAGCAATGCATAGGATTCTATTCTGGGTCAAAGCCACGAAGTTGTTTTAGCGGCGGAAGAATAGGACTGCGTCTAGAGACTGGGCACTTGCATGCAGCTAGCATGTTTATCCATGGTTGCACGTTGCGAGATGCAGCGTGAGTCTCGGCTGTGATTTTGGCCGGTCATTTGTTTCATGCATGTACTTGAGTCTATATATGAATGAAAAGCGACGGGAGTTGTGTGGCTTGCATCAACAAAACTACTAGCTTGTGTCTTTCTGTACGTGTGTATGCATCCACCAAAGAGAGCAGGCGAGTGTTTGCGATAAACACTTGCTAGTGAGGGAGAGAATTCCAACATTCGTCAACACAAAAAATGCTATGGCTGAAACAGCTGTCGCTCCACCTAAGGCGTCTCCATTACGGGAGGCAGGTTCTTTGCCGAGAGCCTGGAACTCTCGGCAAAGAAAATAATACCCTCGGCGAAGCCTTCACCGAGCGCCCCTCTCGGAAAACAGCTCTCGGCGAAGAAGTTCACGGCAAAGACATGTCTACCTAGAGCCTGGGCCTCGCGGACGGCGAAGAATGTAACGGCGGCCGCGCTGCTCTCGGCAAAGGCAACCCCCCGTCACGGCAGAAATAACGGCCACGGGTTCTTCGCCGAGAGCTGCGCTCGGGAAAGGGCCTTATTTTTTAAAAAAAACAAAAAACCTTTACCGAGAGGCGCCTTCGGCAAAGGATATTATTGTAAGAAAACAAAAATCGTTTACCGAGAGGAACCGCCGGCAAAGGGCATTATTTTAAAATAAACAAAAAACGTTTACCGAGAGGAACCGTCGGCAAAGGTAATAATTTTCAAAAAAAAAAAAAACAGTGCAACAACCATTGCCGAGAGCCTTTGTATATGCGCTCGGCAAAGGTGTTTACAAACTGTTTTAATTTTTTCATTTCCGTCTAAAACAGGGTCATATTTTACAATTATATATCACAAACAACCTGCTCATATTTCATAATTATATATCACAACCAACATATATATATATATCAAATACATATGAAGCAACCACGAACACGAATATATATCACCAAAACAATTATTGCTCCAAGTGTCAATTACAAATTACGCAGTCCAAAGTCCAAGTTCACAAGTTCATTATTTCGGACAATGCTAAGCTCACAGCGACGGTCCAGGTTCGGATGGCCCAACGTGTGATCCCGGTGACGGTCGGTGTGAGATGGTCCAACGTGCGATCTCGGCGACGCTTCGGTGTGGTTTGACGCCGCCCCCGATTCATTCTACACAAAAGAGGAGATTGCACGGAAGAGACAAGATAAATATGTAAGTTATTTGAAGAGGTGAACAACACCAATACCAACACATCACCATCACCACGAACACCAACCCAATACCCAACCCAACACCACCATGTCACCACCAACACTACCATATCACCACCACCACCACCACCATCGCCATATCACCACCACCACCACACCACGATGACCAGAACCACCACCACCGGCACACCAGCACCACCACCACACCAACACCAGCATCACCACACCACCGCCTCCACCACCAATGCACTAGGTTTGACTTAGTTTCACTAGGTTACATTAGGTTCGACTAAGTGAGCATAGAATGTAAAACAATCGTACTCATACTCACCAGATTAGAATCATGAACATATGGAGCAAGCAGCTGTTGTGGGATCACGCAATCGGGCGCCAAGGCTCAATTTGCTGCATGAACTTGATCATCTCGCCATTTGCCGCTGATCATGTTCTCGCTGGGCCTCAATGCTTGTAGCCTCTGCCACTCAATCTCCTCCGGCAAGGCTCGGCCTCCGGTGGGCCCGCAGTTTCGCAACTCGGCCCCGCAACATTTGACCCCAATGTTTCAATAATGCAGACCTTACGGTACGTAAAAGTGAAAGATCAAAGAATGAAACTGGTATAGTTACCTGAAGTGTCGACACCGCGGATGGCCGCTATCGTATGGGGACGCTAGAGCTCGTGCTCGCTGCGCGGATGTGGTTAAGAGTAGGAGTAGAGGCCGTGTCGAGGATGCCATCACCAATCCAGAACCGCCCGTGCCTTTTGCCTTGACCTACCCTCATCACGAGCTCAGGATCAAGGCGTTCCTCGGTGCTTTCGGATCATAGTCCAGCCCGTGGAGTGCCCTTGCCGCTTCCGTAATGCAAGGTGAGGCAAGGGTGGATCCGGCGCGTTGGTGTACGCCCAGCGGGGCATCCGGGTCGTAGTGGATGTCAGCCATTGCCTTGCCCATGTGAGCCAGAGCATATGCCGTGAGTTGACCAACTAGCTGACCACTGTGTGCCGTCGACTATAAGAAAGATAAATTGTGGTTATGAATCCTACAGAATTGAGCCTGGCTAGATTATAGAAATGGTGGACACGTACATATGCCTTTGCGTATTTGCTGAGATTACGGCTCCCCTGATGGTGAGGTACACCTGGCATCTGCAAACGCTTGTCACGGGCCTCGTCATGCCTCTTCTGCCAGCCCTTGTCCGCCCAGGTGTCCACAATAGCTTCCCAACAATCCGGGTGGGTAGCGCACCAGTTAGGAATCGCCTACACACCATCAACATATCACAAGATCAAATTAGGCAAACTTAATATCAAAACAAATGAGTACGAGATGTTTTGTAATTACCCTTATGTACTGCTCCCTTGTCATCGTCATCTGTCTTGCCACATCTTTAGGGACTCTTCTGCGAAGGATCTTCCCATGGTAGTCTATGTGCTCCTGGAGGCGGGACTCGTAATGCAAGTCCGTGACACGCTTTTTATAGGAAGCGTAAGCCACCTTATAAGCCCTTTCCTCCTGTCCCTCCTGGCATCTGAAGAAGTCCTGCATAAAGACAAGAGGTATCCATTAGTTTACTCAAGAGTTAGCAATGAATTGATGAATTTAGATATTTAGTGCTACCAAGACCGACCCACAACCCCTAACCACCCGATCCGCCTTGTTTTACGTATTGGATGCCATTAAGATCTGGAGTATCCTCGACGAGGGCGTAGTGGTCGAACGTCAGTCGGCTCTCCTTTGGTCCCCCTTTCCACACCAGGCCGGGGAAGTGTTCCCCGCACGTAAGACCTAGGATCCCATTGACATTGCGTGCGCGACCCCTCGCCCACAAGCACCCGGTTCCTACACAAGAGGTTAAACAAAAGTTATGAGTGGTTATAATGACTTTTTAACATAACATATAAAGAACATATGAAATTACTTACTTATCCCCCTCGGGTGCAATCACCGGTCATTTGGTCAATAGGTATCGGTCGCTTGGGGAGCTTCGCGGGACCTCGCAAGTAGGGGGTTGACGTCGCAGAGGAAGTGGAACCCCCTGTCTTCGCCGTCTCCGTGGCCTCTGTCAGTGGAACCGCCTCGTTGTCTGTACATCCAACCGCCTCCTCGTATACCGTCTGTTGAGGGACGTCGCCGTCCCCCCAGGGTCGTGGGTGGACCCACGCCTAGGCCTGCCCCTCGGCCTCCTCGGAGACCCCTCTGATGGCTCCGTCGCCTCAGCCACTGACATGTCCCTCGATCTCGAGTAAACTGACGGACACGACCTCCTAGTAAGAGGCATGACCTGCAATTAAGAAGAGGAAACAAGTGTTAGTACTAATAAAGTAAAATAAAGAAAGAGATGCCAAAAGAAGAAAATGTAATTGCAAAATAACATAGTATTACATGCATTTCTAATATTCCTCTACATCGGGATTATACGGACTATAGCTATCATCATCACTATCAAGAATGACCAAATCCTCAATAGCCTCATTCTCATCATTGTCATTTTCATGTCGTAGTCCCTCAAGCATTTCCAAGTCCTTCGGATCATTCACCTCATCTGCAGCGTCTTCGTCAACAACCCATTCCTCGTCTACTTCCATTTCAATCTCTTCAGTTAAGTCTAGATCAATCATCCCTGGTAACCCCTCTTCTTGTTGATAGAACTCCACGTCATGCGTGTTTGGGTTCAAGTTGTAATCATCATCATTTGGGCGAGGTAATTTACCGTGTGGTGATACCTTGTGCACAATATACCAACCCTACAAACGTGGGTCGGTTTTGCAAGCATATAGACAATAATAAACTTGTGTGGCTTGTTGAGCCACAATATAGACATCATCTCCTGAATACAATGAATCCTGCCAAGTTTCAACTAGCCCATATTGAGGGGACCTTCTCGATACTACAGGATCAAACCACTGGCATTTGAATATGACCGGATTAAGTGGTTTGGGACCACGGTAATTGAGCTAGTATATTTCTTCAACTGTCCCGTAATACTCCTCCTTATCAGTGCCAGGCGTAAATACTCCGTTATTCATGGTCCTTGCATTGGGCCGCTTCTCGTACTCTGTTGTGTGAAAGCGGTAACCATTCACATCATAAGCGTTAAATGACGACACCTTATAGTCAAAGCCATTGGCCACCTGTCTTAATTCGGCACTTATAGAGGGATCCCTTTGGCACTGCAAACTCAAGCAGAACAGAAATGAAATTAGGCAACTTGGAATGTCGAACTTGGAAGAAGCTAAGTTGGTACCATTTTTGGAACCATGTAATGAAATTAGGCGAACCGTGTTCAAGAAGTTTCTTTGTTCACGGCTAGACGGGGGCCATGAATGATGCCAGGTTTCAGCAAAAAATATTCTCTATACCGACAAGAAACAAGGTTGTTGGATCCACAAAAGCTAAAATGTATGTAACAAATTCATTTAGAAGGTACCCCTGATATGATTCCACTTCGTCAAGGTTCAACAACACGTAAATCATGATCTTGCACCACTCTTCATTGCTCAAGGTCTTTGTGACCGCTCCACTAGCTCTCCCGCATGGCCCTTTGAAAAGGCTGAGGGTTGAAGCATTTTCATCCTCGTTGTAACGAGGGACTGCATTATGCTTGCTAGGAAGGTTCTCATTATAGTATGATGTTGTGAAGTTTGACACCTCCTCACGAATGAATGCTTCTGCAATAGAAGCCTCAATCCTGCCTTTATTTCCACATTTGTTGTGAATAGTCTTTAGGCCTCTCTCGATTTGGATAGCACCAACGGTATTGCACGGGCCCCCACATTCGTGCCTCAGTCGGGAGGTGCAAAATCAAATGTTGCATTGACAAGAAAAAGCCAGGTGGGAAGATCTTCTCTAACTTACAGAGCAACAGAGATGCCACATTTTCCAACTCTGCAACCTTGTCGTCATAGACAGCGGTTCCTTGGCACAAAGTCGGGCGGAAGAAAAAGCTCAACTCGCCCGGCACCTTCCATATGTGCTCGGGGACGTAGCCTCGAACCATCAACGGAAGAAGACGCTCAATCCATATGTGGAAGTCATGACTTTTCATCCCTAAGACTCGACAAGCATCTGGTTTCGCACCCCTTTGAAGATTCGCTACATACCCATCAGGGAACATTAACATTTGTATCCATTCTATCACTTCTCTCCTCTGATCCTTATCTAAGACGTAATCAGCCTTTGGCCTTTTCCATGGTTTGCCATCTCTTGGAGGCAGCATCACTAGCTTTGGTCTATCACATAGTGTTACGAGGTCTACTCTGGCCTTAGGGTTGTCCTTTGTCTTCTCAGGAATGTCCGTGAATGTTGCCCAAAGTGCTTTGGCTATATTCTTCTCTGTGTGCATTACATCTATGTTATGTGGAAGGAGAAGGTCATCAAAATAGGGAAGTCTCTCTAATCCTGACTTATGAGTCCACATATGTTCCACACTGTAGCCCACAAAGCAGTTTTTCTTTGGATTATCTTTCTTTGGATTAACCACGAGAGCATCTATCTGAGCATGAATCTGGGACATGGTCATCGTCTGAGGTGCAGGGTCGGTCACCTTGACACCTTTCATGAAGTTTTTGGTGTCTTGTCTGAATGGATGGTCAAGAGGGAGGAACTGTCGATGCTTGTCGAAGGACAAAAACTTGCCTCCCTTCTTCAACCAAATGAACTCTACAGTTGCCTTGCATATCGGGCATGGGAACCTCCCCTGGACACACCATGCAGTGAATATCGCATATGCCATGAAGTCATGCATAGAGTACTGTTACCAAACATACATTCTAAAATTCTTCTTTGTAGCTCAGTCATAAGTCCATACGCCATGATTCCAAGCACCAATCAATTCATCATAAACAGGCTCCATATACACACTCATTTTGTGTCCTGGGTGTCCAGAAATTATCAATGTCAAGAACATAGTTTCCTGTTGAAGTAGGACCCCAGGTGGGAGATTGAGCGGGATAGCAAAAACAGGCCAACAAGATTAGGGGGCCGCCATCATTCCATAAGGATTGATCCCATCCATTGCCAGTGCAACACGTACATTACGGGCCTCATTAGCTTTGTTAGGATGCTTGCTATCAAAGTATTGCCATGCTTCACCATCAGCTGGATGTACCATCTTCTTCGAATTGTATCGAATACCATTCTTGTGCCATGTCATCTGTTTCGTGGTCTCCTCAGACATGAATAGTCATTGGAGCCTCGGTATGATCGGAAGGTGTCATAGGACTTTCATGGGGATCTCACTCTGCTGCTTTTGGCCGTGACCGTTGTCTACCTCCACATACCTAGAGGATTTACACTTTGGACAATACTTTGCATCCTTGTGGTCTTTCCTAAATAGGACACAACCATTTGGACAACAATGTATCTACTCATATGGCTTCTTCAGTGCCCGTAGGAGTCTCGTTGACTCATACAAGCTGTTCGGCAAATGATGACCCTCAGGAAGCAGGCCCCCAATCACTGCCAACATAGAATCGAAGCAAGCTCGACTCATGTTGTACTGGGACTTCAACCCCATTAGGCGCCCAATGGCATCCAGTTGAGAAACTGTTGTCCTGTCATGTAGGAGCTTCTGTGCCGATTCCAACATGGTGCAGAACGCCTTTGCAATTGGCTCTAGCTCCTCCTCATCCTTGTCTGCCTCCGTAGGTCTTTTAGTGAATGTTGCATCGTGAAAGTCACCTAACCATTCTACTACCCCACCATCACCATCAACTGCCTCCAAGCATGGTCTGACGACCTCCTCTTTAGTACATCGGGCTTCACCATGGTACACCCACTGGGTACAGTTTGGCGTGAATCCATACTTGCCAAGATGCTGGCCCATGACTTCCTTTGTTTTTCTTTTCTTGTTTTCACATTGGCTATAGGGACAGAACGTGTCTCTCGCTCCATTAGCTGACTTGCCAAATGTTTGATCCAAGAAACCCTCGGTCTTAGCCATCCATTCTGGGGTGATTTGAGCCTGACTTGGGCGTCCCGTGTACATCCACTCACGATTATCCATCCTCTAGCATATACACATAATGCAGTAATATATCCATCAAATGTTTGGTAGGTGGTCCAAAAAATTGGACAATCCAAAACAGATACGGTAATATAGATATGCAAATAAGATCCGCATGCCGTTTTGGATGGGAGACGCATAACTAGGCTACATCGATCTATGTATGACAATGGTACGGAAGAGATATAATTATACCTAGGGTGGCGATGGAGACAGGCTAGAGACGCAGTGCCAAGATGGTGCAGCACTGACGAAGACAATCAACGACCAGGGTCGCCTAGGTACTCCGGGTCCCCTCCGACAGGTCCTGCTCTGTAAAAGGAGAAACACAACACTATAAGTTCAAAATTTCACCCGATGCTGAGGGAGGTTATTTGTAAAACCTGCAAGGAAAATGTTGGCACAAAGGCCGACAACCATAGTTTAGACATGATGTCCCACAATTCGGTACGGTATCATAAAAATTGCCTCACAATTCGGTACACAACTACTAAATAGCATAATAAATCTTAGATTGAGATACAAATAGTTGGGACCCTTGGACGTATGGGAAATTTCCCTATCCCTATCCTTTCTCATTTCCCATTCCAAAAATCCAAACATAGGATACAATTTCCCTTCACTCATTTCCCTTCCCCACCTCAAATTTCCCAAGATCCAAAGGCACCTAATTAGGGTTAAAAGATTTGGGGGGAAATTGATTCGGTGGTCATACCTTTGCTTCAGCAGGGAGAAGTATGGAGGGAGCTAGGGAACGTTGGTCACCGGAGATGTGCTGCAGACTGAGTGTGGAGGAGAGCCAGAGCCGGATAGGGCTGAGGGGCACGAGCCACCTTGCCAGCGGCTCGGCCAAAAGCGCCAGGAGCCGGGCAGCCGCGGCCGCGGGCCATCGTAGCCGATAGCCGCGGGCGTCCGTGGGGCGGGTGGGGGGGGTGGCGACGGCCGGCGGTGGGGGCTTGGGTGGCCACTCTCCCGGTCGTGAGTTCGCGTGGAGAACGGGCACCGATGGGGGACGACGAGCGACACGGAGAGAACGGCTCGATTCAGGTTTTTTGTTTTTTACCGAGATATACGTCAATTATATGCCTTGTTTGTGCGCGGAAAGTTTGCACAAATGTGCCTACGGTAGTACGGTTTTTCACCCGTACAACCGGTCTTGAACAATAGTACCAGTGATACATAGCGGTACCACCGGTAGTTCAACTTCGTGCCAAATGGGGCGTGCGTAGATTGACCTACGGAATGTGCCGGTGTTTCATCGTACTCTCGATCACAACCGGTACCACCGGTACTACTCACGGTTAACAAAACAATATGGATTTATATAAATTTCTTGGTGATGCCTAAAACATAAAAGTGCTAGGTTTAGTCCATTTGAAGCTTAAGCTCTCACAGGATGATATCGTGATGCATATGACAAGTCCACTAGTATTGCTCGACGGCCCTGCTATTGCATACCCTCTTTGATGCATGCCTCTATTGCCTAATACACTGAACATCTACTTCTCTTCTCTGCATAAACACAGTACCTCTGCCATGACTCGATGACTCAGCTCAGCTTGCTTTTCTCAACACACAAAGCCTATCAACAGATCATACCCATACTACTCCATCACAGTCCTGATTAATTGCTGCATTCTTCAGGCTTTCCTCTATACTAACTTTGCATCTCTCTTCTTTCTAGCTGCTGCTCGACACTTTTACTTGCCACCAACATGGAATCCCTTCTCCTCTGCTAAAAGCTGATTGCACCGGCAAATGAACTCTCCACCACTTCTAACAACTCTGAAATTGCTACTATCTAAACTACTATTCTCCTCTCCTTGACTTGAATCATCGAGAACTGCCCCCCGAACTCTCATAACACCTCCATAGGAACCTTTCTTCACCTCTATCGATCTCCTTTGGTACACCGGCTAAACTACTGATAAACACATGTACCCATCAACCTTTCAATCCCCTCTACATCTAGATGAAAACTGCAACTTTTCTTTCTACGAACCCTTTGCACCCATCACAGCCATCTCTTCCTCTACAACTCCGGATCACCACAAATGTATCATCGCAGGCAAGGACATTTCCAACACCACACATATATCATCGCAAATACAAATATCACAACCATTCATCACAAATATATCACAAGGTCACCACCACAATTTTAAACACAACTTCAAATACAACAAGTTCACATACATCACAGGTTCGCAACATAAGTTTACAAGCATAAGTTCATAACCAAGCTGGTCACAGGGAATTCACAACCAAAGTTCACAGAAATGAAACTACAAGTTCGAATACATCACAAGTTCACAACCAAAGTTCACAACCATAAGTTCACAACCGAGCTGCTCACAGCGAATTCACAACCAAAGGTGACGACAACGTTATGACAGGATGGGCACGTAGTCGTGGCATCAGGCACAACTTTCTCAAAGGAAGTGTGTCTCCTTATCTTTGGATTTAGTATTACTAGGAGCTGCAAAGGAGGTGTGTGTTAGGAAAGAGACGGCTGCACAAGTTCTATTGTTTTAGTTGGAAAGTGTTATACATAAGGATTGAAGTTCAACTAAATGTACCGTTCAGCCGTGCCCTCGCGTTCGGTGAGAGACACATGGTCCTCATCTTCTGGCTGCACCTCCAGAACCACGGTACCACCTATGCCTTGCTCAACACGTGACGACGAATCTTCTCCTGATGAATTGGAGGTTGATTCATCAACCACTACATGACGCGTCCACATTAGCATACCTCGTTGCTGATGACCTCCTCCATTTCCACCCCCTCCATTTCCACCTCCTCCATGAGAAGGCCCCGCAACGTCGTGGTCATTGGGATGTAGGAACAGTGTGTAGCGGATTCTCCCTGTTACAATATGAGTGACAATTGTTAGAGGGAACATTGTAACCTTAACAGAGCAAGGTTATGTGATAAGTGTAGTTACCATTTGGGCAGCGCCGGATTCTCTGTTCGTCTTCCTGAGCCGTTGGTAGTGGAGGCTCATCTACAAGAACCCAAATTGGCCATATGAACAGGACCGAAGCAGGAAGTATTCGGTGGATGGCTACATGTACAAGGTTAGGTATAATTGCTCTTGGTGCATATGTGGACATGGTAAAGGAGACCTGACGTGGGTTGAACTCGATGTCTTGAACAAAACATATGTTCATGAAGATTCTCTGTACCACATATGGCAAGCAAAGATGCGGTGGGATTCCAGAAATCCTAATCCTGAGATGTTCATTGTAGCGGTGGACGTCTAGCTAGTGTGTTACCAAACGGTATGGTGTCATTGAAGAGTACTGGAGTGGAACAATAGCCGAGTGTCCATGGAAGGATACAGAGAAATTGGTGTCCAAATTTAAGGTGTGTTGCATCCATGATGTGAGTGGCTTCGGTGAGGGATCGGGTTTTCACTAGGAAATCAGACATATGTCTGCTGATATTGTCTAGCGGGATAAGGATACTAGAGGAATTCCCAGCGTTTGTCTGCGAGAATTAACGAAGTAATAACTCTCATACTACATTATGACACATAAAATATTTAGAACTGACTTTAGGTATAATTTGAAAAGATAAGCAACTAGCTTGCTATTGGACAACTCATAAATTATAATATACATTTTCTTCGCTAATTGCTATTGTGTAAAAGATCATATAAGTATTAAAATCTAAGATCCAAATTTTATAAAAATTGTACATGACTACTTGACAACGCATAGAAAAAGAGGTGGAAAATTAGAATAAAACTAAATGAAACAACGCAATACATCATCTATGACCATGAGTCTCAATCGATAAAGACATATAATGATAATACGTAAAAGAATTATCATCCGTAGCTCATCTATTACTCGGCATTAGTGAATTGTAAAAAAGTTATCGTAATATATCTATGTGGGGTCTTGTTTTGAAGAGTTTTTTGCGAGGAACACCATGGTGCAATTGAATTTTAATTATGATACTCGCTTTAGGTGCTATGACTTTTCTATTTTAAAAAATAGCTAGTGGGAGATAATTAATTAAGACTAAGTGGGAGTAACTCCTTTGATGACATCATCATACATCACTTTTGAAAATCCTCATTTTTGATTGGAGGAGACCCCTTAGTGGGTCTTAGGATTATAGGAGTATAGGATTAGTTTGTCGTTGTATTCCGATCGTATGCTATCCGCACCGATATCATAGGGTCCAACGGAGAAAGGTTGGAGGTTGGATTATGTGGAGGGACCACGACAAGCACTAAAACGCCTTCAAGCTCATTAGTCAAGGTGATCTCAGACTCATCAAAGATTGTGAGGTGTGGAAAGTGGAAATGCGCCATTCTAATGCATATTAATCGTACAAAAAACTGTAAATTCACAAACATCGGCAAGAAGAAATTATTTGAAAGCAAATGTGTGATATAGTGGATGATAAGTTATAACTACCAAGTCTACCATAATATTTAACAAATCCATAATAATAACCAAAGTACAAGTTTGAGACATAAATAATTAAGAATTATTAGAAAACAATTATCGCTACTATAATATAGCTCTACGATCTCGATTGATGATGTCCTCTTCTTTCACTAGACTGAAAAATTTCCTCTCAATAATGTAATTAAGCAATATTCATCACCCATTTTATTCCTTTGCTTGTTCTTCACAAAATTCATCGTGGAAAACACTCTTTTAACATGAGTAGTGGCTACGTGAAGAATTAGCTCCAACTTAAAAAGCTTGTAAACAATAAAATATTGTTCATGTTTTTGTGTGTCAACAAGTTTAACGGAGAGCTAATATAGGTTCTCGAAAATGTTAAACCTTCCATCTCTATGAATTTTGTTACACCAATGCCAGCACAACTAATCCCTAAAAAAAGCCCGGCACAACTACCACTCCACCCCACCGACTACACCAACACGTCTTTGTCACATTCTACCACGACCACACCACCACTCACGCACGGATCTACCGTCTACATTGCCACCACCACCACTCCGGGGAGCGGATCTGCCGTCTACATTGCCACCAAAGAAGACAGCCAGGAAGGGAATGGGATGGTATACGTCTTGAAAACAATGGGACCGGCGTGGGGGGGGAAGGCCGGGAGGCGGCAGTCTCCGGGCGGCGAGGCACTCCCTTCTTCTCCTCCTCCCCCCCCGCTCGGCTCGTTCTAGGTGGCGCGGCGGTGTGGGGGGTTGGGGGAAGGGGGAGGGCGGTGGTGGGGCGGGGGGCGGAGACCGGCGGTGGCGCGTGGTGGGGCGGTGGCGGCGCGGATCCGGTGTGTGGGGCGGCCGGAGTAGGCTAGAGTGGGGTGGTGGCGGCGCGGGTTCGGCGAGTGGGGCGGAGCGGGGTGTGTCGGCGGGGAGATGTGGATAAGACGGCGAATTTGGGGGTGACCGTTTGGAGAGGAGGAGATGACAATTTATACACACCCGCAAACCCTAGATGCTTGCACGCGCGCGGAAAGTTTTTGCGCAAATGTGCCTACCGGTAGTACCGGTGTTACTACCGGTGCGTAACGGTAGTACCAGAGGTAATTACCGGTACAACCGGTAGTTCAAAATTCAAGGCAAATTGGAGAGTGCGCATATTTGACCTACCGGTACTACCGGTGTTTCATCAGTAATACCGATCACAACCGGTACCACCGGTGCTACTCATGGTGAGTAGGGATGACCCCGCCACGCCCCTGCCACAGAACCTCGAGTGGAGGGTGAGTTATCGTCAGTCCAGCAGTCGAGCTAAGTCACCCAGGTTTCTTTCAAGGAGCTTGTGCAACTTTAATGTTTTAAATAATTTTTTTGGTGACAAGCATAATATCATGATGCGTATGACAGGATATATCACTTAATGATAAGTAAGATATCATAAATGGTTTTGATAGAAAGAAAAGGACTTAAAATCATGACAACCATTGTTATACTACTCCATACTCATATTACTTGACATTTTGGACAAGGTTTAAGTCAAACATTGGGAACATAAACTAGCAATAACTTTTAAAATATTTAGTTTGAAAAGGTAAAAATTATATGTATAGATTCATCTTGAAGCCTACTTTTATAAAAAGTAATTGTATTTTTAATTTTTCTTATATATTTTAATAAAAATGATGGATAAAGTTAGGTCTTGGAGAACATGTCCTTGTCCAAAATATCAACTAATATGAGTATGGAGGGAGTACAACAAGAAGCATCAACATGATGTCAAATAGTAGCTTGACACAACATGATCAAACAATAAGCATAAGTGTTTAGCCTACAAGCATCCATCACACAATGAGTTCTTGTTCACCACACATAGTTCAGCATAATATATAGAGTTATTACAGGACATAATAGGTACTAATTGCAATAAACATAAGCCTAACATCTATTACTCATCATCGTCATCGGACTCGCTGCTATAGTCAACAATGTTGGTCGTCGCCCGCTTTCCATGAGGATCAGAAGATGGACCGGCTTCAAAACGGCAAAGAAGAAGACAAACCTCAAAGACTCCTCGAAAGGATCACGAAATTCATGAAGAGGA